>CAHIKZ030001751.1:0-87500 GCA_903632075.3 Acanthosepion pharaonis | reverse complement strand
AAGCCAATTCTATGTTCTTTACTATTGTGTTAAAGGACATGTGACACTTGACCTTTCAGACATTCTTCTCACTGATTTGTTACTACATTTGTTCTTTTCAGAAGATGAAAAGCTCTCCTTTAACAGCCAAGTTGATAATTCATTGAGACACAGTTAATTAAGAAATCAGCAATTATTCTTCTAAGTTCATTCAACTAAATGCTATAAAAAAAAAGAAAATAATTCGAAAATATATTGAGAAAATTTTTAATTTTAGAAAAAAATATTTATAATTTGAGTAAATGTAATAAGAATCTTAACATTTAGAGAATGTGTGACAAAAAAAAAATAATGGTCTATAACCAAGTCACAAAAAATCTGTCCAACAATAACACAGGTATGTCTAGGTGGGTGATTCAAACCCAGAGAGCTAGGAGGCCACATGCTGGGAGTAAAATTTTCAGCCATGCACTTCTCATGTCCCACATTTCTCATAGTGAACTCTGCCACTTTAAGCTGCTCAGTAGTGGCCCTTATCTAATTTCTGGAGTTATGGGTGATGATTTCCTGAACTGGCATGATATACTTGGCTGTTTTGTTAATATTTGACCACTTAGAATGTTTCTTTCTTTTGTCCACAGATGTCATATCTGCAGGAGAAGTTTCTCACTCATTCCTAATTTTCAAGAATTTGGCTCTCTCTGAGTCAGTGCCATGACTATAGTGTTCTTTTTTATGTCAGACTGGAAACTTTCCATGTTTTACATAAAGAGGAGAAATACATTGAAAACACTTTCAAGCTTCTTCAGTGCCCTAACTATTTTATATATTAAATGCAAAACAAAAAGCTCATAAAGTATTCCAGAATAGAAAATCAGCCCCTCCTGACAAACCCAATGAATCAAAAAAATATAATGTCCTCCCAACTAACTCTATCACAGCTACAACTGAAAAAAACTTATTTAAACTCAACATAAAATTTGTTACTACTGTGTCTAAAACAATAAAAGACTTAGTCAATACTAAACAAAGCAATAAGTTAAAACTTGAAGGAGAAAATTACTCTATCACCTGTAATAATTGTCTGAAAAATACATAGGAGAAACCACATGGAATCTAAATAAAACATTATATCAACACAAAAGCGACATTTTAAAAAACAATACATTAAATTCATTAGTTGCACATCATAATAAGTTTAACCACAATTTTGACATAAAAAATTCTACTTTGATCAAAGGAGAAAATAATTTGCTTAAACAAAAATGTCTAGAGAGTGCCTTGATTGCAAGGTCATCCACAGTAAATTTGTGCACTGGATCTTACATCATTTCATCATTCCTAGCAGATCTTTTATTATCTAATAATAAGAGTGATAAAAAGAAAAAGAATCTATAATGAAATCAGCTAGTTTATATACAAAAAAAGAAAATTTAAATTTAAAATTCCCAGCATACCTTGTTCATACGCATGTGTAGTCATACTAATGTGTAACAAATTTATGAAGTCCTAAAGGACAAAATGTGTCACATGAAAACTTTTTTTCCCATTTTGTCGTACATTTTTTTCCCCAACATATATATATATATATATATATATATATATATATATATATGAAAATTTCTCTGATTTAACCAGTAGAGAAGACAATATTTATGAATAAAAATGACAATAGGAAAACTGGTAATTGCTGACGCGTTTCATCCAATGTGTCCAATCAAAGCAAAATACGAAAATGAAATTAATTGAACAAAGTAACTAATAAAAACAAAAACAGAATGTACCTAGCAACTAGAATGTAGAGAAACACTATTTTCATATTTTTAACTGAAAAATAACGTCAGTAATTGTCACGTGTGTAGAATATAATCATTATATCTGTGTTGATGTATTCAACCATTTTCTTTTGATTTTATGAATCTGTTTTGTATATTTGTTTGTGAGAGCATTAATTTTGTTAAGAAAGGTGAAATGGGGAAAAAACCTGGGCATAGATTAATATTTGGGTAATTTTCTAAGGCGGCACTCTCCAGAATTTTCCTTTTGTGTGAGTTATTTTCTTTTTTTATGAGTGTAGTATTTTTAAAATCAAAATTATAGTTGAATTTATTTCTATGCATGACTAGTGCATTAGCTAAGTTGTTTTTTGTGAGGTTTCTTTTGTGCTCATAAATGCGTTTTTTCAAACTTCTACTTGTTTCTCCAATATATTGGGATGAACAGTTTTGGCAATTTATTTTATAAATGCCTACTTCAGAAATATTAGTGCTATTATTGTTTGAAGATCTTAGTATATCTATAATGGTTTTGGAAGTGTTTGTAACTATTTCAAGATTATTTAGATGGGATAGGTTATTCTGGATAGTAGACATGACAGAATTGGTCAGTATATATATGAGTCACTTGTGGGATGTACAAGGTAAAAGTTATCAGTGTGGACAATGCAAATGGCAAGTCAAGTTCAAATTCAGTCGAAATTCATTGCATTGAAACAAATTCCCTTAGGAAAATCATGCATCTAGTTCTTCTTCCTAACCCCTTTATGGGTTAAATAGCAGGGCAGATTGAACCCTTGCTTTGTTTGTGCAGCCAGTTTAAGTGAAAGATAATTCTGAATTCCAACTCCCTCTAATCATGTAATGGGCTAGCAAGACAGGATAAGACCTATTAGTCAAATGTTTGACAGACTTTAGAAAAGCTTGGATCATGTAATAACTTGTAAATGTGATTGCCTTATAATTGTTCAGAAGCTTAATGAAGCAGATATTTAGAGGTCTGGGACATTTGAATTCATGAAATAATAAGTTCACTTTGAAGATGATAACATACTGAGTCTCTTCAGGACCTTGTGAAAAGAAATCTAATGTAATTCCTCTAACTTTTATGTGGTAAAGTAAAATACCAAATAAAAACATTGTGAAAACAAGATCAGGTCAGTAGTGTTGAAAAAAGAAAAAATGTCTGCAAAAAATGACAGCACATTTGGAAGATTACAAATGTAAAAATCACTTGATTAATATTGTATAATTTTATATTATGAAAACATCAGCAAACATATGAGAATGAAAATAAACAAAAACCCAGTATCATCAATCTAATACAAAAACAAAATTATGTTCAAGCTTTATAGAAGCAATATATTTTTGTCTTCTATGAAACTGCTTTGTGAGAAGATTAACAAACATTTGACATTTTCCTTGTGTTCACATAACAATCCTGTGAATTCTCATTGACATCAGCAACACCTTTTCTCATCAGGGAAAGTATGAATGATTGGGCAGAGTGTCAGTCATGTGATCAGGTGGAGTTACATGATCAAGCAGACCAATCATGCCATCTCAGCATGGCTGTTGTTCACGTCACGGGGGAGACAGCTGTGACAATAATCATCTGACATGTGACATGTTAATGATATTATATTTTGAATATAACATGATCCGATAATGACATGATATTGTGAGTAAAACCAAGCCATTTAATGGCCCTGGAGAGCTGTTCCCTTCTTGTGTCTGACATTTTTCATGTTTCTTCTTGCATACCAACTAGAAGCCATAAGTTGGTGGGGTGTGTATTATCAGAATGCCTGTGACATTTTTATACATGTAAACATCCTAATGTTAAGGAAGTAGGTAGAGGGATAATAAAAAATGTATATTCAGATAAATGTAGGGTTTAGGCACATCAACACTTATGTGAGTTTTTAATTCTAACATTTATTTTGGTCAAAGGCAAATTTTGGTTTTCTGTTAAAATGGATCAGTTGTTTGGAATTCATCACTTATAAAAAATATGTAAAGGAAAATATTATGAATAAAAATAGAAAATCATTATATAGGGTGGCCACCGAAAAAATGATGGGTTTGAAAAGTCATAACTTATTCATTTTCAATCTTTTTTATTTTCTTTTTTTTTGCAGATTATAGAGCATCCCTTGGAGATAAAAATGGCTATGTATGATGTCCAGCAATAAGTAAAACTCATTGTTTTTCTATTGCAATGAAAAATCAATTATTCATAGTCAGAAAAAATACCAACAACAATTTAATGACAGATTATCTTGCAAAAACATGATTGGGAACCTAATTGTGGGTTTGAAAGAACTGGATCAGTCAGCGATCTTCCAGGAAGAAGTCCTAAGTGCACTATCTGCACTGACACTGTGGTTGAAGCTGTATGGCAGAGTGACCTTGAGGATCCATCAGCTTCTACCTATCATTGCTCTGTTCAACTAGGCATCACCAGAACATTGCTTCAGAAGCTTCTGAAACTGGATTTAAAAATGTTTCCATACAAGATACAAATAGTAAAACTTTAATACGTCAAGATACTCACGTGTTTGTAAAAAGTTATTTTTGTTTTTATAACATTCAGTCTTCCAGTGGGCATTCTGTATATATATATATATATATATATATATATATATATATATATATATACATATATATATATATATATGTGTGTGTGTGTGTGTGTGTGTGTGTATGTAAATATTCTAAGATGGAGTATAACTGTTGAAGAGAGAAAATTAATGAAAATACAAGAGGAAAACTATACTTAATTTTTAGCCAACATTTTTCATCATCTGATGGACTTTATCAAGCCCAATGTGATGGTTTTATTTTGCAAGAAGCATATATTTGAGTGTTACTCAAAATTTTTAAATTTAAGAATGCTCATAAATATCATGTTAACTGAAATGTTTAGGTATTAGAACCTAGATTATGTCATATAGCATCTTCAAAAAGACATTTTTAAATTTAACAACATTTATAAATATTCAGCAGGTTAACAGAAATGCCTAGGCATTTAGACCTTAGATTACATCATGTGGAATCTTCATAAGGAAAACTTTAAATTGAAAGACACTCATAAATATTCATCAGGTTAACAGAAATGTGTATTTCTGAAATTTGAAGATGCTATATTATGTTAGCTAGGTTCTAACACCTAAACTTTTCAGTTAACCTGATGAATATTTATGAGCATTCTTAAATTTAAAAATCGTGAGTAACTGTCAAATATATACTTGTTGCAAAATAAAACTATCACATTGCCTTGACAAAATGTGTTGGCTAAAAACAAAGTACAGTTTTTCTTGTCTCTTCATTCATATATATATATATATATATATATATATATATATATATATATATATGTATGCACATACACACACATGAGGGGATACTGAAACTCACATAGTATATTTATGATGAATATAAGTGTATCTTAAAAATTTCATCAACAGTGCTTGCTTCATAGTATTTCTGTTGTGAAAACATCTGGTATAGTCTGGGAGAAAGGTAACTTGCAAATACTGTAAACATTGTAAATAATTTATACATTTTATGAATAAAAAATAAATATTGTCTTTATTTTGGTAACATGAATATATTAGGTACTTGATATTGAAATATGTATATTTTGATGTGTATAGAAGTTTTGATATCAGATTATAGCTGTGTCTTTAAATAGAGACTTTTTCCATGTTGGTAATAACAAAGATCAACTTTACATTTTATCTTCTGTTTTTGGAGTTAGTGTTTTGAATTTGGCAAGCAGTAAAGTTTTGTGTGAGGATGAGTTTATGCTGAGATCTGGAAAAAAGGTTATATATTCATTAATCAAAGGAATTTTCTAGGAAGATTATTGATTCTGTGCTTCTTAGGAAGATTATCGATTGAATATCAGAGGTAAAGAAAAAATATCTGAGATCAATAGAGAAAGAGTATATTTCTGGGATTAGGATTAATCAAGATGATTGAAGTTTCTTTTGAGTCTATCTACTTATTTTTCTTACCTTAATCATGAATTGTGATATCACTAATCTCAAGGTATTCTCTGATGATAACACTAAAAATACATATTGAAAGGCAGTCAGGCCATTAGAGATTTACAAGAATGTGTGTACATGTGTAAATCTATAAATTCAATAAATTTGAAATTTTCCATCTGGGTAAATAATGGAATGATGAAATAAAATGCGTGAATATATATATATATATATATATATATATATATATATATATATATTTGAAATAATAAAAATATTGTTTTAAGTTATGCTATATTTATGGGTAAAAGTATATCAGAGATAGAGTGTATGTAAGTGTAAAATTGAGCACTGAAGTCAACATGTAGTGGCAACAGTCTGTTGCATACTTGAATAGAATTTTCAGGCCATGAAGTTTGTGTATTATAGAAGATTATATATATATATATATATATATATGTATATTTCTTATTACTTTACATGATATATTTAGTGGATAAATGTGTTTAAGAAGTCAGCTTACTTTAAACAGTGTAAATTTATATCTACTGGCCTGGGCATTTCAGGGTCTTTCAGCAGCATTTGAACCTGTATCCTACTTCTTTGGTAATTACTTTTTATTTTGATTACAAAAATAAAAGTTAGCAGATATCTGTTAAGAGAATCTATTTTTATGACAGAAACTTCTCTGAATTCTGGGTCATTTAGATAAAAGACTTCAAAGAATTATTTGATGTGGTCAGATGACCATACAAGTGGAAATCTTTCATCTGGGTATTTTTGTATTTGTATTCATTGGTTGGTACCAAAATTAGGTGAGTTGGCTGGCAATGGTTGTTGTAGAAATTTGCTTCAGTGCAGTTCATTTACTACCATTTGCTGATCTGACAAAACTTAGCAACTCCCGACTGAAGTTATTTTTTAAGTATATTCTAACTTTATGCTTGTAAGCCTTTATTTTTTATCTTTTTAGTCACTGATCATAATCATTAAAATTATAATAAAACCTTTTTTGCTTATTGTAAAACTTAGTTGATCTTCTTGTCATTCCCTTTACTTCTCGTTATCTTATTTCTTTTGTTACACATGTGACAATATAGGCTTCATGAGAGTGGAACAAGAGATGTGCATTTCTTAAATAGGATAACTGAACTTGGCCTGTGAAAGTCTTCTGTGACTGGCAACTCAAGGAGTCATCAGGTGGCGTCATAAAGGCCCAGGGTGCCATCATAAAATCATATCATGTGTTTGGGATCTTCCAAAACTAAAGCTTATAAAAACATGACTGAAGACAGATCAAATTCTTTGGCTTTTTTGTCAATAGAAAATGATCTTGTAAAGAAAATAAGTGTAGAAAGTACCATGAAAAGATTTCCAAATATAAAGGCTAGAAAAAATGTTTCAGTTAAGATAAGGGATGTTTTCTTTAGTTTGTATTAAGTTGTATATTGTAATAAACTTGTTATTCTACATTTTCAATTCTTCTCTTTGTGAAAATTTAAAAAAATTGTACTTGAAAGGGTGTTGAAGTTCAGCTTGCCCAGGGTGCCACATGTCAGGCATAGTGGTTGTTTCTCTTACAAGAAGGAGGCAGGCGCAATTTCTTTATTATGGTTCTCAAAGGCCACTACACATGAATTTTCACTGTTTAGAAGGAAGGAATGTCTACTCAAACATATGTATCCACTAAATATAACATTTAAAGTGATAAGAAATAATAATGGATTATAAATAAAGTTTCTTAATTTCTTTATTTTTATTCCTGTAGAGAACAAAGATTGGTGACTAAAATATAAATATTATTAAATGAACGAATTATAAATAGATCAGGATGGAACAACTTATAGGACAAATAGTAAATGCTAAATTATTCAGATGTTACCGATTCGCAATTCAGTCCTTCAATGTAATCAATGTTTTAGTCAATACTAATCATATAGTAGCTAATGAAATCAATTACTACAGAGACAAATATTAATAGTATCAGTTCTATTACTTATATCTTTAACAAACTACAAATAAGATACCAAAATCAACCAAGTACAAAAATTTAAATATTTAGAATCTCTTTAATGGAAGACAGAAATTACAACACCAAAATCCAAAGTTTTAATCAACAGGAAAATTTCATTAAAAAAATAGAAAAGAGTACTGAACTATTATGTAATATCTGTCCTCCTATATACCAGTGGATGCTGGACAATCTCCTCACAGACGAAGAAGAAATGAAGCAACAGAAATGTGATTCTACAGAAGGATGCTGAGAATACCATGGACTAAACATGTGAGTAACCAGAAGGTTTTAGGGATAATGGTAAAAAAAGACATATACTTAGGATCAGAAAGGGACATTTGAAATTTCTAGGGTACATAATGAGGAAAGAGGGCTTAGAGAATTTGAGACTCAATGGACATATTGCAGGCAAGAGGGACAGATGAAAGCAGTGAAAACCTACTCGATGAGCTTGTGTAATTGGTTGGCATGACGGGGATTAGGAGAGATAGAAAAAAATAGAAACCTAAGAGCCACAAGTGATAGGAAGTTATGGAGAGTCATGATCGCCATTGTTCTGAAGAATCATTAAAACCAATTAAAGCTGCTGGAAAACTTATAAGCATTATTCTTCAAGGAATTCTGAACTGAACCCTTTAATCTGGACAGGGAAGAACACTGAAGAGTCAGACTAGAAAGAATCAGCATATATGCTAGGCTATGAGGACCTCCTCAGTTGGCCTAACATAGAAATAAATAGGATATGGGAACCATTAGTAAAGAATGAGAAATGACAGCAAAGTTTCAATAATAGCAACAATAGAAAAAAGAAACCTCAGTAAGTACAATTATGCATGACAAGTAGCAGCAGCCCTCATTAACAGGCAGGTTAGGTTAAAGGCTCCAGTTTGTGAATTACATAGTATAGTGAGTTCAATCCCTGAGTTTGGCAGTCTGTACTTAGACTCGGTGGAAATAAACAATATCTGAACAGTACAAAATAAAAACAAGATGATATAACCCTAGATGAGTGGAACAATAAATAAGGGATACAGTTCAAATTTCCCTGAAGGTTGCCTGGATTGTTGTGATAACAAGATGAAAACAATAGTCCATGTGTAAATAATAACTCCTCCCAAAAACCAAGATAATATGGAAGATAGTCAACATATGCATAAAGAACTGAAATCATTGATCACCTGATAAGTTATTTTGTTGTGTGGCTTCCACAAAAGTGGAAACAACTGAAACTGTTTTTGAAACAAATTGTGATGAGCAATAAAAGTGGATATTTTACAACAACATTGAATCTGTGATATTAAGGTACAATCAAAACTGAATCACTAAAGTTAAATCTTTATCTAAAGAAGACAGATCTGCGATGGTGTAAGGGAGTCCTCCAATCTGACCTAATTGTTTGAATCAATACTTTTCTAGAAAGAAGCAAACAATTCCTACTTTCAAACAGATGAAATAAAGATAGCAATAAATAGATGATGTGTCTAGAATTTGAGAACAAAAAAGGTGCAAATATTCCATCAAGATTATTCTAGGTTTCATGTTTTCGTAAGTAAATTTGTTACATCTTGACTGGAACGTTTTCACTGCTGTATTCATCAGATACTGCACTTTGGATTACTATTTATTCATTTTTTTTTTTTTAAAGAAATCTCTATGTGAAAACATGTTAAAATTTCTTTGGAGACTGCAAAAGGCACTTTGAGAAGTATGCTAAAAAAGCTCTGAGAAGGTAGAATACTGAAGTTTGCCTGAATGATGGCGCATAAGATAGTAGAACAAAACAGTAAATGTATTGTTCAATAAAGCTTATGGTAAAATGAAAAAATAAATTTAACAAATCAAATAAACTTTTAATCAACCCAATATTTGTTTTTCAAAAACCAAAAAAGAAAATATGTTCAAGGTAGAAGAATATATACAAAGCTCTTAACTGTTTAACACTTTTTCATATACAAAACAAACTTTTTTGTATCATGTGAAAAATAATAATTTGTTGTGATAAAGTCATGATCACAAAAATAAAAATATATATCGCAGTCAATTATATCATTGTAAAGAAAGCAAGCATGAAAAATCATGCATGAAAAGTATATTGACTCAATAAAAAGTAAATGGCAGATTGTTATTTTAATGTTTATTCATGTGCTTGCTGGAAGATAGCTTTTAAATTTTGAAATATTCATAAAGTTCACAACATTTTTTATTTGTTAATTAAATATTATCTGCAAGTATATTTCATGTTTACTTTTGACCTTAACATTCCTTATGTATCTATAGTGAGCTAGTCAAGCCAACCAATACTCTTATATAAATTCATAGGTGCCCAAGACTAAGAATGTAAGCTAATACACTCACACATACACACATTATATATATACTGTTATATTAATTATACAGCCCAAACCCCTAAGCCACACACATTTTACACTAAGTAAACCATCTCTTTATCTCTCTAATAATATAATACTATAAAAATTCTCACTCCCCTTCTTTCTTTCAATTTGTAATAGTAGTTACTGACTATAAGAACAATTAGGTCAGACAGGCTGGTGACCCCAGTAAAAAGCTAAAAATAGATTCTCACACATGTGCAGAATCATATGATCAAGTATAAATATTGAGCAGGAAATATTAAAAAGAATCAGTTGATGCAACGAATTTTGAGGGAGTTGGATCAGCCATGAAACCATCATGTGAATGGATTCACCGAACTGAAGAGAAGGAATGCCATCCCCAACTCACACAAACTCTTAGTAAAAAATCAATTGGAGTCCAAGTTTTGTGCAGCTAACATCTCTTTTCACTTGTTACCATCAAGCAAAGGAAATTGCACAGTGAAGACAAGATCCAATTCAACTCATCATACCACACTGCATATACCAATTAACCTAAGACAGGCATGCGTGACCCATTCAAATGGATACAAGCTCCAACTTATATAGCGCTGAATCTTCCTACTTGAATGAGGGATTCTACACTGATGTGAAGAAGAGAGTGAACAACCAGTTCTTGGGGTCAAAACTCATAACATTGAAGAAAGAACAATATACCAAAAGACATTGCTGCTCTAGCAGAAAGAACTGAACTGAAAGTAAACCGAACAAAGAGAAATATAAAATGAGAGAGAGAGAGAGAGAGAGAAAACCCTATCTTATTTCAGGTGAATGGCCAAGCATTACCTTGCATTCATATATCATCTCATTATAATTAAATCTTGTTAATTTGTATATTGGTGTTTGTTGTTCATTACTGCTGGTTGTTTCTCTTCATTTGTGTATTTGAACCTTTATTGAATCCTTTCCTTTGTATTTTCATATAATTCAATGTGCTATGTCACAGATTGTAATTATTACTCTTCAACAGTGACATAATCAAATATAATGAATACATGTCTTGTCAGTAACCTATAATTATCTATCAACAGTGAATTGTTTTAGTAATTATTTCTATACATTTGAAAAATTGGAATAACAAACAACAATTAAATGTCCAGCTACTGTCTTAAGGATAAGTAGACAAAAAATATATAGATGGGATATAAATAGATATACATTAATGTGAAAAACGTTTGGGTTACCTTGATAAATTAATTATCTTTGTTAATTTTACTCCCAAGCTGAGAGTGATTAGTACTATGCTTTTTCAAGTACATCTTATGATCGTTGAGAGTTAAAAAACAAGTTGATACATTTTTGTTAATGTTGTATGGTGGTTGATAGAGCATCTTAAGAATAGGGATCCAGAACAAAGGTCATCAGCAAAAATTTCACCTTTCAGCTGTTTTAAGTTAAAAAAGAATCTTTTTTTTTGCAAAAAGCATTTTTTATTATTATAGAAAGTACAAAATGTCAAAGTATAGATTTAGCAATTAGTGTTACTGCCATTGGCTCAAATAAATGCCTCAATTTGATGGGGAATTGAATGGAATAATGTCCAGATTTTCTCATTGAGAATTTTTTCCCATTCTTCTAGGCAGTAATCCCAAAGCTCTTGAAGATTGCATTGTTTTCTTCAGTTCCCGCCACAATGTTTCTACATTAAGATTAGGACTTTATGCTGGCCAGTTTTCCAAAAGTTAAGCATCTTCAGCCACAAGAAAATATTTTGTTTGCACATGGTGTGTAGAAACGATCACTATCATGCTGAAAAATTTATCCATCTTTGTAGTCTAGCAGAAGATTAGTCTGTAGTAAATTAATATAATTTTTGCTGTTTAGGTTTCCATCAACTTTTGCCATTTTAACATCACTTTTGGTACAACCCCACACCATTATGTATCTGCTACCCAATTTTACTATCTTTGTTGTACATCTTGCATTGTTTCATTCTCCCACTGGTCTTCTCACATATTCTATTTTGCATTCATCACTAAAAGTTACTTTTTACCACTTTCCAGTATCCCATGTTAGGTGTTTATTTGGCTACTTCAACCTTCTCTTTCAATGTTTTTTGTTAATGATTTTTTTGGGGGGGGGAGGGGGGCTACTTTATACACATTCAAGTCGTTTTTTCATAATACTCTGCATTTTGTATCAACTGAACATTCAGAATGCATTCACTCCACATTTGTTTGGCTGTTAATTTTTGATTGTCTACTGACACTTTCACAATTTTTTTATCTCTCTTGTCTAACTTTTATGTTCTTCTGGTTTTCTTTGCATCTAAAACACTTCCAGGTGTAGCAAACATCTTTTGATGGTTTGAACACTGTTCCTGAAAATTCCCAGCTACCTGGCTATCTCTCAATGAATCATTTTCCCCTCAAAGTTGCAACCATCTTTTTTTCAGCAGAAATTTGAACCAAGATTTTAGTGTAAAATGCAAGTTATTGTTTAATTACAATGAATTGCACCTTACATTCATGTCAATAAGATGGGACAATTCCTACTTAGAAATTTGCACATTATCATGACTTCATCACTGATCTTTCATTGGCATTTTTCATCTTCAACCTGCTTAAAGTATTGCATTTTCTACTACATGGCACCTATAAAAACTTATTTTTCTTTCCTCAAGGTCACAGAAACTACTGATAAAAGCATATTTGTAAGCATTAATAAATAATGGTGTATAATTGTTTTATGCAGTTGGCCCCAAACTTTTGCATGTGATTGTATAGAAATTGATTAAGGATATCCAGTTTTAAGTTGGAAAAAGTTTAAAATATAATCTTTATCCTCTCAAACTTTCTCCATCTCGTAAAAGCTTTATAGTAAGTATTATGGATATATACAGAAAATTAAGTAGTAATTCAACAATAAATTAATATACTGTCAGAGTGAGAGAAAGAAGTATTTGGGTATTTGTAAAATCTTTAATATACTTTATTTGTTCACTGTATTTAATTTTCATTATCCATTTGATTTAATCCTTTCTTATCCTAATGGAATGTGAAGCTGATTAAACTTATATCTGTGTCTGGTCATCTTTTAGCATTGCAACAATCTCTCTTGGGATTAAAAATGAAATTCTAATCAGTCATAAAATTTATTCTGCAAGTCAAAAGAAAATTGTTTTCAAATAAAATGTTACACTAGCAGTAATAGACATTGCTAGTTCATTGCTGACCATGACCTTCTTTCTAACTTTTTCCACGATAATCATGATTTTGCTATTTACTTCTTCATCTCATATATTCATCTTCACTCAGTTCTTTTCTTATGGCTTTCCATTGGGTAACATCCAAGCAACCTTTTTTCTATTATCCTTACTTCTTTGTTTCTCCCTTTTCTTGGCTTAATTTCATTTCTACAATTTTTCTTAATTTGGTTTATTCGTGGACCAATATTGACATTTCTTTTTCTTGGAGTTATCCCTAGCATTGCATTTTCCATTGATCTTTGTGCTTTTCTAAATTATTTTCATGCAATTTGGTTAATTTCCATGTTTTGCATCCCATATGTTGAAAATGTCATCATACATTAATTATATGCAATAAATTTTAAGCATACTTACAAGATGGTTTGTTTTAAATGCTTTACAACCAATTCTTATACATTTTTTCATGTTCTTTCTTTAACCATTACCATGCTGGAGGTGAAAACTGATGCCCTAGAACTCTCTCCCTTTGGTGCTCTAGGTGCATTTTGTCACCTTGAGAGGGTTGCTATAAATAAACACTTGCCAACTGTTATTTCAGGTATTTTATGCTGGAAATAAACCTACTTCCATTTTCCAATGTTATTTTGAATTATTCTACAATCTACATGAGGTGCATATAAATTTTTTGCAATTTGTTTTTAAACAAAAAAGCCACATCAACATCCATTGAAGCCTTTATTCAGGAGTTTTTCTTTGATTCGGACTCCGATGAGGATTTTGAAGGCTTTACTCAAGTGGATATTGTTGGTGAATTAGTTGGAGATGATAACCATGTTTGTGATGTGGATGAAAGTGATGATGACCACTAGGTGCCGAGCAGCTACTATCATCAATGACTGACTAATCTTATGGAAATTACTGACAACATGGATGTACCTGATAGCCTTTATGAAGGTGAATTATTTCATCTATTTATAAAAAATTTTACGAAATAACTTTATTTGTCAATGAGACAAATAAATATGCTAATCATGTGAAAGAAAGAGCAAACAAATGCTGGTAGTCTACTAGTATTTTGATGAAATGAAAACCTTCTTAGCTATTTTGCTTCTTATTGCACCCCAGAACTCCACAAGGAGTAACGAGAGTTAATGTTAAATTGGTAATATATTTGTTTTTTATTTTGTTTCAATTTTCTTTTGTTTTCAACAACAAAGCATGCATGCAAAACGTAAATCATTACATAATGCATTACATCAAAATATTGATCATCCATTCTTTTATTAGTATTTTATTAGTATACAAAAAGTAAAATCTATACACACAATACAAAGAAAAATATAACAATTTTAAAACAGTAGGTGCTCATGGTTTTGTGTCCTCAAAAAAATTGCGGTGGCTGGGGGGAACAATTCTAGAAAGAGTTTATCATCTGCCATAGGTAGATGTATTCCAGGATTTCTTGCAGTTCCTGACATGCTCTTCTTATATTACAATTTAATATTATATTTTTTGTTTTATTTCTTTCATCTTCAAACCTCCATTAATACTTTCCCTATTCAGATTATTGAGCATTTATTGTCATCTAACTGATGATTCTGATATTAGGAGAATATCAACAAATTGTAGATGGTTCAAATATTCTACATTTATATTTATCCCTGTTCCTTCCCAATTCATTTTCCCAAGGAGACCTTCAAACATGTAGTTTAGAGAAGATCATATCACCTCTGAGTTCATACTTTTGTCCAAATAACTTACCTAGGCTTTTTCACGTTTTTTTTACTTAAATTATTGCAGTATTGTTGTCAGATATTCTCAATAATTTTTACATCATTTTCCTTGCTCTCATAGTGAGTTGGCAGAAATAAAGTTGTTTGTTATTTTTTCCTCCATTGAAAATAGATTAGTGTTAAGTAACCATTTGTAACACATACTTGTTTATATGAATAATTTTCATTAATAATAAGTATTTTTAGAATCATTTATACCTCGTTCAATAATGCAGTTGTTACAAGATGAGATCTTGCCCTGCTTCGATAAACGGAAGTTACCATCACGAGTCCCCGACTCGAAATGAAAACTGCACGTCTACGCATAGGCTCAACGCAGATACTTCCGTTTGGGATAAACTCGAAAAAAAAATGAAAAGAATTAAATCAACCAATCGGACCGTCTCCCGCGTATTCAAAAAATTGCCATTTGGAGCCGATAGGCGTGTATAAGTTCAACACGGAAAAGTCAAAAGGCAGTCCCATTCAACGGCGGAGGAGAAGGGTCACATCGCTCGCTCCTGACACACTGGCCCGACGAAACGAAGCATGTGACCGCTGCTGCTAATGAACTCTCGCCCGACGCTTTGCCAAAGGGTACCTTTCCCCTTCCATAAGTCAAGTTAACTCCACGAACTTTACTTGCCACTACCATAGACATTCAACTTCTTAAATACGAACCTTTTAGTTTTACTTGTTCTTATTTTCCTCACTAAAAAGATTATAAAATATATCTACAGTCTTTCTTGTTCTTTGGATTCTGAATTTCATTGTTTGCAACCAAACGCAGTATTTCGCCCACATTGTTTTCACATCGCCCACGCATCTAAATACGGAATATAACACAGTGATCAGACAATATTTTCCAATGTCTTTATCATCTCGTTTTTTATGAAGTAGAATTACTATTGCTAGACTGAAGTTCATAGGTAAAAACTTCCTTTTTCATGTTGCATTTTGAAACATAAGTATCAGTTTGTCTATTGTTACTTCTTGAACATCATTAGTATCTGCTAGAATGACTGTTAGTTGTACTTTAAACAAAGAAATCTATTATATGCACTCAGATCTGTATCTCTTTTTGTACTTCAATGTCAATATGACAACTTACACCACAGTCATGAATGACACCAGATTTACATTTTCAGAAAGTTTATTGAAATATAATTGATTTTTTAGTGAGCTATCTTTTGTTCATCACTGAACTAGAATTAGATTTTTAGAAACAAATATTTCACTTAGCAGTTATTCTCTTAGAAAGAAAGAAATTTTTATTCAATATTTTAAACAAATTTTTTTTAAATTTACCTCTAAAAATGCTTATAAATATTGCAAGGGGATACTGAAAAGTTCTCAGCCCAATCCACTTCCCAAAACCTAACTCAATATCGAATGTGGGTGTGAAAAAAATATTAAATGTTTTTCAAATTATTCTATGAGTGACAAATGGGGACATTAGCATGAAAAATCAGATGGAGTAACTGATTAAATAACCAAAGAATGATACCATTTCACATTCTATATTAATAATATTATTCCACTTTTATTGTATAATTGAGAATTTGTTCTACTTTGAATCTTGTATATACTGAGATATTAAGTGACAGTATCAAATATTCACCATTTTCCTCAACATCCTTGCAGATCCTAGTAACATTCATATCTGTACAGTCTTAACTCTTCCTCAGATTTTCAATTCAAGTCTTATTTCTGGTATAATTTAAAGTGCATCTTTTGTGTGAAAAATTCTAACCTTCATATCTCTCTCTCATCACTTGGATAAGATCCTGGTATTTCTCATTCTCTTTCACTCTATGGCCTGATTTCCCCCCACCTCATTCACAATTATCAGATTTAGTGTTTTGCTTGGATAGGATGGTCAGTCTGGGAGTTGAAATCCCAAAGTATTTTATAATTTTAATTTTTTCATACCAGTTTCTCATTTTTGTTGTGTTCTACTAGCCAAGTTATTTGCACATTCCCAGAATATAACTGTTGCAACTATCATGTACTTTTTGTATTCTTTTGAAGGCAGTTTTTTACATTTATTCTTTGCATGGTTAACCATTTCATCTATCTGTAAAGGTGGCATCTCCAGTTCTTCTTTTTTTCCAGCCTTTTTCTCTCTTCAAGGTATCCTTTGTATAGCCATATCAATGATTATTCAACTAAAATATTTTCTATCTACTTCTTAAATTCTCCATACAGAATTTTCTTTCCCTATTGTGTATTTTTTTTTTACTACTCCTTCATTTATAATTTTTTAAAATTTCTTTTCATTTATTTTTATAATATTTTTACTATTTTCATTGTCTTGTATGTATATGGGTGTAAAACTTTTCATATGATTATGAGTTTTCTTGTTTATCAATTTGTATTTCTCTTTAACTCAGCTGACTAATGGTACTGAGTATCTCATTACTGATGTTGACCAGATGTTCCTTCATTTCCTTATTGAGTAAGTGATCATCATGCCAACAAAGTGATGCTCAAGTACAAATATACAAAGCTCATATATATCTATCATGAAACCCAGTATACCAGACACATAGTAAAAGGTTTTTATAAAATCAACAGATAACCTTCCATTTAGTAATAACTTTGGTACAAGTAACCCAGTCCACTAAGATGAGCTCGAATTAAGGGTGTTCCTAACTACCTAGAGATGACTCCCAAGTTGCTTTGGCAGCTTCATTTTTGAAACTTAAAAAAAATAATCCTCTTTACATTTGGCCATCATGCTTCCTCCACTGCTCCTGTTCATGAACTGAGATATACAGTGTACCAGTCCCTAGGGGATATACAGTGTACCAGTCCCTAGGGGATATACAGTGTACCAGTCCCTAGGGGATATACAATGTACCAGTCCCTAGGGGATATACAGTGTACCAGTCCCTAGGGGATATACAATGTACCAGTCCCTAGGGGATATACAGTGTACCAGTCCCTAGGGGATATACAATGTACCAGCCCCTAGGGGATATACAGTGTACCAGTCCCTAGGGGATATACAATGTACCAGTCCCTAGGGGATATACAGTGTACCAGTCCCTAGGGGATATACAGTGTACCAGTCCCTAGGGGATATACAATGTACCAGTCCCTAGGGGATATACAGTGTACCAGTCCCTAGGGGATATACAATGTACCAGCCCCTAGGGGATATACAATGTACCAGCCCCTAGGGGATATACAGTGTACCAGTCCCTAGGGGATATACAGTGTACCAGTCCCTAGGGGATATACAGTGTACCAGTCCCTAGGGGATATACAATGTACCAGTCCCTAGGGGATATACAGTGTACCAGCCCCTAGGGGATATACAATGTACCAGCCCCTAGGGGATATACAATGTACCAGTCCCTAGGGGATATACAATGTACCAGTCCCTAGGGGATATACAGTGTACCAGTCCCTAGGGGATATACAATGTACCAGTCCCTAGGGGATATACAGTGTACCAGTCCCTAGGGGATATACAATGTACCAGTCCCCTAGGGGATATACAATGTACCAGTCCCTAGGGGATATACAGTGTACCAGCCCCTAGGGGATATACAATGTACCAGTCCCTAGGGGATATACAATGTACCAGTCCCTAGGGGATATACAGTGTACCAGTCCCTAGGGGATATACAATGTACCAGCCCCTAGGGGATATACAATGTACCAGCCCCTAGGGGATATACAGTGTACCAGCCCCTAAGGAATATACACAACTGGTTACAATCAAGCAACTAAAAAGAAAGTCTGTGGTAGTAACCAGGATATTTATTGTAGCATATCTTAACTGACCAAAACCAAATATGTACATGTCAACATGTCCAGTCAATTAAGATCAGAAGCCAGGATAGCCATACCAAGTGATACATTGGGGAATTTATTATTATTATTATTATTATTATTCATTTAGTTTATTGATTTTTTTTAAAATCTCTTGAGGCATGAAATATAAATCTTGTAAACAGGTGTTTCTTTAGGCAGATTACACAGTTATATTAATGCTTGAAGTAAGGCTCTATAAAAAGCATTTTGGCAAAAATGACCAAAACATGAAGAAAATACTTAGAACTATTATTTATAAAATAAGGATGTTGTGTGGAAAGATGACCAACCTGCCCTATGTTAATTGTTAGACATAGACTCATCCACTCACTATGAGTAGGATGTCTGCTCATAGAAACAATAGTCACAAAGTGAGTTGCATGTATTGTTGTGCTAACTACAGTATTTGCTAATAATGTATTATTAATCCAGGTGATAAAACAGTTTTTTTTACTAATCCTTTGTTCCAGTGTTCTCCTTGGAGAACCAGAAATACAAGCTTATACAAGCATTATAACAAAAGGAAAATACTTCAGAACTTTAAAACTACTCAAGAAATGTGGAACAGGGAGTTGTTTTCTTTTATATTTATTGCAATCTTCTTGCTCTTTTATTTTACAAGTTGGATTAAGAAGTAATGGTAATGAATATATATAAAGTATTTAAAGATTTTATTCAAAGTACATTATCAATCTTTAGAAACATTAAAAACATGTTTTGATTGAGAAATTAATGAAAATACACATAATCTTGTCAAATTAACAAAATATGATGAATATAACATATTTGATAATGCAAAAACTGTTTATTTCAATAATGATACTAATTTCTCCTCAATGTCTGGTTATGGCAAAACAACCAATTTTTTTATTCTTGAGAATATAAAGTCCATCTGAAATTATGCAAATCCCATAAATTCAAATTTGCTTTGAAAACTTTTTGTCAAATTTTAAATGATTTAGACATCAAAAAGTAGTTTCAACATGTTTTGAACTGGATTTATTATAAAAACGGCAGTATGAAGTTATGTAAAACCAGAAGATCACTTATTACTTCAGTAACAAGATAATTAAATCAACAATTGATCAACACTGATAATAGAACAAATGACAAACATATGATAAATCTTTGAAGCATTTATATCTTAATCTAGTGACACCCCCACCCTCTTCTCAATAACAGCCAGAAATCGATTATCCATTGATTTTGTTAACTTTTCTTTTACTTCAACAAGTTTCATTTCTGACATGGTGGTTTTAATTGCTTCCTATAGGTATGCTTTGCTGTCATATTGTTTGCCACTTTCATATAATTTCGTCTATATATTTGACTATAGATTTTCAGTTGGATTCACATTGGGACTTGGTAGTTACTATTCCATTACCTTCTCTCCTGAAGAGATTTTTATTCTCAAAAATTCACATGTAACTTTAAATATAGGAGAAGAATTGAAACTGAGAGGCTAGGACTTATAACATTCAAAGAAAGTCTTGTCTGTGAAATTGCAGTTTAAATCCTTCAGTGATTTTGAATGGTCCAGTAATGGTATTGTTAACAATTCCAGCCCATATTATCACACTACCACCTCCATTTAGCCACAGGCACATCTGCATTGGTTAAAATCCATCAGGTTCATTGAGTGTCACCAGATATTCAGCCCTGAATATCACTTTAGAAAAGTCAATTTTCAGATATTTTGTGGCCTGATTTTGATGCTGTAAAATATTTGCTTTACTTGCCTCAAATATTTCTAGACAGATCCCAATTCATGAAGTATTCTAAAAATGTTGTCCTTCATGATTCCCTCAATTTCAGGCTGTTTAAAAATCTAAACACTGGTCAAAAGTGGTTGTTTTCCTATAACTTCATTTAATTTACATTTCTTTTGAAGAGACATGTTCTTAGAGCCTTTTCCACTGATTCTAGTTCTCAACTTATTTATATTATCAACATCCCTTTTTATCATTCAATTATCTTTGTTAAGCTCCTTTGATATATTCAGTGTAGACATTCTGTCACTTGGGTTTAATATTGCATGTTTAGTATTAAATGAATGACTGCATTTTGTTCATATGAACATTTCTGTAAATATAAAATATGTAAATATATATAATATATATATATATATATATATATATATATATATATATATATATATAAGAATAAAAAACTCTACATCATTAAAAAGTAAGTACAAATAGAAAGAAATGGCTATCAGTCTGTGAATATGAAATAACTTCAGAAAGAAACAATATAAAATTTATAAAGTCTTACATTTTCAAAATCCATGCTTCTTTACTGACATAAACAGATTATTTGAGAAATAGAGCTACAGAAAGAAAGGTCTTTTGAACTGCTTGTTGATGGACAAGCATTTTTCCTAAAAATTAATCTATGTTGAAAACAGTAACACTTTAAAATTAAAAGACAAAAGAAAATGTTTTAATAACTAGTCAAATAAATCATAGGTTAACCTGATAGGAGGATTTTTAATATGTTCTGAAAAAAATACAATGGTAAGAAATTAAACTAGTCTTATATAACTTGATTTTAATAATTAGTGAATATTAAAAGTGAAAATGAATATGAAACAAATATCTTTAGAGTTTTCATTGATAGTTCTGTGTATCTCTGTCATATTTAGGCAATGTTTTTGCAAATACTTTTTGGAAATGATGGGTTTGGGAAAAGAACAATGTTCATTGGTAAAAAGTTGTTTTAGCCAATCAGGATCAAGAAAGTTGAACCAATAAGAAAAGATTCTGATTGCAAAAGTTATATGATGGCAGTCTCCTGATAATATCACAATGTGGAACAAATTGTTAATCATCAAAGACTGGCACACAAATTTACCTGGTATGATTGCTACATTAAATGCTACTTAATTCTGCTTCTAAGATGTTCTTTTCAAAAGCCAGTGCTTTGCTGTTTGTTTAGTTCAAAGAGAAACCCTGGTAAAATGCCTGCCACAAGGAAAAATCAAAGCGAGATGGCAGCCATGATGAAAAATCAAGGAGATATGAAACTGTCTGTAAGTTGATGTACTGTTACTTTAAAGCTAGAAAAAAAAGAATTAGGAATAAGTTAAAATGAATCAGTGAGAATCAAAGAAAAACAAGTCAACAAAACTTTCAAGATACTTGTATTTATTCTTTATGTAGATATTTCTTTACATTTTATAATAATTTTTAAAATCATTTTATTCTCTCTTTTTCTCACTTTACTATTTTAATTAATTTGTAATATGCAAATACTTGTGTACACACATGCACACATGTATATATTTACAGGCACATTCAAACAGACTAGACAATTTCTTTGATCTAATATGAAATGTTTGGGCTAATTCACTTAGTTTATTTATATTGATCTGTTATCTATAATTTCTTCTTTACTTTTGATAATGATTTACTATCAACTGCCAACAATAGAAAGTTTTTGAAAAAGCAAACCATCTGTATTCATAAAAATTTACGATTCAGCCATATTAGAAATGAAAAAACAAAAAGAAAATGTTCATATTTTCCAATCTTTTATTCATAAAAGCAATTAGTAAAAAAGATGCTTTCTATTTAAATGAATTTGAATTCCTAAGACTAAAATAGATAAGGATATTTGAAATTTTGATATTCTTTATTTTCAAAAATTAAAATTAAGTTTCTCAAATTTTTATGTAAGTAAAGACTAAATAATTTTCTGTTTGAGTCAGCAAAATTGTTACTTGCCAAGGTTTTTTAGATTACACCACAATAAGATCTATCAAGGTAAAATGTTTCAGCATTTCAATATTTAACATTCAAGAAATTGTCAAGTTATTAAAATGAAAGTAAACTGAAAAAGTACATATGCACAAGATGATGTCACAGTGTGTATGTGAATAAATATACTTTATTCAGCTTTTAATTAAATTTATTTGCAAAATTTTTTCAGATGACATTTTGTTTTTAATGCAGTTTCTTCAATATGGGCAACATTAATCGAAATTTCTTAATAAAATTCAACAGAGTAGAATAAAGTGCATATAAGTTTAAACATGCAACTCTACAAGTAAGTATGTATTAATAAGTTATGCAAGGTTATATTATAGACCTGTTTAAAGGCACCAATACAGATATCAATTATTTAGATCAATAATTTTTCAGATTTGACTTGAAATGGTCATTCCATAATCTCTGAGCTGTAATTAATAATATCCATCAGTGAATTAAGAACATTGACAAAAGAAGGAGATTGTAAAATAAATGCTTTTTCATCATGAGTTTATTGACTTATTAATATAGCTATATAATGCAAATGTCTTTATTTTGAAAATGAAATACATCTCTTCTGTAAAATGACACTATTGGATGGTTCAAAACATTGTGAATTAAGGTATTAGTTAAAATATACCTACTCCCTTGATAATTGTGACTTCAATCCCTTGTTTGGGTATTGCTGAAAATTCATATGCACTGGATCACAAAGGCAAATAGACTGAAAAGCATTAAGTGATATGAGTTATCTCACCACAGCATGGAAATTGAAATGAGAACAATCTCATTATATTTATTGAATAAAGGGTTTTGTTCAAGATTCCAAGAAGGTTACTGAGTATGACAATGCCTGAAGAAGGTTAGAGTGTACTTGGCTGAAATGTTGTGAGTACACACTAATTTGATTAGCAAAGCTTATAATGATAATCATTTTAAATCTCAAAACTTCTGACATAAATGATTCTCAACAAGTTTAGGTATCAGGAATTGTTGGTATTTTAAAATTGTTTGCTAAGCAAAGTTTTTCTTGGAACAGGAAAAAACAGTGTTGTGCAGTAGGGTAAATCCTCTAATCATGCGGTTTCATTTGGTTCAAGTTTTATGCATATTTCATTTAATTGGACAAAAACAAAGAAAAATTATTTTCCATTTGTGAAAATATATTTTTTAAATGAAAGAAAATGAAAAACTCCCAAGTACTAAGTTACTTCTATTTGAATTTTTTTTTCTTCATACCGAATTAATTTCAGACATTTCTCTTTATTACATTTGATAAAATTCTTTTATTTTATTTATCTCATTATCTAATTAATGTTTAATTTTTTGTAAGCAACTTATTTTGATGTAATTTGTTTTCAGGATCATATATAAAAAGATAAGTATATCATCATAAGATAGACATAAAATAAAGATGTAAACATCTTCCCAGGCATCTATATAGGTATAAATATGCATACCATTACATAAACTCATGCATAAATTTTGGCAACAAATCCAGCTGAACCAACATTTCCTTTCATAATTTTGCTTCTGCAATATCTAAAGCATCATAATTATATTTAAGTGGTCAAAAAATTATTTTATTGTGGAGACTATTCATTTAAGAGAATATATAGCATATGTAATCAAGTCCATCTGCTTAATTTATAAGTTTGTCTAATTCAATGCATATGTTCAATGCTGACAAAGAAAATAAATGCTTTTGTATTTATTTCTTAGTAGAACTAAACTTGCTTAATGCCTAAAATAAGAAATGTTATTGTAATATTATGTTTTCTTTTTTTACATCTTGTCACACATAATTGATGGCATGAAAAACAATAAAAAATGATATACACTGAAGCCAATATTTTTTAAAACTGTGGCATAATTTTTAAACTAGCAAAAGATACCTTCCAAAAGCTAAACAAAATATTAAGAAATGGGAAATTTTTGTTAGAAAAGAGAGTTGAACTTCTATGTAGTAGTATTACTCCTCATATATGGTGGTGAATGCTAGGTAATTTCTTCACAGAAGAAGAGACTTGAGGCAAGAGAGATTTAGTTCTATAGAAAAATGTTGATAGTATCATAGAATGAACATGTGAGTAGAGGGAATTTTGGAGGAAAATGGAAACAAAAAGGACACTTCTCAGAAAGAGAAAGAATCAGAAATAGACAGTTGAAATTCTGGAACACATAATAAGAAAAGAGAGTTTGGAGAATTTGACACAGTGAAGGCAAGAGAGACAATGGAAAACAGCAAGTAACTGACCTAACCAGTTTTCATAAATGGATGGCAGAACAGGGAATGGGAGGGATAATAAAAAGACAAACATTACTTTGAGCTACAAAGGATAGAAAGTTGTGGAGAGTCATGATTGCCTAAGTCATGAAGGGATACAGTACACAGAAGAAAACTCAAACTGGAACTGTAGGAATTTATGCTACTTTCTCCACTATACTTAGACCAATGTATTTTGGGCTTAACTTCAGTGTTTCATTAATTGTATTTGAAATGTGATAGGAGCAAAAAGTGGTACAGATAGGAAAGAAAGAGAGAGATCAGTTGAAACTAAATCTAATTTTTAATAAATTAATATATATGCATATTTTCTTACCTGACACATAAGATTAACTATTATTAAGAAGAAATACCAAAAATAGTAAATGGTGCATAGAATAATTTTGAATAAATAAATTTTTTCAAATTATATACAACTTACTTTTTTTTATAATATTGTCCATAATCGTCTTTTATTATAAACATTGCATGTATGATTTCATCCAGAGTTGGTATCTATGATTAAATTTCCATGTGGATCAAAAATTAAAATAAAATATAGTGATTAATGGATTAAAAAAAAAAATGTACAGTTTAAGGCTTTACAAAGGAGTGCTGAAAAGAAAGTTGTTGATCTGGTTGCTTGACCAAGAATCTCTTTAAAAAATCCATTTTTTTAAGTGAGTCAGACTGAAAACTTTTCAGCAAAATGTAATTCTCAGAATGTTATCAATTTGATAATATTTTATTTTATTTGAATTAAATAATATGTAATTTATCTAACTTATGTTTATTTAACATTATTTATAAAACTTTGCTTAATGTGTTACAAGGCTGTTTGCATTGCATGAGTTTCCTATTTGATCAAATATTTAAGTATCATCCAGGTTAGATGCCATTTTCTTTTTTGATCAGAAAGGATCAAATGCTTTCAATATGGATTGATGGTAGGTTTTAACTCTTTTTGATCAAAGATTTAAAAAATTATTGCTTTAATTATGTTATATTCAATTGCTGTAGAATTGTTAAAAATGTTTTTAGCTGAGGGTTTTAGCCTATTTAAAATATTGGCTTTCAGAAATTTCATTTGAGAACCTTTTGATTAGAACATTAGTAAAAGTTCTAAAATATTTTAAGTTGACAAAATAGATGAAAATTGAAATTGAAGTTAAATAAAATATGTTGAAAGAATAAATAGAAGTAAATTAAGTGGTGGTAAGTGTAAGAGAAAGTAGAAAGGGATGGACAGAGGTGAAGAAGAAATAAAGGAAGAAATTGAAACAATGGGCAAAAGGAAAGCAAAAGCAAGGTGGGAGCAATAGGAGGAAAGAAGGAAATAAAAAGGAAATGAAAGATAAGATCAGAAAGTGATAATTGGTATTTTATCGATATACACATTAATTCCATTAATAAATTATTTCATCAGCAACCAAGGAAGAGGATGATAATGATAAGGAAATAAAGTGTGCAATAAAGTTTATCTAAAAAAATGATTACAGGTGAAGGGAAGGGAAGATAAACATAGAAAAAAGATGGAATGTTAGGGAATGTGAAAAAGAAGAAGAAGATACAGTGAAGGTTATTTCATCAGTAAAATGATTAACTGAATATTTTACTCATTTGTTAATATATTTTGTAAACAAATTGATAACATCAAGCAAGTCATACTTGAGTGTGTCTAGAGATCAATGTAATGCATTTGGATAGATAAAAAATATGCTGGCAAATCTGTAGATGAAAATATCAATTTTAAAAGAAGGCAGGAGAAAAATTATACCATTCTACAAGATTCATTCCCCATAAATAAAGATGACATAATAATGACAAGTATAAACATTTGTGCTTTCTAAAGCTCAGAAATTTGCATAAGATACAAATTTGTCTCACAAAATATGTGCTCTGAGATCGAGTTCTTCTTAAATGACAGCTTTTGTATCAGCCATATTTTCTTCTACATATACAAGCATGTTTTATTCCAGGAGGTAAACTATTTTCCCTTCTATGGGTAGAAATATGGTTTGTTCAATGTCAAGTCAATGAATTGGAGACTAAAACATTATGTACAGATGATTAGTCAACAAATTTATCTAATGGATCATATAATATGCACCAGTAATAATGAAATCCTTTTTATAATTGATTGAATCTTTGAATCCATACATTCTATTGTGTAGTGGTAGACTCAACTAGTAGAGAGACATTTCTACAATATACAAGGGGGAATCAATAAACCTACAGCCTTACAGTTATTAGCTCAATTTTGACTTGAAATTTTCACTCTATAGTGTTCAATCTCTTGATATATAGAGAAGTGTTGCATTAATTGCATTCACAATGAAGGAGTATGTGGCAAAAAAATGAAGATTTGTTTTGCAAAATAAATGATGTTTTCATTATTAGATGATTGCCTTATTAATATACTTATTTAAATGAAGTGAATAAATAGATGCACACAATTTGCAAGTTGTAAGAAAACAGACTTCTTGTAAACTGCAACTTCTATGCATGAATAGTAATAGTAATAATAATAATATTGGAATTATTGAACAATATTATAGTTCAAATTCTGAAGTATTGATATTGTCATTGGTTGTCCTGGTGATGCATTGGCCTTGTCTGAATGTACTTTTTTTATGTAATTTTGTTTGGTGGAGGCAAAAGAAAGGCATCATCATTCTACAACAGAAATATATAAATTATTAACAAATCATATACAAGATAAGCATAGACAAAAGTATACTGTGGCAAACATGTATAAACATAAAAGAGGCCCCTGATCACATGTGAACATGTCTGTCAAAACCAGTTATATCCAGGTTTTTCCCATTAGCAGCAGAATAGCTTGGCATGTTCAGGTACAGGTCTCTCTGCAACTTGTCTTGATCCAGGTTTCTGCCAGTGTCTCCTATCAATAAAAGCAATGGGTAAATCAGCAGTCGGCAGTAGGCAAGACTTGGTGTCATGGGCATTTTGTTCCTAAATTTTCTGTGCCTTCAGAGGCAGTGTCATTTTGTTAACTCCCATCTCATTTCCTTTCTCTGCCTATTACCCCATAGTGGTTGGGAAAGCTATTGTTTAGGTACTTCCCCCAACCTCTACATGCTTGCTGTAGTTTACAAGAGAGAAATACATATACAGGATTAAAAAATTTGTTCTTATCTGTTGGTTGCAACTTGTTCTATTGGAGAACTGATCCTGACATTCGACTACTTTGGCCATCAAATATGAAGAGAAAGAAAATTTGATTTTTGTTTCAATTGGTGGCAAAACACCTGTTCCAGTGCATCATGGGAGTATTCTATATTTATTCAACTATTTTTTATAATGTAACTTTTTCTTTCATTATTGTTAACTATCATTATCTATATTTTAAATTATTTTTATTAATTAACTTTTAATTTTACTTTTATTATTATAGTCTATTATTAACAAAGGTTACTTAGTGATTTATTTGTTGCTGTCACTGCAACATCATTCTAAAAATTATTCTGATTAGTATCCATTCTTCTAATCATTCCATTTTGGATGATGCCATTTTCAGTCTTCTTTGCATATAGGGTTTATATTTTATTGCTCATATTTGTGAATTGTTTATAAACAGGTATATGAAATATTTTTATCACCATATGTAATTGCAATATAATTCTTTACCTTCATTTACTGTTATTCAAGAACTGAAAATAACAATATGTATATCTACCCATATCTGTACATATTGCATTAGTTTAAAAAATAGTTTAAGTTTTACATTAAAGGCTTTATAAATTAACCTTAAAATATCAAACTGATTTAATGTGTTTGACAGTGTGTGTTTAAACACTCAACAGAAAATGAAATCTTATTTTATTTTGATTAGAAATGTGGAAAATGATGCTCATTTCCTTTACTCCAGAAATGGATTCTTGGATATTTGTCAAATCACAGTTGATAACATGAAATAGTATGTTGAATAACAAATAGTAAGAACAAATTAGAATAAAAATTGAGAGATAAAGTGTTTAGTAGCATAAGGTGAGATAAGACATGAAGATGACTAGCAATGATAAGAGAATGAAGTTGGAGAAAAAAGAAAATGAGAATAATAAAGATGATTAGTGAAGAATGAAAATGATAAAAAAGGAGAAAGGGTTGCCAGTGTGGAATGAATAAATAATGCAAAAAAAAGGAAAGGAACATAGTCTGTGTAAATAATGTAAATAAAAAGAAAGGAAGATGATAACAATGAAGAGTAATTAGAATGGAGAGAGGTAATTAGACAGAAATTAGAAAAACTTTTGTTTATGAAAATATTGAAGAAGTGAATGAAATAAAAGAAAAATTAAGAAGGAGAATAATAAGATCACAAAGGCAGTTTTCTTTTCATTCCTAATATTTTGCACTCCTAACCCCCAAAATGAAAAATTGTTTTTGAAATCCAAGAATTAAAAGATAAAAAAGCAAATAAGCTCCCACGCATGAACTGCATGTAAACAAGGAATGGGAAAAATCAGAAATCATAACAATTCAGCTTAATTTCATTAAACAACAATTTTCTAAACAATATGAGAGGATGCTGAAAAGTTCCTGGCCTGAAGTACTACTTCTGAATTTTATCTTATTCCTTTTTGATCAAGCCAAGAACATTTCAGCCCCCCTTTATAACTTGGGATTTTAAAGTGGGCTTGATTGCAGCAAAATCAATATCCATTTCAAAAACTTATATGCAATCAATTCTGTCTGTTTTCTCTTGCTGCCCAACATGTCCAACATTGTTTTGCTGCAACAAGATGGCATATTTGATAATTTTTTCATCTTTCCAGGTAGAAGGGGTCCTTGTTTCTTTTATATAATTAAACTGGTTTAGAAGATGCTTGATGGTTGTGGTTGGTTAACTAGGCTGTAAAAAGATAGGTTTTCTACAGCAACTCATTATTCCAATATAGGTTAATTCATTACCTTCAGCACTGAGTTAATGTTATCGGCAGTGATGATGTGAAAATAAAGGAAGAATTAATGAATATAATAAGCATTGCCCAGTATAATAATTATCGATCTTATGTTGTTTTAAAGATGAGAAATAGAAAGATGGACTCTACAGACACACACTGTATAACCACAACTGAAATAACATATATAAAAGATATAGCTGAACAAATCCAAAAGGATTTGTGAATATTATCAGAGTGGTTTTCAATAACACAATCACTCTTTGTAAACTTCTTACTAGTGATGATTTCATTTGAAAGAAGATCTTGATGAAATATGACACTGACGACATTTTACATAGATGTAGAAAAAATAAAGGTGAGGCCAGCAGCCACCCCCTTAAAAGATTCAAAAAACACAGAGAGCAGTATTCACAGAAAAAGGGATAAATGTGGTTTGGCAGAAGGTATCAAGAGAAAAAATGGTGTACATTATATTCTCTGTGTAGATGTTTGAATAATTGAGAAAACTGAAAGAATTAGCTTATATCAACTTGTTGGATTAATATAAGTCAGGGCTGTATGGATTTTAGTATAATGCAGCTTTCATTGCTTAACAGAGATTTGGTATAATATTCATTGAAAGGAAATGAGAATATCACCTCATTAAGAATTGTGGATCTAGCTGTGCTGGACATATTGTTAAAAATAGAATAACTTATTTTGCAAACATTATTCTTAATGTTTATAGTTTCTGTTTGTTGCTACTTTTGGTTTAGTGCTTCTGAAAAAAAAAAGGAACTGTCTCTTTTCATACACCTGAAGAAGACTATAGAATGGATCAAGTGAAATCTTGTGGGAGCAACAGAAATCACATAAGAAAGAATAATTTAATTGTCTGGAAATCTTGAATGACACTTCTCAAAATTATTGATTCCTGAAAATGATTAGAAAATTGAGGAGCCAAGTAAATAAATAAAATAAAAACCTGCCTGTTCAAGCAACAAAAAAAGCTATCTGCTATATTTTACTTCTCCAACAAAAGAAGTCATCCATACTCAAAATGAATGTTAAACCAACCTCATGGAAAGACACTGTGTTGATGTCAGTGAATATAAATATTTCTTTCATGCATTAACAGTTGTATGGCCATTTCTAACAGAGCCTCTTGCATCACATAGATGAGACTGATTTGCACAAGAATTCCATCTTTAACTTCTTCCACTCTTTTCAGCTTCAATTGCATGGTCTGGGTGACTGCAATTGCCTTTGCATCCACCAATTAGCAGTGGAACTGATATAGTATCAGAGGCATGAGAGATTGAAACAGCAGTTGACTGTCAAAGCCTTGGATATTAATAGAATCCTACTAGAGATCTGGAAAAATGAAGACCCTACTCTTCACAGAAAACTTCATATGAGCTGCTTAACTGTTGCTGAGAACAAGGTAAACTCCAAAAATGAAGTCGTCATAATCTTTTATAAAAACAGAAGTCTGCTTACTATTGTGGGCAAAATCCTTATATGAGTTCGACTGATAGGTTGGAAAAATCTACAAACTACCAGAGTATCACCATTCAGTCATTGATAAAATCCTTTCAAAGGTCCTACTGCAGAAACTAGGGTCTATTTTTGCTAATAACCATCTTCTTGAGAGACTGTTTTTATTGTTAATCCTGATACTCTTGACAAGGTTTTTATCCAGTGATTTGAAGAAAGTTCTATGTACCACCTTTGTTGATTTAACAAAGTTGTTTGGCATCATGAGCAGGGCAGGGTTCTGGAAAATTTGGAATACGTGCTGTTGCCCCCCAGTTTATGTATAACTCAAACCAAGTAAGATTTCCCAGTATCTTTTCAAATCCTTTCTGGATTGCTGATGCCTTCAAACAAAATTGGTTTAGTTTGGTTTGATTTGTTTTGTTTTACGGCATATCAACCATAATGGGTTATTTAATGCTGACAAGATTTTTATTGCTGGTAATATTATTTTTCAAAAATATATTGCTGGTATTAAAACCTATTTTTACACTTTCATAGTGTTTTGAACCCAGTTTGGGGGTTAACTATTTGCCCATAGATGGAACCCTAACAGGTGCTACCACCCCAAGTTAGGGTGGACATGGGAACACCAGAAATTAAGAGGTGGTTCTATGCTCCACAAAACCTCCCAATCAGAGGCCTTGCTGTTGAATGTAGTTTATCATTTTACCCAGGACATGGATGTAGTTTATTGTCTTAGCCAGGACACTGATGTAGTTTATCATCATGCCGAGGACAAGAAACAAAATTGTATCTTCAGTTTAAAATTAATTTCAGTATTTTTCATTATGTAATTAAAATATTTTAATGGATCTTGGAGATATGGACAGCATGTGCAGCTGCTTTTGCAGAAACTGGTAACCTGTTTAACATGAGGCAGCTGCAGTATTACACAAAGAATATGAGAGATCTGATCAGAAGATTTCCAGCTGGAACATGGAAGCCCTAGTCACTTACACAAGTTAGCATTTCAGCACATGATATATCTAACTTTACAATGCCTATAGGAAGTTTTTTGTTTATAGTAAAATACAAGGACCAGGGGTAACTCAAGATAGAAGGTTACTGAGTGAGACTGATTTGAAGAAGATTGTAATCTTCTCTTAGTTTGTACCTCATCAGGAATATTGCTCACCATTCATTTCCATCATCCACAGTGAACAGAAAATATATCTTGTGAAAATAAAATAAATAAACAATAACCTGACTAAAGCAGACTGTACAAATGTGTCTGGAGAGATTAAAACCTGAGCAAAGACAGAAGTAAAAGCAAGAGTCTATAATATTCTGTTGAATTGTGGATCATTTACTGCTATTACCTACACTGATTTAAACATTTCTATCAGTGTTACTTTGACAACATTCTTACCAGAACAACATTATTCCATTCAAAAGTCACAAACCATACTTCATAGATAGACTAAGTAAATGATGGGTTAATGATGGAATACTGCTATCTACTAAACTTTTTATTGTTTAGTGAACTGTCCATGGGTCAGAAAGACAGAAAATTTCCATAGAAAAATCATGTGGTAATGACTACTACCAGATTGATTAAGAAACTTGACTGTCTTTTCATACAAATCACTATATTCCCCCTTATGCTGATTCAAAATTACTGATTCTCAATGATTTCCAATCAGAATGATAAAAATAAAATCAATGTTTATTTTCAGATAAATTTGGAATATGAGTGAAGTAAAAATGGAATTATAATCTCAATGATATAATTATCTTCAGAGCAGAAAATGCAACCATAAAATGCAATTTGAAGATCTAAATTCATAACTATTTAATAAACAAATAATTAAATATAATTTTCTTAGCCTTGTTTTCTCCAAAGACAATTTCAAACATTTGTTATGCTATATGTCTATTTTGATTTTAAATAATATAAATTCTGCCAAAAGTTTTTAAAATTTGCAATATGTGGTCAGGTGGGAAATTATTTTAAAGAGATAAGGAAGAAAAAATTGTGATAAAAAATGATAAAGTTTAAAAAATATGTGGAAAAGCTGAAATATCATCAAAACAAATGATAATGAAGATATGAAAAGAAAGTGATTGAGAAAAAGTGTCAATATTAACTTATATTGATTCAACATTATTTCTCATAAGTCTAACCTTTGCTAAATTATTTTTACCATTCTGTTTTTAATTTTGTAAATGATTTCATATTGTTAAGATAAATCTTTATTAAAAACAATACATATTTATATATATATATATATATATATATATATATATATATATATATATATATATATATATATATATAAAAAAAACAAAAATTACCTCAACATAGAAGATAGTTGCCTTGAAATAGACTATATTGAGGTAATTTTTGTTTTTTGCTGTAAAAATACATATGGTCTGTTATAATAAATACATCAAGCTCTCTGTGGATGGATATATATATATATATATATATATATATATATATATATATACGTATGTATAATTTTTATTACATTCTAAAAAGTATTGGCTTCTCTAATTTTTTATTATCTGTGCTTGCAGTTAGAAAGTTGAAAAATTCCCAGAATTTAAAATATCTGCAACATACATAAGATTTCTTAAAAACAATGCAGGTTTATTTTAATGCAATACTCTATCATAAACTGATATTTCAGGCATAATTTTCACAGTAGAAAATTACTAACAGCTCTTACTTTTTATTTACATTTTGACTAATGTTTTTATTATCACAACATTTCAGCTGCTATGCCCTCTGACCTTCTCCAGGTATTTGTTCATCTGGAATTCAGGGAATTTTGAACTAAACCCATTTTTTAATCTATGTGGACAGTTTTTTGTTTTTTTTACTGCTCATGCCTTGCAATATCTCATCTTATTTTTATTTAGTTATTGTTTCCACCAAGTCCAAGTCTGTACAGATCACTCAGCCCAGGGACTGAACTCATAAGTACTATGCTGGAAAATTCATGAACCAGCACTTCATTCCACTATCCTATTATTTCAATCAATTGCTCACAATTATTTCTAATGACTAATATTTTGTTCATCTTGACTTGTTTTACGTTATTATTACAACTCCCAGGTTATCATTCTATGAAATTTGAACACTATTATACCTAATTCTACTAGTGTAAAATATAAACAAACAGGATAGTGGTCAGTGGCATTTAGAGAAGTAAAAAATATATAATTAAATTTGTAGGACTAGTTAACATTCATTGCCTAATCAAAAGGGGATTTTATAGAAAGATAAGCTCCCAATGATAAGTCAGCAGAGTTCAAATGTCACCTATTCATTTTTTTTATATCTAACCTCATACTGAAAATCCAGACTATATGATTGCAACCTTAAGATAATTTTTTGCAATCATATCTTATTGAAAGGTGCTTTCTGATGCTAGGAAAGTTGGTTTAGTATATTGTGTTAGATTCTGCTGAGAAAAATTGTCTATCTTACATATTTATAAGTCCATTCATTGAATATTGCTGCCATATTTGGTTTGATAAATATATAGAGATTCTTGATAAAATACAGAGAAGAATCTGCAATCCTTTCATGCTAATTGTTCTGATGAACTTTATGCTAAGGTACCTAGACTTTATGAATTTAAACCTACTACTAGATTGATGGCAAGGTCTCATCATCTTAAGTTCTTTATTAACAGTTTTTCTATTGCACTTCTCGCTTGTGGAAATCTCTTCTGGCTTCTTGCTTTTCAGTCAACTTTGATCTTCAAAAGTTTAAATACAATGTTAATTGTTATCTGCTGTCTTCTTATTTCTTGCTCTTTTATTTTTCTTTCTCCTTAATAATGTTTTTCTTTTTCTCTTATTCTCTAACACTCAGTAACTCTTTGCATCTTAGTGGCTTTATTGCATTGCTTGGGATGAAATGATTAAAAAATAAACAAAATTTGCATGGAAGAAAAATTCTATTGAAAAGACCTTCCAAACTTGATTCAAGACCATAACAGATAGTGTGATAGACTCATCAGAATGTCTGAGCTAGCTTGGTTAAAGAAGAAAGACATGTCACTTTGCTGATGGCAAGATGATAAAATCACGAATCTAAATTGTAGTATTTTAAAGGGATAACCATTTATTAGAAAATATATTCCATTTATATACAGGAGTCTTAAAAACAGCTTGAAAGTGCCACATATTTCAGATTAAACTCTTTCCATGTTAGCCAGGTGAGCCCATGCAACACAGATGATCCTATAAATTTAATTCAAATTATGTGTGTACATTTGTTTGCATGTATACATGTGTATTTTTATTCAATGTGGCCTAAAAATGTTTCCTCAAAATTTAAAAAAAAAAAAAACAATTTCATTTATTAATAAAATAATTTACAAAAAGTTTGATAAAAATCATACAATTATTACATTTTTTTAGAATTTAAAAATAAACAGGTTTTTGACAAGAAATTATTCTTGTACCATTTTTACTCTCATTTCACTCATACCATTTTAACCTGAATTCACTTTTTGTGACCATTAATTTTTTAAAACATTTGATCTGAATTCACTTTTTCATCAGAAGTAATAAACTCAGCCTTTATTTTATGGCCATCCATATGCTGTCATGTCCTAGGCCCCAATAAAAAGGCATAAATAGACCACAATGGATATATGATGGATGTGAATGGACCAATGCGAATATGCAATGGAAGTGAATGAATGGATGTGGATGGACCTAGGCAAATATATGATGGACAGGGATAGTATTTGGTGACAAAGATGAGGACAATAGTCTGAATAATGTAAATAATATGCCTTCTTCATATGTTTCTCTTATTATAGTTCTGAGTGTTTATTTCTCAGAAGGCACTCAAAAAATGTTACCTTGGGACTAATTTTACTTGACTCATAGAAATCAGTATATATAGAAGTTAACAAACAAATATTGCTTTGTGTTTGTAGATAGATGTGTTGTGAATTCTTTTTTGTTTTTACACCTTTAAAAGTTACTTCTGTAAAAAAAATGAAAGCAAAATTCAGGAAAAATTAATAAATAGACACTCACCATTAATCTTAGAAAACAGCTTTAATAAAATACCTATTCTCTATTTTTAATTACACTTATTTTCTATGTTTGATTCTTTTGATGAGAAAAGTCACATCATTTTTTTCTATTTTCCAAAATATTTATGGTAAATATTGTCATTGTTGCTTGTCTAAATTGAACTTTAGTTGGCACAGACATCTAAATTTTAATTTTCTAATTCCATTCTACAAACCAAATTTAAGAAATTGCTTCAAATGAATAATAAAGAAAAGAAGGAAGTTAATAATTTAAAAATAGACATACATGACGAAACAAAAAAAAATCTCACATAAAAGTAATATAACCTAGAAAAAAATGAGATTAATGCATTAAGCATGTTCTCACAATGTATATCATTTTCATGCAGAGTTAAGAGCCTGTGTGTATATAACCACAAATGCCTTCACAATTAAATATAGCATATCAGATTAAAAAAAAGGAAATATACAAATAAAAATAAGCCTAATGCTCCTATTCCTCTGAGACTATTTTGCTTTTTTAACTTTATTTGCAATAAAAATTTGAATTTATATGAATATATTAGTTCTGGATGGAAATATATTTCCATCAATATAATATGTAGAGTGTAAATGTGTGCATAAAAAGACATTGAATCCATGTAAAATATTAAAAATTTCACCCCCTCCCCTATGCCATAAATGAAAGAAACAGAATTAGAAACAAAGAATTTCTTTCTTATTTTTCTCATGTTTTTTAGTTCATTTGTAGTGGGGAGAAAAGCAGAAAACTTCAGACAAATTTCTGTTTGTGCTTCAAGGAAAATATCGGAGTTAATCAGATTTGTCAGTTGGCACCAGTATACTATTATCCACAGACTTTTGTCTCTCAGCAATGGTGGGCTGTTGCTATAGGCCAAAGAAAGAGAGAGAGAGAGAGAGAGAAAAAAACATAAGCTTTTGTTTATATATATATATATGTGTGTGTGTGTGTGTACATTTTTTTTTATTTTGTATTAATGCAAATAGCTACACTATTTGTTAGAAATAATTAAATGTAACAAATATTTTTCACATAAGATGATTTTTTTTTTTTATAAAAGGCCTTGGTATCAGCCTTAAAAAAAGACTATTTTTATATGGACAGAAAATAAAAGTATTTATACAAATACTCTCCAGTCAATTTGAGGTAAACATCAAAAGTTTAGCTTGTTGCTGCTTAATCTTTAAAGTTTATATAGAATACATTAACTGTTTCTAGGATGTTCTCTATTCCAATTTAAATCCAATTCTTTGTTAAATTGGCAGTTTGTGAGACACACAATAATCTTTGGATATAAATACACAAATCCTCATGCACCTGTCATACTTCCCACAGATACTGTAGTTTGTATTTCCTATGATGTCTTTGTGAGGCACTTTGAATGACTGAGTATTTCAAATGCTTTAATGATTTTTAAATAATAAATATTTTAACAAATTTGCCATCTCTCTCTGTCTCTAACTTATGGGATCTCAGATTTTATTATGCAAATCAGTATTTTAATAATAAAATTGATTTTAACCAATCAATATTGAGAAAATTTTGTGGATATGTTTTATATGAAATAAACAGTATCAACTTACCTGTTTTTATTAGAAATATTTTCAGTAACTTATTTAATATATATATATATATATATATATATATATATATATATATATATATATATATATATATATATATATCTTATAGTATAGTTAATGACACTTTTTTTTAATTTCATATATATGAATATTGCAGTGGGTTGTAAGAAAGATATAAGCTCAAAAGAGAAACAAGTTATAATAATATTGATAATGATGATGTGATAGTAATGAGACATTGGAAATTGCAAAGATTTTGAACAGATATTATAGAAAAATCAAAAAAAGAAATTGAAAACATAATTAAGAAAAAGAAAAAAAAACTGATTTTTGGATGTTACAATGAAGAGATTTGAGAAAAATTAAAAGGGAAATGAATAAGAATATTTTTCAAAAGGCTAGTGCTGTAAATATAAACAGAAACTACCATCTGTAAGTAAACATTTCAAAAAGAAATACGTCAGATGGACAAAGAAATGCATGAAAACTGTTTCCTCAATAGAAAATTTAATTGATGAATGTCAAGCTATATTGGATGGAACAGCTGGCTGGGCTAGAGGTTGCATTCTTCATGAAAATAGACAAATAACATGGCTCAAAAGACAACAAGGAAGTGGTAGATTAATATTATGTGTTAGCATTGCAGGCAGTAAAATTATGTTCCTACAAAGTTGATGGTACCAAGATAAATGCAGAGAATTAGTCTAAGGTACATCCAGGACACTGTACAATGAAGTGTATATTCATGTAAGAAATATGCTCTTTCCTATTCAGCAAAACTAACTATTACCCACCTTAACAAAAAAGGTCTAAAAAACATTAAGTTAATTGAAAGCCTCACATGATATTAATATATTAAAAAACTCATGATCCATCATTAAAAGAGAATGATATAAGTATTCAAGAAGGTATTGAACTTACAACACTTTGAGTGAAGTCACTGCATCCAACTAACACTTTTATCCACTCGGCCGTGTGTCCTTGAGGACATCAGTGTATGAATTTTTGGGACTTATAAACTTAATGTCTTAGTAATTATTTTTTTTTTACCAGAGCTTATATTGCAATTTTTGTTGTTATTATCGCTTTTTACTCTTTATTACTGGTTTCCATATTGTATTCATTTCTATGCATTCCCTTTCTTTACACTGTGTGGGTGATGGCAGTTGAAGTTGAGGTATTGTCCAATGAATTTTGACTTGCGATATATGGATGTCTTGAATCCATAGTCTGAGATATTAGTACATTCAGGAATGCTAGTTTGTTGTCATTTTCCTAAGCCAGCCAAGTATAGAAATGAATACAATATGGGAACATATAATAGCTGAAATGTCATGAATATGGAAACAAAGATGAGGACAACAGTCTAAACAATATATATATATATATATATATATATATATATATATATATATATATATATATATATATATAGAGAGAGAGAGAGAGAGAGACAGACAGACAGACAAGACAGACAGATAGTGCTAAAAAGTTATTCACAGATCAAAGACAAGATTTACAAATTTTGATTTTTAGTCATTTAAGTACAATCAAGGTGAACATGCTAGTTTGAATAACAAAGTGTATAATGATAATTCCTCATCTAAAAAATTCTAACAAAAATTAAATTTTATTTTTGTGTTTCATTTTAATACTTTTTCATATTTTTGTCTTTTTTTTCTGTTTTCTGACCAAATACAAGATAATAAAAATATATTTTTATTAACATTTTTAATACACAAGTAATTGAACAATTAAATATATACTGTATATACTCATGTATCATATGAAATTTGAAGACCTAATTTTGAAGCTAATTTGACTACAGTAAATGTATATATAGTTTGGTCAATGGCATAACCAGGGCCAGCAATACATATGCTAATTTTATATCTCATGTATGATGCGGCACCCTTAAAATTAGCTTCAAAATTAAGTCTTCAAAAGTAAGTCTTCAAAAGTAAGTCTTCAAAAGTTGCATGATGCGGTAATTCAAAATTTTATTAGACAAACTTTTTTCTTATGCCACTAACCTGTAGCTAATGTGATTACGAATGAACATTTATGATTCAAAATTATTCAAAACTTAGCAGAAATAATCAGAAAATTATTTCCTTTTTGGTTTGTTTTATAGAATAAAAGTGCATCCCATCTAGAATAAGTTTTGTCTACTTGTTTTTAATTATCATACTCAAGGGTTCTAATCATCAGTTTGACCAAATGAATATGACTAAATACATATATGTTTATATATTCCAGAGAAAAATGTTCTTGATATTTTCTCTTTCAACAGCAAATTATAATGATAGGGGATTTAAAAATAGTGAGGAAGAATTAATTTGGAGTCTGATCAATGAATTGAGATTTGTATATGAGGGATGCGATGTTTTTGTTCTTCAGTTAAGAAAATATCTGTTGAACAGCTGACCTTGTTGGGTGTTGATTCGTAAGTAATTCAATAAGTCATATTTCCATCCAGCACAGCTGTTTCCAAATATTAGGATTCTCTTTGCAGTAAATATGTATATTTTTTCTATTGACTTTTTATTATACCTCAGTAGTGAAGTTTGCATGACACTGTTTTCAAACATCTGTGACCAAATCTGATAAGGTGTTCACAGATACCACCCTACAATTTTGGCAGGAGTGTACAAAAATATATAAAAGAAATTGATAGAATAGTATATTTTATTTTGGAAAAAAAAATAACTGTTGAATATATTTTGACTCATCTTGTAGAAGAAAGTGTATAAAGAAAATATACAACTCACTATATATTTTTTCTTATTGGCTGAATAGAAATAATCCCACAAAATGTATATCTCTAGATTTTGCCTACAGTATAAGCAGATTTATCTATTTCCTGATTTATTGGAATAAGCAGATTTATCTAGTTCCTGATTTATTCTGTGGCTCACTAAAGTTTTATTTGCAGAGTCAATTCTATAACCTTTGGTGCAAAATGTTCAACATCATTTTCAAAAGTCAATTTCCAAACAAATTGACAAAATAGAAAATGAAAACTGTACAAACCAGTTGGCTTAACTATCATTAGAGTAATAATAAAATCTTAATAACAAAATTAATTCACTAGTGTACGTATAAAAACATACACCACACATTTGATTTGTGCTCATTAAAATTTGTACTACTATTTGCAATATTAATATTTCCTTATATCCTCTCTTTATGATAGTTTTGAGCCAATTCAATGTACTTGGATTTATTGTAAGATTTACTTGAAGTTTATTACCAGTGTAATATTCAGGATTGGACACAAAAACCATTTAATTCATAATTTAATATAATTCAAGATATTTATTATTAATTTCTTTTATTATTTTCATATGAATTAAATCATTTTTTCAAGTTTTCATATTTATGAGAACTGGTAAAAAGATGATGGCATATAGTATGTCCTTAGTTTTCACCATCTCTCATCCTTTCAGATGATGGTAATGAATAGCTAAGACGATTCATGATATCCTCTCTGATCATTCCTTGGCTACCATTCATATTTGTAGCAATTTCAATATTCACCACAAACATTGGTTAGTCCACTCAAACATAAATGATGAAAGGAAATAACGTTATGACTTCTCCATCACTTATAAGATGACTCAGAGCCTACTTGTGTTTCCAATATAACAGGGCATTATGCTAACCATTCAGATTCCTTCCTCAGCTCCTGTCATGACCAATGTCCAACTAAAGTATTACCTCCCTTGGGCACTTCACACCACACATTGATCTATGTAAGGTTGATGCCAAAACGATCACAGCCTCAGGTGTAAGATTTTATAGGAAAAGCTACGAATATGCCAAAGTTGACTGGGATAGCTTCAGTTCTTACATTGTTGGAGCTCGTCTCTCATCATATTGCTTCCCAAACAGCCTCCCCCATTTTTGAATGGTTTCTTTCTGGCATGGAATGTTTTATTCCCCGCAAAACATACCAGCAAAGGTCATATATTAAACCTTGTTTCATGACTGGATGTGCTGCACTACCAACTCTATCAGCGAGAATCGTGTAACAGAACTTTTACCTCATTCAGAACTGATGACATGTACTGCAAGAATGTCCTGGAAAATATGAAGGCAGTTCAAGAATAGTTGACAGCAAGAAATTTGGATCCTGCAAGATGGAAAATCTCAAACACAATTCTCAGTAAAGACAAACATGCAGTGCCTTCCATTATAAATGGCCCTGAGGTTATTTCATCATTGTCAGATAAGGCTAAGCTTTTCACAATGAATTTTGCCTCTAACTTCACCAAATATGACAAGGACTATCAACTACCTGACTACCCTGCTCATGGAGCATAACTGTTGTGATATCTATCCAGACTTATTAAAAGCCTTATCAAAGGCTAGTTTCAGATAAAATCCCTGTGGTTGTTCTTAAGATCATTAGTCCAGTTATATACACTTTTGGCAAAGCTGATTAATCAATGCCTGATTGTGAAATGTTTCTGAATCCCATGGAAGGTGTCAGCTGTATGTCCTTTTCACAAAAATATGGGTGAATTCTCATTCCCCTCACAATATTGTCCCATCTGTGTCATCAGTAAACATTGTAATGCTATCATCAAGAAGGTTGTCAATCACCTAAACAGAAACAAACTTTTGAGTGACAGTATGGTTTTCCCACCTTGAGATCCACTGCTATGTCCTATCATTATACGTATAATGAGTGAAGCACTTGATAATAAGCAAGTGCCTTAGATATCTCAAAAGTCTTTGATGAAGTGTAGTTATGGAATCTCCAGAACAGTCTTATCAAGATCTTCCAATCTGGTAGGTCCATGGAGGTTATCTTTTGTTGTAACCTAGGGAAGGCTACTGAATAGAATAATCAAATGGAAGCTGGTAATGAATGATAATACTTAGGACAAGAACAACACATATAAGATTTGCCAGCAGTGCATAGAAGAAATAGTCAATGCTAGAAGTGAGTCAAGTGAATGTCGCAATGAATCTCCAATTGCAGACCAACATACAGTATTTACTAGTGTATTTATGTGAATGGGGACATACCCATTATTGTCTGTAGGTATGCTACAACATCTTTAGTAGCCAGTCCTCTGAAGTATGTAAGATCAAAGCTGACATCATCCAAAGTGCTCTCTTTGGCCCTACCATCTTTCTAGTTTATATTAACAATCTGCATAAAAACATTCCCAGATCTTTAGAAAATGTGTATACAGATGCCAGAGTTTATGAGTGCACCTCCAAATATCTAGATGACCAGAATTTGGCAGCTGATCTCTCCTCTCAACTAATGCTCACAGCTCAATATGAGAAAGACTGGCTTGTATCATTCAATATGTACAAAACAAAACATCACCACCAAGCAACGACAACTGAAGATCTGATTCATTTTTAAAAATATAAGCAAGTTTTTGTATATTAAAATGTATTGAGTATTTTATTAAGAGATCAGATAATCAAATGAAAAATATAGCTTAGTAGTGTATAAGTAATACATAAAAATTAACCTACCATAAAGCAATATATAATATTTTACATTAAATTTTGCTCTAAAATATTTTACATTTCATGTTCTTTCAATAACTCTTCTATATCGCAAAATTCTTTCACCAAACATCTTTTATTTCTTTTACAATTTTTGCTGCCAATTCTTCTCATGAGTTTTATCCACTTAATATCTTGAAATCTGGAATTATTCCAATAAAACAACAAGATATTCTTCAAATTCTCAAATTATTCCTGACAATACTTGTTTATTCTCTGTAAATTCCTCATAGTAGCAAACAATTATGTACAGATATAAGTAAACTCCAAAATATACAAAAGCTTCTTAATATATCTTATGATTAATCATTTTATTGAATGGAAGATATTAATACATTCCAGCTTATAAGGATTTTGTCACTATATTGCAGGCTGTAGAGTGAAAAGACTTATTCAGATTTATTTCTTTTCATATAGTGGATAGCTAACTAAAGTTTTAAGTGTTGGTATGATTAAGGGTTCACTCTAAATATACTTTGGAAGCATCTAAAACTTAGTTCTGTAGAAGGGTTATGAACAAAAAATGATTTATAGACATTTTGTATGAAATATTCAATGAGAGAAAAGTCTTAAGCTAATAATGGTAATTCTTATTAAAAGTAATTTTACTTTTAGTTTCTAAAATTAAAAAAAAATTTCTGTAAGATTTTATTCTGAAATAAAAAAGATAGCAATAATATAATAAGCTCAATATTATGAGGTTGTTCTCTTTATTAGTGAATGTTTTTGGTGGAATTAACATTTCAATAGCTACATCATGTCTAGAGTTTGGTAGGGGGTGCTTTTGGGGGTGATTGAGTATCTTAACATATATACACTGAGCTTTGTTAAATTTAACAAATGATAAGATTTGTGTTTATGCAATATTTGAATTATTACTATTTCAATATAAGAGTTCAAACAATTTTATCATCAGTGTTGAAAAAGAAAGTTAATTTTTAAAATGCAATTACAAATAGGAAAAGTTTATTTAAATACATAGGTACATCATTGAGTTTTTAACCTAAGAATGAAAAACTTATTTTATACATAATAATTTATTTCCTTGTCAATGCACATATTACTCAGATAGATTGAACATTATAGAATGAAAATTCAGCTAACAATAATGTCAAACTATTGACATAATAATGATGGAAATTGTATCCAGTTTAGGCACTTTTTAATATTTATTTTGTTCTGAATTTTATTCCAATATTAGATATTTTCAAATTGAAGTAGCTATACCTCTGCAGCATTCAATTTCAATAAAAAAATATAAGATACAGGGTGCGATGGCAAGAAAAAGAACAGCATGACACAGTTCACTCCATTAGAAATTTGGAAATGGCATGCTGTACTGCTTGGCATTTGTGCTGGAAGCTCCAATATAGCTCCAATACAAACATTTCAGAATGTTTGGGTGTCAATCTGAAGACATTGTAGATGATTCAGAAGAGTTGGATGAGTCTAATGGTGATTACAAAGATGTTTGGAATGATCACTAGTGATGACAACATTATATCTCCACTCATCTTCCCATAGGGTCTCAGACTCAACACAGAGGCCTACATAGTACCTTGAGGTGGTAGTGCTGCCCTGGGTCAAGAGGGTGGCTGCTGAGAGACCCTATGTCTGTCAACAGGACTCTGCACTATACTACACAAGCAGGTGAACCTAGTTAGACAGTTTCTGTGACCACATCACCCCTTACATCTAGCCACCTAACTCTCCAGACTGCAATCTCCTAGATTATTATGTGTGGGATGTAGTTGAGTGAGAGACTAACAAGCCTCCTTGTAACACCAAAGGTTAACTGAAGGCAAAGATGATTGCAGCATTCACCAACTTAAACAAAGAGACCATCCAGAAGAGATACACAGATTCCAAAGTCATCTGGAGGCCGTGGTTGAAGCTAATTTGAAGGTAATTTCATTGAATAAATTTAGTCTTTAGTATTTCAAGATATTTTTGTGTAATTTTGGTAAATATATCTGTTAAAATGAGATGTCTGTGTTATTTTCATTTTTACATAATCTAAACGACAATTTATCCATCGCATACTGTAGTGCAAGATGTTTCTTACAAATCATTTAGCTATAATACTAAATGATCCTGCAGTAATGTTCAGTGGCAACTATCACTGGAATTTTTGTTTTAAACAATATTTTCCTATTTTCACCAAAGACACATTAAACAAAACTGTTACTTTCACAAAAGGCAGAACTTTTGGTTGAACCAATCAGTTATCAGGTTATTTGTCCAAGTTGGAGTTCATTCAACACATGGTGCTCATCTTTTCTGCAAAGTCCAAATAACACCAAGGGCAGGTAATCTCTATTTTTTCTCCAAGCTGGAAGTAACCAAAATATCAACATTGGAGCTCTCCTGTAAAGTATGTTTTTCAAAACCATGGGATACCAATCTTGCTTTAATTTTCCCTTCATGATCTTTACATTTTCAGATAAAAATCAACAGGATATGTTACTTGATTTTCTTCCTCTTAATTATTTCAGCCACAAGCAAGGTGATAAAGCCAATGTGTGAGTGAGTGAGAGAATAAAAAAGAATAGGATTCAAGGAAACAGCTGACAATGACTGACATTGCATTTCAATTTTTAAAGATCATAGCTGACAGGAAAGAGAATTCCACAAGCAAGAAAAGAAACAATTTGTTTCATTACTGTTTAATGCATACTCCCTTTGCATCACCATTTAATGTATGCTCCTTAAATGATGTTAAGGAATATGATTTTTGCTCCTTGACATGTCTTTTTTCTTCCTAACCCCTTTTTCACTCTCTTGCTTCCAGTAAATAATAATAAATGCTGGTCACATTTTATGTCACCATTCACAAACCTGAGTCTGTCCTGTTTTCCATGACTTAATGTAACATGGTGGCAGTGAGGAAGTAATTCATACTATACAACCCTGCAAATGAGGACTGATACCAACAAAAAAAGGCAGTCCCATGAAAACTTTTTCAGTGGTGTCTGGCATTTGGAGTGATGATAACACAGCAAAAAAAGTGAAAAAAGAAAATGGTGGAAGGATTTCAGGCAAATATATTAACAACAGGCAAGCTGGACACTAAGACTAAAGCGCTTCCAAAGGATGGAAGCTTTGGAAAAAGATGAAGAATAATTACAACATTGTGACCAAACTGTGTGGCACTATGTCTTCATGCTATCGAACCAGGTGTGTTGATAGTTTACAATGGTTTTCCAATTCTCTTCAATGGAAAACAAAGATGATTTGGATACAATAATAGTCAAGTCTGATCAACATTTTATCAGACAGACCAACGAGAACATATGAACGATAAAATCAGAACCTAGGTGAGAACATTGTTTCATATCTAACTATGCTTCATAATCTAGTGAAGGCTTGCAATTTTTGTAAATCTTTATATGATTCTTTGTTATATAACTGCATAATTCAGGGTGTAAGAGACAACCAGGCATGTAAAAGAATGCCTGCAGCTTCCAACACTAAATCTCAAACAATGTATTGACATATGCTGAAGTTGTGCAGCTACAACTACACTGTTGAAAGCTATCAGTGACCTGAATGTGAACAATGAGATAAACAGAGTGCAAAAACAGAAATACCATAAAGAGGGACAAATAGACTGTAATTTCTGTTGCAAGACACATGAAAAATCGAAAGAAGCATGTCCCATGTTGTGAATATGGATTATCTCCTCTTAGATAATCCAAGCTATAAAAGCTGTATACTCCCGCTGTCAAGTCAGATGAGTAGTAGTATTCTAACCCGAAGGAGGCTACGCCGAAGGGCGAAGTCTCCTTCGGGTAGGTAAAACCGGCCCTGAACCCGTTTATACGGGTTCAAATGGGCTATTTTTTGGCCGAGCCTAATGGCTCGGGAATGCCCACGTTAAAAAGGCCTTGTGCCACATGACACCCTCGTGGGGGGTGACTCAATATCGATGAGTAGTAGTATTCTTAATTGAATAAACGATTACTAGACAGAATCTCTTGTCCTGTTTTCATTACATTTTATTCAATTAAGAATGGAACAATTTATGCGACCTGAGCGACTTACCACAGATCCAGAAAGCGGTTCAGCCGACAAGTGCTGGAAACATTGGCGGGAGACATTTACAAATTTCATCGAGGTTTTACATTCAGAAAGACCGGGATGTCCCATCAATAAGTGTGCGCTCCTAACCAACTACCTGTCTCACACAGTCAACGAAATTATCTCGGATTGCATTACCTACGAAGAAGCAATCGATGTACTGAACGCTACATACATAAAGCCCCAAAATGAGATATTTTCTAGACACCTACTTGCGACTCGCCGACAAGAATCAGGCAAGGCATTGGACTATTTCTTTAAGAGCCTTCGGACACTGAGCAAAGATTGCAACTTCTGCCCAATGACGGCATTAGAGGCCCAAGAGCTACACATTTTGGACGCCTTCATTAACGGCTTACGCAATACTCAGATAAGACAACGTCTTCTTGAGAATAAGACCCTTACACTTAGAACAGCTTACGAGCAAGCCTATATCTTCGAAAGTGCTATACAGCAGTCTAGTTCTTATTTACAGCCAGACACCGTGGGTGCCGCGTTAAACCCACCTGTTCTTACTGTCCCCCCTCGTGACGATAGTCCGACGAAGCTTCAAGAACAATCGGTCACTGCCGCTTTAAAAAAGGACATTTGCTATTTTTGAGGCTTATCTAAACACCTACGAGTCTCATGCCCTGCCAGAGATACTCGTTGTCATAAATGTGGAAAACTTGGTCATTTTTCAAAGGTATGCAAGTCTTCTAAAACTCTATACTAATCCACTCGTCAAAATACTTCTGCAACTTTAGCCGCCTCCCCCGACTGCCTTTCAAAAACTATTGTAAAAGTGAAAATTAACGTGAGGTCTACAAATGCCCTGCTCGATACCGGGAGCTCAGGAAATTTTATCAAAGAAAGCTTGGTTGGGGTGAATGTTGTGAATATGGACTATCTCCTCTTAGATAATCCAAGCTATAAAAGCTGTATACTTCCGCTGTCAAGTCAGATGAGTAGTAGTATTCTTAATTGAATAAACGATTACTAGACAGAATCTCTTGTCCTGTTTTCATTACATCCCACATGGCCAAAAATGTAAATTTTGCAACAGTTGAATGCATTTTTCATTGAAATATCTGAAGAAGCATTTTATGGGAAAAACAGAGGTTAGGACTAAGCATAAAATGAAATGTTTTTTCAAATTCTTCCAGTGACACTGAATATGTGTTATGTGTAAATGCAAAGGGAGAGCAGCCAGATAAGATTATCTATGTGAATATGATACTAGAAAAAAGGAAGGTGAAGTTCCACATGGACAGTGGAGCCGCCATCAATGTAATCCCACAAAAATATGTTTAGTACCAACCTGCAACTGTCTACCATGAAACTCAAAATTCTGAATGGGGTTAGAACTAGCTCCATTGGAAAATTTCAAATTGTGATGCACAACCCCAAAAATATGAAAAAATATTCAATGGAGTTTACTGTAGTCAAAGAGAGTTTGAACCCCTTTGTTAGGAAAATGCATGAGCAAATAAATGAACCTAATCACTGTGCATTACAAGAACATTGCTAATGTTCATTCAGTACTAGAGTGCAAGCAACTATTGATGAACTATGCAGATGTTTGAATGCAGGTGCATTTACAAGTGGATAAAACTGTCACACTGCATACTGCTGCAGCAGGATGCATGCTAGTGTCCATGATCCCTCAATTTAAATAGGAACTAAAGCAACTAGAGGAATTCAGTGTTATTGGTTCTGTTGATGTTCCTACAGAATGGAATAGCAGAATGATCACTGCAAGAAAAAGATTAGGTGAAATTCATATCTGTATTGATCCAAGACCTCTGAACAAGGCACTAAAGCAGGAATAATAGCAGTTACCAACCATAGATAAAGTGCTACCAAATGCAAAATACTTCACCAAGTTAGATTGTTTGGGGTGATTCTGATTAAAAAAAAATGTCTGCAGCAAGCCAGAGAATGTGTTTTCTGGCAACGTAAATCATCAGACGTACAGGAGTAAATATCCACATGTGAATCTTGCTGCAAGTTCAAAACAGCACAACCTAAGGAGACAATAATGTCCACCTGATCATTCATAGCAGAAGGTTGGTGTTGACTTATTTGAATTTAACAGCATTGAGTACCTTGTAACTGTTGACTATTTCTCAAACTACTGGGAAGTAGACACTACTGCCTCAAATGTCATCTGCAAATTGAAGGCTCACTCTACAAGATATAGGATTTCATGTCAATTGATTTCTGACCTGGGACTCCAGTTTACATCCTCAGCCTTCAAGAACTTTTCTGAAAAATGGGATTTTGAACATCTCATGGTGAGCACCAGAAATCAACAGGCAAATGGCAAAGCTGAATCTCCAGTTAAGAGTGTAAAATGGCTCAGGAGAAAAAACAAAGACACCTACATAGATCAGTTTCTGACACTGCTCAATGTCAGAAACACCCTAATTAAAGGAATGGGAAGCAGTCCTTCTCAGCACCTATTAAATTGCTACACACATACACTTCTCCCCATGAAGAGCAACTTGCTAAACCATAGGATGGTGAACCTCAAATCTAATGATAGGACTCCACTGGAACATAGACAGAAGGTTCAAGCCAAATACTATGACTGTCATACATGTGATTTAATAGTGCTGAGGGAAAGGTGGTGATGTATTAATGTACCCATACAAGAAAGGTGATCGAGTGAGGGAGAAAGGCATTATAAATCACCAATTAGATGGATGTTCATACAAAGTCCAGACAGCAGGTGGAACCCATTGGTGAAACAGATGCCATCTACGCAAATCTTCTGAACCAGTAGAGCATGCAAGAAATGGTCAGCCACCACCACCCTCTACAGACACTCTAAGTTTGCTATATTACAAAGCAAAAACACAAAGAGCCCCTGCACCTCTAACAGTATCCTCATCAGCCTCAGCTGTTGTAAGCAAAGGCACTAATACACTTGAACTAGAATCTCCTGTTGGGATTCACACACCTGATAGATGAAGAATACAACAGCCAGCTTATCTGAAAGACTTTGTAAAACTGGTCAAGGACAGTACATGAGACTAGTCTCTACTTAGAAAAGGGTGGGGGATGTTACATTATTGTTTAATGTATATTCCTTTTGCCTTACCGTTTAATGTATTCCCCCTAATTGATGTTAATTGATTCTCACTCCCTGATATGTCCCTTTTCTCCCTAAGCCCTTTCTCATTCTCTTTCTTCCAGTACCTAATAAATGTTGGTCATGTTTCTCGTTGGCTCTCTCAAACCTCAGTCTGTCCTGTTTTCCATGACTTATGTAACACTATTAGTGTAGAACTTACAGTTACATCGAAACCTAGCTGCCTATCTAATACAGCACTTACATTTGTGATGTCAAGGTACTAAAAACGAAAGCTTATCAGATCAATTACCATAAATATATTTATAGACAAATGCACAGGGAAGCTACATTATAGTGGTTGAAGTTTGAAGCTGAGATGACCTTGCAGATACCTCTTTAGCTTTTGCAAAAAGTCTCTAGATACATAGCAGAATAACCAGATCAGATGTGGCCCCTCTATTCAATGTATTGATGAATGGTAGACTTATAAGGATGAAAGATTGATTCTGACAAGAAAAATTGTCTGGCACAACTTAGTGAACCAACATTCCTAGCAATTAATTTTTCAAAAGGAACTACTTCAAACACATCATTAATAATTAAGCACTTTAGTTCCCTCTTCACAGTATCTACCATACCTTGAGACATTTCTTGATAAGCTGTCAACAGTAGAGCATTTTCAGGATTAGGGCATTTCATTCCTTTCTTCAACTCAATCCCAATTAAAACTGATTCTTCTATATGAACATTCACCAAATTCTTATATTTTCTCTGTTGTTTTGGTTTTATTACTTTAACTTTTTTTCCATGCATCTGTATCCTTTATCTTGTATCTGATAATGTAATGTCTTGTTGGTTTGATGATATCCCGAGCAGAATTTTCATGTCCAACACCAGTAGTCTTATTCAAAAATCCATTTCATTTTATTGAGATAACTTATTTGTCGATTTTTAGTTTGGCATGTATTTTTATTTTTAACCATTTCACTCCAAACAGGGCAATACAGCAACTAAGATGCAAAGGATTATTGAGAGTGAAAGAAACTGAGATAACATTGTGTAGAAGGACAATGAAAGAACAGGAATTAAGAAAACAGAAGATGGCAGCTGACTTTGCATTTAAATTTTTGAAGATCCTAGCTAACAGGAAAGTAAGAAGCTGGAAGAGAGTTCCACAAGCAAGAAGTGTGAGAGAAGAAACTATTAGCATAAACTTGCAGTTACATTTAACAATTTCAACAGTAAAAAATATTACTACTATCTTGCACCTACATTAATTGACATTGATGAACATGATAGTAAGCTCCTCCATGGCGTACCAACACAAGATGTTCATATTTTCAAAGTACAACTGTAGGACCTTTTTATGATAATAACCTTTATCATCATTGATATATGTCACATCTGTATAAGTGCATACGTCATGCCTGAGAGCTCTTGTGATCTTTTCACTTGACTCAGCAGCAATATAATTTTTTCTGGCACTGTGTAGAGCATTCATATTTTGATGTATAATATGGGAAGATGAAACTTCCATTGCAGGCAGTTCATTATCCATAACTGATGGAATATTGTTTTGCAATGATTTCTTTGCAATTACTGTCCAAGCAAGTTCTGCTTTGTGTCCACAATTGATATTTGATAAAGTCATATAGATCAACTAATATTTGGATATGCTGTTCTATAATGCCATTACTGTGTAGTAGGTTGAGGTAGTGAAAATTTGACCTTGTCAAAATATTCAACTTGTCTATAAAGGAAAAGAAAGAGATAAAGCATAAATCCAAAATTCTTCAGGTGTTTTACAAAAATTGTTTTTTTCTCTACTTTCTTATGAAGACATTTTTTATAAAACAGGAAATAGACTAGACACAGGAAGATTTCTAAATGAATCTTCTTACTACTAGATTTTTTTTTTTTTTTACACAGAATGTTACTCATACTGACTACTTGATACTTTTACTTATGCATGTCATGCAGGAGATATAGTAGGGGACACAAGAATATGTATAAATATTTAACAGAAAACAGCTTGACTGTATTCTGAAGTACGTTATGGTGCTAAGATGATCTACATTTTTGAGACATGATTTCATGTCTTCTACAGTTCTTTTTCTCATATTGTTAACCTTTTTTTTGTAAATAGACTAAAGTGCATCTAGCAAATTATGCTGTCTTAAAAATAAGCCTATGTTGGTCACTTTATATTTGTTAAGTATTTCTTCTGATTTATCTAGGAAAATTGCTATTAGGAAAAACAGATCATATTCCATTGTACACTATTCTCTCCTTTGACATTAGAAAAGGCGATTATAAGATTCCAACACTTAATATCCTCCCCATGTCCATTTTTTCCTACTAAAGAAGCTTTGAAGATATGTAATTAGAAGGATCATTTTTCTTGATGGCTTTGATGTGAAGTTTTCTATATTGTATGTACCATAAGTATTTGCAACGTTCATCTTGAGTATGTTGGGTGACAAACTCTTGTTTCTTTTTGCTTTTTAATATTTCCCCTATATCAGTATTTCTTTTTCAATCAATGCTAAATAAAGAAGAACAAATACAGAAATGTCAAAAATTTTAGTGATGTATAGATGTACTAATAGGTTAATATGAAGTTGGGACAATATTTTTAATTGTTTGAAATATCTCTTGTGTCTTTGTAGCTATTTAAATTCAATTACCATCTGTGAATTCCAGTTTCTTCTTCTTCTTCTTCTTCTTCTTCCTGATATTGTCTTGTGTTGTCTATACAGCTACTCCAAGTGTTTTAAGGCAGAAAAGATAGACAAAGAAAGATATTGCTATACAGCTACACCAACAATTTCTCATGCATTTTCCCCATTGAAAAATCAATTTCATATAAGCATCTTTTTCAGCTCATCAGCATATTACAGATGGTAGTTATATTATGAATGCATTTATATATTAGACTTGTTCTGAAAGTTCTTTTTTCATCTTTGATTAACAGTTCTGTAAATTAGGATGAGTCCTTTTTTAAAAACTGTATATTTTGTTTTTACTGATGCTGCCTCATATTACCAGTCCATAAAATAACAAGTAAACTTCCTTTTGGCTATTTTTTCCTCTTCTATACACTTGCCTGTTCTGCCACTATAGCCCACAGGAATCACTTTTGCAAGTTGCACCAATATGGTAGTTTTGATCATAACAGACACTGCTGTGTGTCCATAATAATTGTAAATGTGCTCTCAACAGGGACAAGTCTTTGTTCACTGACAGAATGAGGTAATGTATAGCTTGTCACAAGTTTGGTTCTTGTAACTATGGGCAACTGTGTAATTGTGTTAAATTAAGCCATCTATCCTTCCTCTCTTCACTCCATTTGAGGTGTTATCTTCTCTTACTGATAAAGCTGAATGCTTTGCTCATTAATTCTCTTCTAATTCTACTCTTGACTCATCTGGAGTATCTTTGCTTGACTTTCCACTGAGTGATATGCATATAATACCATCCATGGTTTCTGCTATCATTTTTTAAACTGGGATCCCCATAAAGCATACAGTGTTGATGGTATCTCTGCAATAGCCCTTAAGAAATATGTGCATGTTCTCTCTAAACTTTACAATAGATGCCTTACCTGTTTGTTGGAAATTCTCTTCTGTAGTTCCTGTTTTTAAGAACTTGGATGAACCATCTAACTCTTCTAACTACCAACCAATTAGACTTCTGTCTTTGTTTGGTAGATTTGTAGAGGTTCTAATCAACTCTGAATTGGTTAAGCATCTCACCTCACAGGGTCTTCTTTCAGACAAATAATGTGGTTTCTAGGTCAACTGCTGATGTGTTAATGGTTATTGGTAAAAGTGTATATCAAACTTTAGGTAAGAATGGTGAAGGCCAGGCTGTTGCTTTAGATATCTTCAAGGTGTTTGACAAAGTTTGGCATACTGGTCTTATTCACAAGTTTGATAGGTTATGGTATTTATGGATTAATTTTTAAATTGATTCAATCTTTTTTATCAAATCCTGAAACAAACGTTGTCTTGAAGGGCCACCATTCTAGATCATTTTACATTAATGTAGGTATCCTCCAGGGCTCTATCCTTGGACCTACATTTTTCTAATTTTCATCTTGACTCAGTATCTATACTGATGACACCATTATTTACTCTTGGCTTAATTGTATGTCTGATAGGTTCAATAAGGTCAAATTGGCAGCTGATCTAAAAAATGACCTACAATTTGTTGCTAATTGGGGCAAGAAATGGCGTGTTCATTTTGATGCCTTCCAAACTAAACTGCTTCCTTTTAATCATCTTAGAGAACCTTTTTTGCCTTCCATCAGTATGGCTGATGCTAATTTCTAGGAGAGTGACTTGTGCCTTCTTGGGGTAATGTTTTCTACTGACAACATCATTTAAATGGAATGATTATGGTGAATCAATTGATAAGCCTATTTTTAGGAAAGTTGGTTCACTGTGGCATGCTAGAGAATTTTTCTCAACAGAATCTATCTTACCTATATACCATTCATATATGCATTAAATATTACTGCTACCTCTACTTTGGTTCTTCTTCTCTGTATTTAGAAAATCTTGACAAAATTCATAGAATGTTTTTGGTTGTGATCTGGCATCTCAGCTTCAGTCACTTTCCCATTCCTGTAATGTAGCCTCCATGTGTTTTCCTATAAATATTTCCATGGTAATTGTTCTGATGAACTTTCCACTTTGGTACCCTGACTTTACAAATTTATGTGCAATACTAGAGAGATTTCATTATTTTACAGTTGAAATTGCTAGATGTAACATTAAGTTTTATGCTAATAGTTTATTTATTTTTGCACTTCTAGCTTGCAAAACTTATCCAGCTCCTTGTTTTCCAATTATCATATATCTCCTTAATCCCTGTTCTTTTATTGTTCTCTCTTTAATAATGTTTTTTCTTGGACTCTTTTAACCTTAGTAACTTCCTGAGTCTTAGTTGCTTTATTGCCTTGCTTGAGGTGAAACAATTTAAAAAGAAAATTCATCAACTGTCTAAGTTTTTTATTTGGTGAACAACTCTTAGGTAGATTTTTTTTCAAAAGCAGTTAATAACATTTCAGACAGCTTTTCTTTATTCTACTCTTTATCAAATTGCTTTCTGTTTACTGTTCTTTATTTGACCTTTTTTTCTTTCTTCAACTTCAAAATGATCCTGGCACACTGCATGCTAAATCATGCTGAAAGAACACAGTTTGTCCCTAGTTGAACCTTTCCAGTTATCATATAGAACAAATGATGGTTCTTGATCAACCAGTTTTTATCTGTTATCATTAGCTCTCAGCTATTTAACACAAACTGCTTTTTCACACATTTACAGGTACCTTTGGACAGAATTCTCTGCTGTGATATTTACTGAGACACCATGTCCCCATGGCTGTCTTATTGATTGATCTCAATTAGAGTGTTGATAGTATTGATGATGGCACCTTGTTTTTGTTCAATTTCTTTTTATGTTGGTTTGCTCTATTGAAAATGCAGGCCTCGCCTACATTACATGTCAAGTTTTCCTGCAGTCATTGTGATAGATTTTCTTTTCTTTCAATACACCAAAAAGGCATTCTTCCTTTTATTATGCTATCATAGGCTATGAAAAGCTCAATGCAGTTAAATGAGTTACCAATAATTCATATACTAGTGAAATATCTGTGTGTGCTCATATATATATATATATATATATATATATATATATATATATATATATATATATATATAGAGAGAGAGAGACAGACAGAGAGATAGCTAATTTTAAGGTATACATACAGGCATTAGAAATAGTTTTGTGAGTTCTTAGGTTATTATAACATTATTTAAACTAAAACATCTGGTAAAAATTTTGTTTGCATTTTATTTGTTTTCAAACTAATAACATTTGACTGTGTCCAAGTAAAATGAACAAAATCATATGGTCCAAAAGAAATAATTAAAATTATGAGTTTTTATCTAAATTTCTAGGATGAGAATTTATTTACATTTGGCCTAATGTTCTCATCTTTGATCCTTTTGATAAGTAAAATTTGAACCATTTTTTTCTGTTGTTTTTCTTGTTTTTGTTCAAAAGTAAAAATGTTTATCTAAAAGAAAATGAAAATAATTTAATAATTACAATGTAAAGTTGGACTGTTATAAAGTCAATGTTTATGTAATTGATGATCAAACCTTTGATTCAAAATTTAGGACATTTAAATTCATTAATATTTTTTTATGTTTTCATAATACTATTTTTATTAAAAAACATTTGTTATTTTATTCCTTTAAAATATATTTTGTAATAATTTCTGTTTATTAAAAGCTTGGAACACAAACATTTTGCTGATTGGTCCAAGTGCAGGTAAGTGAAACTTCAGTTAGTGTGTCTGCAGCTAATGATTCCTACTGTACACTAATCTCACAAAGGATTATGATAAACCTGTAAGAGATTCAGTTTGTGTGTGTTGTTCAAATTCTCTCAAACACTTTGGCAGCACCTTGTATATCTGTAATTATATTAATTCTGATGTAATCTTTCTTTTGTATTTAAATTCTTTCATTGTCAATAAAATTAGAATTACCTTTGAGAAATAATGATGAAAACTGTATTTATTGTATTGCCGTAAATATAAAAGACAAAAAAAAAAACAAGAAATTGCAAGAGGATAATGTTTTCTTAATAAAAATATTTTCAAGTGATTATGATTTTTTTTCATTCTAGCCATGAGTAAAAAGAGAAATTACAAATGAACATCTATCACATATATGAAATTATTTATAGTCTTTATGAATTTGTATAAGAAAGTACTTTGGTTTTATTCTCTATAACATAGTTTTAACATTAAAATAACTTGAATTACTTAGAGTTTGACAATCTTAACAGGTCTTTTATAATTAAAATTGCAAAAAGAAGCTGTATGGATGTGTGTGCCTTTGTCATAAAATGATGTGCTACATTGAATATCTTTACTAGTCTACAATGGGGCCTACAACATTATGTTAATATTTACTTGCATTTTAACAATATTGACAGGAAGCATGGCTTTTTAAACACTTGAACTTATTGGTAACATCTCAATTGTGCAATGTCATAATTTTTATATTTCTGATGCATGCTAAAACAATTAATTGTGGCTCTGGATCAAAGGTGCTGTTTATGTTCATGAATATTTGATTGTTTTCCTCACTAGTTTCTCTAATCATAACATTAACATGTCTGATTTTCAATGCAAATGTAATTATTTTAATTATTGGTCAAAGGAACCCAGTCATTGCTAATTTTTATTTATACATGAAAAGCAGATTAAAAGAAGATGAAACAATCAATTGGTATCACAACATTCATTTAAATTCAGATACATGTTGACATTTTGGGAGTCAGCATGGTCTGTTACCAAGAGGCCAGTGTGTAGGGCAAGGATGAGAGGAGAAACAAAGTAGAGAGAGAGTGAGAGAAATATTGAATGGAAAAATAGGAAATAAAAAGAAGACAAGGAGTCATAATTTGTAATAGTTCTAACATAAAACACTAATCATCAGATTTTACTGCACATTTGAAATTGTAATAAGGAAGAAAAGATACACAGCATAAAAAAAAATTGATTCAGCAAAAGAATGATGATGAAAATTACTTTGAATTTTGAATAATAATTCTTTATACAGAAAAAAATCCTTATCACCGTCAACAACATCAAAATTTTTTATTAATGTTTGCATCATTTCCTCATTGTATGATAATTCTGCTGTTTTTGATGTGTAAAGATGTACTCATCTAAAATTTTCTTCTTATATACTCAGGACAATGATGATACAATTTTTCTGAAAAAGGAAGAATATTGCCATGTGCCATATTTAACTTTGTCAAGTAAATAAACATGTAAATATATTTGTTGATAGAGAAAAGCAACTTATTTCAATTTTATATTTGACTGGGTATCAGCCATGTTTGCATGAATATATTTCTATTTTGTTGAAATTCATTATTAATGCTCTTGATGTAAATAGTTTCATTTGAAACTCCTTACTAAGTTCCACCTGCTAACACATTTTGGTGATTATACAATACACTGTACAATATAGAAAAATATGTATCAAATGATTTTTATCCTTCTAATATTTAAAAGTATATTGGAGATAACAAACAAGTAAAGAATAAATTTAACTGAAACTAAAAGTGAATTTAACTCTGAAGGCTCTTTGAGAATGCAAATGAGTAAATCGAAGAATTGCATATCAGCTAAGTATTATTTTATATTTTGATATTTCTTAGTCTATTCTTCTAAAATTGCTAGGGAAATATTCAAGTTTCAACATTAGATACAGAATGGTGAAAATCTTAGTTGGATTTGTTGCTTTTCAATGAAATAAATGCAATTTTCTTTTTCCTCCTCTATCATTACATCTGTACACAATACACATTCTGTACATGATATTCTTAATGATAATGATTTTAATCTGTAACCATTCCCATAATAAGCAAGATTACATGCTAAAATAACCTAAATAAATTGTTTACAGCAAATATAAAGAAATTATAATATTGTGTATTGTAAATTTCATTATATTATTGTAATTTGGATAACAAATTTGCTCAAGCTGACAAACTTGAACAGTGATTGATAATTCTAGTGACAAAAAATAGAAAATATTTTTCATTTTATTCTTTGTGAATTTATAACAAAGTAACTGCTATGATGATTAAAGGAAAAGGTCAGAGTGTCTTTTCTTTTGTTTTTATCTTGAAACTTCTGAAAATGCAAGGTCAGTGCTTTATTTACAAAAGTCAAACCAGGAGCACAGGAAAGCTTAGCAAATCCAATTTCAAAAACTGAATTCTGGATCTGTCGCTTGAATAAACATTGATCAGCCTGATCAGAGATTAATATATATATATATATATATATATATATATATATATATATATATGTATATATATATATATAATCTTTATTATAGGAATAAGAACTGCAAACACCCTTCCTCATCCCTATAGACACAGGTATAAAGTTCCATTTCAATGTTCACCAAAATATATACATACATTTCTCTCTATTTTAGATATTTATATTCATATGTATACATAGATGAATCCATATAAGATACGCATTATATGAATATGCAGATTCACTTGCAAATAAAACTAGTTTTATGTATGTATATATATATATATATATATATATATATATATATATATATATGAAGTTATACATGTACGTATATTTAAGCATGTATATTATATATTCTTATGGACAAAATATAGAGCCTAAATATAAACATTGTGCACACAAAAATATTAAAATATATATATATATATATATATATTTATATATATATATATATATATATATATATATATAAAATCAGGGGAAAAGTTTCAGGTCAGTTTAACCTCAAATTTGATTGGTTTCAGATTTGGGCAACAAGAACATCCATTTATAATTCCTTCATCCTTCTTATTCCAGCACTCTTAGGATGAGGCAAGCTGTTTACATGACAAAACCAGGGCTTGACCTTTTAAAACAAAAGAAATAAATAGCATTCACTTAATAACTATCTGATATGTTGTGCTAGCAACATTAGGAAAAATAGATTGTCAAATTTATTTACTTCACCTTAAATCCTTAAGTATTTTCTTGGTTTGGGATTTACTCTTTGACCCCTGGCCTTTTCTTTTCTTGTGAGAATTGTAACTTTAACCTCTTTGAGGAAATGACAAAATGATAAAGCCAAATACAAATGTAAGCACATTCTACTAATAATATTCTTATTTATTGAACCAGTCTCTGCAAGTAATTAAGACATAATTCTAGTTATTTATTCTATGACTGACTCATTTAACCATTGCAACTCTGCACTATCTTTTGGAGTTGTATCCCCTGGATCCACATTAATTTTGGGTGTGGTAAATTTTTAATGGTGGATATATTACTAGCACTGTAGGGTTTTAGGGTTTTAGAGATATTGTTATAAAATTTTCAGGGTATTTGTATGAAAGGATGTAGAAAAGTTTAGATATATTTTTTTAATGTACATATATTACATTTTGAGAAAAAATAATAAAAAAACATAAAAAGTAAAAAAAAATACTACAGAATTGATAAAAACTGATTCCTTCTTATCACATCATAAAAGCCTTGCATATATAAAAAGGGGTTGTTGTCTACTAAGAGGAATACAAAGGTCGCCTTATTAAACCTATCAACAAAAGCAAAGCCAAAAATGCTTTCATTTTTTCAAAGCAAATGTTTTTTTCCAAGCTCTTATTTGTGAGTTGGGCTTTGACATAGGACCTAATTTTGTTTTCACTTCATTTGAACAAAATTTCAATTCCACTATCATTAATTGAATAACTTTGTCAGATAAAAAAAATGGGAAATGTCTACCTCGCTAACTTCTTGATCAAAATTTGTAGGTTCATGAGTATAGCAAAACTCTGCTAGCTACAGGTGATTGTATGCTTTTGATGGTTCAAAAATTCCTCCTACTTGGTTGGAATCACTTTCAGTTTCACTGTCACACACATCACCAATATCTGCCTGGGTAAATCTGAGAAATTCTTTGTCACTCTTACTGTTCATGAAAAGTTCCTCTATTGATGTAACAGATCCATGCCTTCCCCTGTAGGTCACCATTGTGATTGCAAAATGAATGTTTTTAAAACACTTTATTAAAATTTGCTGATAAAACAATTATTTCAAATTGGACAAAATGGCTGGAATCTGGGCATTCCCAGTTCATATCAGAAGATTAATGATGTAATTTCTGTAGTAATAGTTTATTTTTAGAAACATACTTTCCCTTTGAAACAAAGCTCTGTCACTCATGAACACATCTGCCCAGAGAATATTGACAAAGAAAGAGTATTGCTGGGGACATGTATGCCTGCAGAGTTGTAAAGGTTATCATTATTTTTAAAATATTTACTGTCATTTACCTCTAAGTTATGGAACAAATGTTTTCAAAACTGCTTTAATAAAATAAAGTTTCAACAAATATTTTAATCCTTACAAAATTATATTTTAAATACTTGAGCTTGTCAATTTTTTTTCTTTTACTAAAACAGTTTAAAGGAGTTTACTTTGTAATTTCCTTATTGTACAAAAGAAAAACATGACTCAAAATTGACTATTTGGAAAGTTTGTTTTGTATTTACTCACTGATCTTAAGTTGCACTGTCATTTCATGACCAAATTAGACTCTTAAGTAATGGCTCATGGCTGAGTGGTTAGAATGTTAGCATTCCAACCTAAAACACTTGTTCAAATCTCAATTTTGTGAAGGAGGTGCCTTTTTTGATAATATTGGACTGGGGAGATGATTCAAGTGTGTGACACTAATGGGAAATCTCTGAAAACTATACCATAATTTGACCCAAACTGGACAAACAAAACTATTCAAAAGCCAGTGATAACTGCGAGAGAAAAAAATCACAAGTCATCGTGACTGAGTGTTCAAGTCTACTGTCCTTATTCAACTACTGTCCACACCAGATTATGTACTCCCTTCCAGAAACTGTAACTAAGTTTGATCAGCATAGTTGCAGTATGAACCACAGGTTGGCTGTGTGAGAGCTAAAGAAACATAAATGTGCCAGAGCAGGCTTCTTCAACAGGGATTAGCTACCTACCTAGGTAGACTCCATCGTCTTCTGGGACTGACAGATGCTTACTTATAAGTTAAAGTAAAAAACAAAACAAAAAGCAAATACACCTGATACAACCACTTATTCTTTGGAGATCAGTGTTTGAAAGCATCAGAACATCATAAAGATGAAAATTTAATATTCAAACTTTGTTCACGCAATTGAATCTCTTTGTATTGTTGATACAATGTTTTTGAGAAATTTCTTCTATAACTTTTTTTGGTTACATAATTCATGAGGTTCATTTTTTAACAAAATATTTGCAGAAAATGTTTGTTAATATACCATATATAATATTTGTTGTTTGACCAAAGCTTGAAATATTAATGGCTATTATCAAAATGATAAACAAATGAACATTTAACTTTTTCAAAAGTTATGATTTCTCTTAAGCAAAAACTTCAATAATCCATATGTAAAATTAACATAGGAGATTTATATAGTTGGCCCTAATAAATGATCACTGTTAAATAAGCAGAAAACATTTATAGACACATTCAATGATATGCATCAAATATATAAAATTCTGAAATGCAGATCACTTTTCAGCCATGTCTCCAAAACTGCCACTGCACTAATACCCAGAGATTGTTTAAGATTAATAGATAAAATACCATTTGAGTGTCTCACAGATTGAAACCTATTTCTGTGAGTTACAGCCTGGCGCCATCTCAAGAGCCTCTTGTCTCATTTGTAAATACCAATTATTGATGCCACTTGTTTATATTGATTGTTGATTTGTACAATGTTTACCTCAAATATTTTCAAGTGGAGTAAAATTGAATAATTAACTGACTCTTCAATGATTTGATAGTTCTTGAAAGTTTATCTCCTCCATAGAAATTTTTAATTTGTAAACTTTTGTGTTGTTGAAAATGTACTACTTGGTAAGGTTCAGCACCAAATGAATGGGCTTCTAAAAACATGGTTTGAAGTTCAATACCAAGTGGGTAACATGAAGTGAGAATAATTGAACCAAATAGGTTGAAGTCAAATGCTGCACTTGAACACATGCATTAAAGTGATAATTGCCAGATTGTAAAATGATATAAATAAATGACTTATGCAATATTAAATTGACAACCTGCATTAAAATCCTGTAAAGATAAGTATCAGCAAAAAAATCAAAATGATTTGGTATATCAACTGTGCTATGCCAGAGCAGCCAAAGTAAAAGAACTGATGTTAAACATACAGAGTTACAAAAAACAAAGCAAAAACAAACAGTGTGTTAAAAGGATAGTTTTTCTATTGATAACACTATTACTTGGCCCTTGGCAATTTTTAGAACTTTAATAAACCCCAAACATATGGAACTGGATTTGTGCATTCTCCTTTTGCCAAGAACTGACAACAAAATTATTAAACACTTTTCTTGTAAAATACAGTCTAACGAGTAATGTTTAACATCCTCCCCAAAAGTAGTTTCAATCTAGATGCTCGCAAACTATTTTAGTGGATTTATGTGGTAAGAGCAAATTAAATAAATGGCTGGAAAATGTATTTTTAAAAATTTATAATTGCATATAATTATTAAGTATTTATTTAAATTTTCTTGTTCGCTTGTTCAGACATATAAATTTATGAATAAAAAAATTTACTTTCATAGTTATTTCTTCATAAAATGGTCAAAGATATTGTATTATAGTTAGTTCACATATTTCATGAACTTGTAAATATAAAATTATTCTTATAAATAAATAATCTAATAAAATAAATAATATTTAATACTTGTCAATTGTCAAGAAAAAAGAGAATGCATATATTCAGTTTCATATTTTTATTAATGTTCACACAATATAAGGCTCGAGAGACAATCAAGAAAGAGGATTACTGACATTGATTTATAAGAATATGTTGGTGAAATAAGATCCTTTTGAAAGTCTGTTCCACAATCTAACAGTTCTTTGGGAGAAGCTGTCCAAGTGGAACTTCCTTCTTACTAATGGAATACAAAGGGAATGTGGATGGTTAATTTCAATGTACATTGCATGGTAGGTCTTACTTGTGAAGACTAGAACTGGTGGAACTAAGGAATGTAGCTCACCAGAACATTTGTTATGGAAACAGTGACAAAATAGACAAAGGTTTGTGATGTTTTGTCTGTGGTCAAGGGCTTGTACGGTATAAAACATATATAAAACAACTCATCACCCACAAGACTTCATAGATGCTTTAGAAAACTGGAAAGTGAAGACTGGGCAGCTGCAGCCTAGATATGGCAGCAGCACTCCATTTTCAGTCTGATCTGGCTCTTGTAAAGATGGAGCAGTGTAAGAGGAGTCAGGTAATTACTGGTGTGGTACAAGGAAACAATCATTTTTTTAGTTAGATCAGAGGAAAGATTGGTTGGCAGGCTATGGTCTTCTAGAATTTTGGAGGAGCACCTAAATACTGTTGTATCATCTACAGAGATATTCACGAAACATCAGAGTATGTTCTTAGGCAGATCGTTAATTTTTGTGATGTCAACAAACACTCATTACCACTTTTGTGATGTCAATAAATACATGTTGTCACTTTCGTAATGCTCATTGTAATAAAGACTTCGTAATCACAGATACAACTATAGTAATGCTGTTGAACAATACTGGTGTCAGACGCCTTCGGATAACACTTGCACTAATAGTAATTGCTCGATAATACTCGCTCGAAGAGTAACCACCAAACAGTAATCTGTGTAGTGATCAATATAGAGAAATGGTATAGTACATAGAATAGAGAATAGCAATCCATATATTAATAGAGGATAGAATAGAAATGGTGATCAATTAGACACCATGCTAATTCTTATATATACATTTCCTTTATGATCATGTAGTCTACTTATTAGAAATGGAATCACCAGTGTTTGCTTGCTGGTAATCTGTGTTCAAACTCCAGTGTCAGCAGTGAAACTTTATTTCTATATGACACCTCCCCTTTGAGATGACTTCCTCTGGAGTCTATATTTCATCAGCTTCAGTTCAATTTCTGGTGGTGTGGGTATGTCAGAATTTTCATTGGTACTTTTTTTCAGGAACTTTTTAAATCAGTGAATCTTTGTTTTAACTGATTAAGGTGTTGCTTATCTTCCCACCTTTGTCCCTGTACCATGTATATCATTTTGGCAATTAGTTTTTATAATACCATCTTTCTAGAATTCCTTTCCATGTTGATACATTTTAAAAAATACCTTATCTTCAGGTTTGAAGTATTTACTTATATTATTATTTCATGATGTTCTTGCCTTTCATTCTGATAATAATTTATTAAAAATGGACTTAATCTTCCTGGCAAACATTAACTCTGCAGGCAACATTCCAGACACAGTGTTTGGGTTTGGTGTTATCTGTAAATACTCAGAAATATTTGTAGCATTATTTCATCTGACTCCTCTCCCTCTGACTTTTTTTAGTGCCCCTTTAAATGTATGGACAAACCATTCTGCTTGTCTGTTTGATCTTGGTTGATAAAGGGAGTTGTAATATGTTCTATTGCTAATGATTTGCAAAAATTCACTAAACGTGAATTGAGTCCTGTTATCTGAAATGATATAGTCAGGAACATCAAACCTTGCAAAAATCTTGTAGTCGTTGGTCTTTTAGTGTAACTATCAACTACCACTAGATAGTATGCTCTGATTAATGGTCTTGCAAAGTCAATATGTATTCTGGACTATGGCATATTGGTTTTCAGCCAAGGTTGAATTTTGATAGGTGGTACCTTCACTGCCAAAGCACAATCTCTGCATGATTTCACTAAATCTTCAATATCTTGATCCATTTTTGGCCAATAAGTATAACACTTTATTAAGGATTTTATCCTAGAAATTCCTGGATGTCTTATGTGAAATTCTTTTAGCAGATGTTTTTGCAATGATGCTGGTATTACAGTTCTTTCTGTATACATAAGTACATTATTACATAATCTTAATTGCTTCATCATTTTCATTTTAAAGTCATCTTTTTCTGACTTAACTCCTCCAATGTTATGGGCAGTTCTCTTACAGTATTGTATAATACATTATTAATTTCATTTTTGATCCTTATCGCTGCAAATACTGTGTCTTCAAGTGGTTTGCAGAATCTTGCTATTAGTCTAGACAATCTGTCTACATGACTTAATTTTTTGGATGGTAAAAAACTCCATTTTATATTTATAATTCAATAGGATAGTTCCCCAGCACTGCAGTCTATTTGCTGTATGTGTGGGAACACCCTCTTTTGCTCTATAAATAGACAATAATGGATGATGGTCTGTCTGTAGTATGAATTCTGTACCATGTATGAATTTATGAAAATTTTTCATAGCAATATAATGGCCAGTGCTTCCATTTCAATCTGGCTGTAGCTTTTTTCAGCTGCAATTAATGATCTTGAAGCATAAGCTATTGGTTTAGTTGTTCCGTTCTTATATTTGTGCAGTATTACTGCTCCAATACCCGAATCACTACATAATCTTTAATTTAGGGTCAAAATGAGCTAGTGACAAATCTGATGTTAAGCCTTTTCTTGATCTCTTCAAAAAGCACTTTGACATTTATCTGTCTAATTCCATTTCACATCTTTCTTTAGCAGGTTATTCAAAGTTGCTCTTAATTCGTGCATATTAGGTATATATATATATATATATATATATATATATATATATATATATAGTTAGCAAACCCTAAAAAATGCTTGTAACTTTGTTACATTTGTTGGAGCAGGCATGTCTTTTATTGCACTCACCCTTGAAGGATCCAGTCAGCTACCATTTTCACTGATAAATTGTCCTAGATATTATGTCTGGACATAAACAATTTGCATTTTCCTTCACTAATCTTAAAACCATATTCTTTAATCCTCTCACATACTTTTTTTTCATCTTCCGTATGTTGCTTCTGGATCTTACTTTTAATGAGTACATCATCTAAATATGCTTGAGCAAAATCCTAACCGGCAAGCATGGTATCCATTATCTGTTAAAATATGCTTGGATCTATCTTTATACCGACAGGAAGTCGATTGAATTTGTATAACCTTCTATGAGTGTTAATTGTTAATAATTTTGAGCAGTCTTCATCCACTAGTACTTGTAGGTAAGTGTCTGACAGGTCCAATTTAGAAAAAAATTTACCTCCATTCAATTTGGCAAAAATTTCCTCTGTACTTGGTAATGGGTAGTTATGTTGTTTCAAATTTTCATTTAACCTCATTGAAAAATCAGCACATACATGGATTTTAATATTCTTTTTTTTTTAACACAGGCTGTTGGTGATGCCCATTTGGAATAATCTGTTTTTGATATGACACCTAATTTTTTTAGTCTGTCCAATTCATTATTAACTGAACCTAAGGCCTCAAAAGGTACACTCCTTTTTGGCTTAAATGTCAGCGTTACATTCTCTTTTAACTTAAACTTAGCTTTTGCTTTCATGCATGTCCCTAGATATTCTGAAAAACTTCTGGAAAACTCTTTTTCAGTTCATTTTTCAATTTTTCAGTTGCTGTATTAGTACTGGGGGTAACAACATTTATTTTTTTGCAAAAAGAGTTAATTGGACGGTCCCAAAGATAAAACAATGCAATCCAGTCTTTTCCAAACAAATTTTCCCAAAAAAGAAATGTTACAGCTGAATTCACCCAAAAATTCAATCTCTTTCCTGAAACTCCATGCGCAACTTTATCAGAAGTCAATAAACTGGGTTTACCCATTTTTCTCCATATCTGTTCATTTATGATATCAGATCCTGTATCTAGTTTCAATTTAATTTTTACATTATTAATTTGCACAAACACAAATTTCCTCTTTTGTTAATTTCCCTTTTAGAATTTTTATTGTTACTCCATGTATCTATCATGTTCACATACATTTTATTTTTTCTCCATTTTTTTGTATCTGCAACAACATATACTTTTGTGTCCTAATCTCCTACATTCATAGCTTTTTTTGTTCTTGAAGAAACAATCGATTTTAAAATGCTTACCTCCACAATTGTGGCAAGTATTAGGTATTGAGTGGGGTATTGTCTTTTTTAACTGTTCTATTAGGAGTTTAAAAATGTTTGTAGTTTTTCCTCTTAGATGGTTGGACACTATGTACCTGTGAATTGTGTTTTTCCTCAATCCTTGTGGTATCAAGTTTCAAATTGACAATACATTAACATTCTTCAGCTATTTTCTGGAGAGTTAATTTGGGATCCATTTATAATTTAGCAAGTATCCTGAATCTTTCCATGTCCTTATTAGAAGTTAAACCCTATACGAATATGAAGCATTTAAATAAATCAGCCGTTAATTCATTTAACTTAAACTTTTCACATTTTCAATTCACAACTCGTGCATAAGTGACAAAATCTTCATTGTTGGACTTTACTAAGTTAAAACATTGCCATCGTGTATTAAATAATGAACTCCTATCACCAAAAATTTTTGATAGTATTAGAACAGTCTCATCAAAATTTATCTCTCCTGTTTTTTTCAGTAAAAATATAATTTACATATTTTTCATGTTCAGCAGGTGACAATTTCCTTAATAATAACTGAATTTTCTTTTCATCTTTCAGTTATTATTAATTCATAGCAACAGTATCTGGAGTTGAATGAATCTGAAGTTTTTTCTTTAATCATTTGGTAAACAACTCAAAAAACTGTTATTTTAGTTGCTGTTCATGTTGTTGTTTTTGTTGCTACAATTGTTGTTCTTTGTTGTAGTTTTTGCTACTGCAACTGTTTTTGTTCTTGTTGCTTTTGCAGTGCCAACATTTGAATCATGATAACTTTTAATTCTTCCATTCTGCTGTACTCTGCTGAATATTTTGCAGATTAATTTCTTCCTACTTTAAATTGAATGAATCCTCGTGTAAGTTGATGAAATCCTCGTGTAACGTGAATGAATTTTTGTGTAAGTTCAAGGAATCCTCATTGCCACTTTTATGATGTCAATGAACACACGTTGCCACTTTTGTGATTTCAACGAATACTCATTGTTACTTTTGTAATGCTCGTAGTAGAGATTTTTTAATTGCAGACACAACTATAGTAACGCTATTGAACAGTACTGGTGTCAGAAGTGAAAAGCATACTGAAAATATTGTTGATCACGTTATTGTTAATGCACACACCTTCATATTGTGCTTATCTTTTTCTTAACAATATTCAGTGCATTACACTTCTATGACCCATGATTACAGATTACAATGACAAATACAATTTATACCTAAAGTAAATGAAAATCCGTAGTCAATTTCCTTAAATCTTATGTTTTCTATGTTTTTTTTTGTTATATTGCATTATAAAATTTATATTTGCATATTTATTCTTTAATGATATAGATACAAAATCTATATGTGAAATATCCTTTACTATCAGTTTGCTAACATAACTTTTAGTTTAAAGCATACAAGCTTGAATATATTGTATTGTATAAACTGTATCAACTGCTAAAAGAATATTCATTTTCTCATTTCTTTGCTTAGAAAAACCAGTATCAATGTTGTTAGATCAAATACTTCTGTTCCATTGCCATCTACAATGCAATAAGGTCACGGTGGAATCAAATGAAACTTTCAATACATTCATATTGCAGATGTGTTGTTACTAAAATCCTGAGTAGCAACCGAGAAATGATTAAAGTGGAATTTACCTTTGAACGTATTGTTGAGCAGAAATGCATGAACTCACTTTGAAGAAATAAAATGATTACTTTCTTTACAAAAAATTGTCAATGAAATGTGTTAACTATTGTTTATTGTAACTTGTATAACCAGTTTTCCCCTCTCTTCAACTTAATAGACTGTTCCTATCAGCAGTGGCAGCAGCAGGAGCACAGACTTGTATCCCTCTCCTACACACCATGGATTGGTCAATTAGATACTATTTAAACTGCTGTAATTTCTCTCTTGGCACTTGAACTTTACTTGCCATTTACAAGTTGCATTGGCGTTACCTTTCCTGACTTTGTAGAAGACCATTTTTTGTTCCCATTTAAAAAGAATTTTTGTTTTGGACATTTCTTTCAGAAAAGAACTTTGGATTTTCGAAGCACTTTTTAAAAATCATCACTCTGCCTGACTTGGCTTTCCTTTCAGAACTTTAAATGGCTGACTCAAGAAACATTTGTTTTCCTTAAAAACAGATTCACTCAACAAAGATAATATTGAGGAGTACCTGGTATTAAAGTGTACTCCAAAAAGCAACAGTATAATAGTGATAATGATGTATCAATCATCAAAAGTATGGAAGCCAATAATGGCCAATATACTAAGAGCCAAGATTCAGTAAAAATAAGTGACAATGCAGAGGCTGGGGAATCACCATGTTGCTGGAAGTCAGCCCTCAAATGCATTATCAATATAGCAGAGATTTTGGAGCATTCCAAGAGTTATGCTCACCTTGTAGTAGAAGGTGGAGTCTTGGAAGACCACCCCCCACCAAAAAAAAAAACCCAAAAAACTAAAGAAGATTGAGAAACGAATAGTGTCAGTCTTCATGGTGGACAAGTGCTCATGCAAAATTTGTCGATCCACGAAAGACACAGAGGTAAAATCACAGGAGTCCCTGTGGGTTAAGCCCCATAGAATTGTTAAGGGTGCAGACTACTTTAGGGACATACCCAATGTTTTAAAATATGGCAGTCATACTATCTATGTTGTAGTAGAAGGGCTATGTGAGGCAGCTGGCTATCTGTCAAAAGTGTGCCCTGGGAAGAGACCAGAAACTCAACCCATATCAGCAACTTCAAAGGGGAATGAAGGTGTGGCCACAAGCCCAAAATGCAATGATAGTCCAGGAGAGTAGACAGAGGTAGTAAGGAGGGAGCAAAGGATACAACCACTCCTCACCAGTAAGATGACTCAAAGGGGGCCAAGAAACCGACCCAAAACCAGAACAGAGATAGGAGCAGCAGAAACAAAGAGTAAAGCAGCAGAAGACCCAACAGCAACAGGAGAGTTTGCAGAGGCAAGAGGAGCAGCAACAAAACTACCAAATGGAGCAGAAACAAAGTCAAGAGATGGTAATGGAGGAAATGCCTCCACCTCGGTCCTTGTCTTTAAAAAGAGTGAGAGAAGAAGAGCAGGAGGAAAAGGAAAAAAATGCAAAAAAGAGAAATGAACTGGTCAAAGTAGGGCGAGCCCCTGGAAAAAACCAAGTCCAAATCCATCCCTGCTTCCCCAGCCAAAAAAGAACATCAAAAAGAACATCAATGCTCTTCAAGGAGTCTCCCGTCTTTGCCGTCTAAAGCTTCACTGTCTCCTCTTCCAAACACATCTCCTCCCAACATTCCTTCTTACCGTTGCACCTCCCAAAAGAGAAAATTCTTTCTTAGAGAGGAAAAAACCTGCCAAAATGAAAGTTGTCTTGAATGGCCACTCTTCTAGATCTTTTTGCATTAATGCAGGACTCTATCCCTGGACCTACATTGTTCCTAATTTTCATAAATAACCTTAGTATCTATGCTGATGGCACAACTATTTATTCTTGTCTTAAAAGTAAGTTTGATAAGATAAGATTTTAAGAATTTGATAAGGTTAAATTGGAAGCTGATCTCAAAAATGGCCTACTTTTTAAATGAGGCAAGGAGTGGCATGTTCATTTTAACACCTCAGAATCAAAACTATGCTCTTTTAATCATCTGAGAGAACCCTTTTTACCTTTATAGCTGATGGCAACCTCCAGAAGAGTAACTCATTATGCCTTCTTGAACTAAAGTTTTCAATTGACATGAAGTGGAATGAGTATATTGAATCAATTGCTAAGTCTGCAGCCAAGAAAATTGGTTTACTATATTGTGCTAGCCCAGGGGTTCCGAAACCCATGTTTGCAACCCTTAATAGGTTTTTCTGAGTGTCACAGATGGTCTTGTAAAAATGTGTAATTTATGAAATTTTATTACCATACAGAGAATCAGAAGTTAAACCAAACAAGGTAAAATTTAGAATAATGCAAAAAGGTTTGTATGCACTTTTATTACCTTAATTCCAGTCAGATAATTAAATATTAAATGTATGAATTTTGAACCATTAAGATTCATTCCTGCCCAAATAAAACTAAGTTTTCTGTGATCCAATAGTTATCTGTCCAGGGCTATAAAACACAGACAATTCCAAAAAGTCCAGGGCTTTAAACTCACATATTTTCCATAATATGTGTAAAGAAATGGGATCACATCACCAAGACTTGCTGTTCCACTCTGATGTTCATTGGCTATCTCAAAGAAAGATTCCTGTAAGAGTTGAACTAAAAACTAAAATTGAAATATTTCTGTGTGAGAAAAAACATGCACTTTCAGACTACTTTAAAATATTGCTTGGCTGGCAAAGCTTGCTTATTTGGGTGATATATTCATGCACCTGAGTGAACTGAATTCAGATATGCAGGGCCAATATATATATATATATATATATATATATATATATATATATATATATATATATGTATTAAAGCTATATTTGATGAAATTTTAGGTACATCTGAAGAGAAAAATAACACAGCTTTTATTTGTAAAAGTCAATCAAGTTTCCAGACAAAAGAAACTTAGAAATTATATTTACAGATTTGTTGTGGTAGTCATTGGATTATGACTCAAGGCAAATCCAAAGAGATGCTCAGCAACCCTACAAGGCTATTGATAGAGACTCACTGATTAATAGCATAACACTAACAGTAACATTTATTAGTTAAAGTCATTTGTTGGAATTGGTTTTATTTAAGTAGTTTTTATTTTTAAAAAATGTTTAGTGTTTAACTTTTGATTAATTTAAGCCAAAGTTTGTTATTTAAGCCACTGACTTTAGTATAATGTTAATTTATTTTGAGTTTGCATTTTTTTAATTGGTCATGGATTTAATTTTCTATGAATAATTAGTGTTTTCTTTCTAACAGTTATTTTTTGAAATATAAATTTTAATTTTGCTGCCCATAGTAAATAAAAAGCAGTTATTTTTCAAAAATTATTTATTAAGAATTTTATCATAAAATCAGATTAGATAGTATCACCTAATAGATAGCATTCAAGAGACAGAGACTTATTTGAACATGGACTTCCTTTGAACTGTTCTGGATCAGTGATGTGAACAACCTACCAAGTGTGAATGGTAATACAGAAATTTTGTTTAATGCTCGCATTTTAACTTTTCTTCTTGAATGCTGCTGATGAAAATGTTCTATGTTGTATTATTTGTGCTACCAACATATGTGTTTTGTGTTGTTTGGGTTCTAAGAGGAATGCTGTTCTGCAATACAAGTTTAAGAAATCTGAATATCCATATTGCTCTTGTATTCCTAATTGTTGGGTTCTTGCAAGGATGTAGGAAGTTGCTACATATTTGGACACTACAAGATGTTTAGTAGCATATATGTACTTAATAGAAATGGAAAAAAGTTCTTTCTTTTGTTATTTGTAAGTGATTCACTTATCTGACTTCTGATGTACCTGAATCTCGGCTACCAACTGACACAAGTTATATATAAATATGTTTACACAATCTTTCCTAGGATAGGAAATTAGGTTGAGGCTTGTTTCAATGCGTTCTTCATAAGAAAATTTCTTCCAGTAAGAAAAAAAGCCTTATGATTGGTGCTGGTTTGTCAGTTACTAAGTACCATCAATGTGGAAAGCTCAGTGTCTTTCTGGAAAGGCTCAAGAGCTTTATGGACACATTACTTTCTACAGGAATCCTTGATGAGTAAGCTTATAAATGATGTTTCCAGTAGATGCTGACCAACTGACCTCTCAGATATCAAACTCAGATGATTTAGCAGAGGTAGATGAGGGAGAGATTACTTTTGGCATGGAAGGAGAGTTTGCCTCTGTAGAGAATGAAACCAAATTTCGAGATACTGAAGGAACTCTTTAGAGAAGTACGTCTGATGTGTTTCAAGATAATTCCTGTGATGTGGTGCAAGGCCTGAGAAACTAGAACAGTACAATGTAGATGAAATAAATGATTCATATAATAAACTTCAAATGCATGAGATCAGTACTGATGATATTGGAAAATCTTCAGCCCTTGTGAAGCTACAAAAAGTGCTTTATACTCTGATGCATGAACTCAGGAGCAAATCAAGAACCACAAAGTTATGGCTGGCCTACATTGAGTACATTGACATGCTTAAGTTGTTTATTTGTGCCAAGAGAACAGGGGATTGGAATTTACATCTTGGAGCAGATGATAAATTTATTTGCAGTAACTGGACATTTAAACAAAGCAAAGAGTGCATGATTGTACCTACAATATATGCTAGAATTGCCTGAAAAGCACCAGATTATGGGTTTAATTCTGCACAATGCAGTGACAGTTACTGGTCTGGCTTGTCAACTGACCTCATTATTGAACAAGTGATGAGGAGACCCATAAAAAGGTGGGGGAGTGCTAACTAAGGGACAAGGGTTTATGGAATCAATGAGATTGATGTGGGTATATAGCATGCACACATACACCTACATACATGATGCTATAACCAGATTGACTGGTCTTGCCCATAGAACCAGCAAGCAGTCATTCCTTGGAAGCAGGCAGTCATTGAATGGTCCAAAGTGAGGGAGATGCAGACAGGGACATTGTTAGTGAAACACTCAAACTACCTACTGAAGGAAATTTAATGACTTTAACAGCTGATGACACAGATATCCTTGTTCTTTTCCATTTTTTTCTCTGACATAGCTGACATCTATATATATGTTCTGAGGGAAAGAAGTCTTGGGAAGAGATGAAGAAGCTGCTCAGCATCCATGAAATCACAAAGAAGGCAAACTTCTATGTTTTACAAAACTTGCCAGTCATCCATGCATGGGGTGAATATGATGCAATGTCAGCTGTAGTTGGGCATGGGAAATGTGAGATAACCAGGCTTATTCATAAATCAAAGGAGATCCAGTCTTGTTGCGCTACTTTAGCTGATGCAACTCCTACTCCTGCCAAAGTTGCATCTGCGGGGTTGCAGATTTTTGTCAAGATGTATGGCGAAAAATCAGGTGATGCCCTGGAATCCCTCAGGTACATCAAGTATATGGACTATGTCGCAACATCAATGAAGAAGTTACAGCCTGAAAGACTGCCTCCCACTGAACAGTCATTTTTGTTCCATGGTTGGTGTCCATTTTCAAGCTATGATTTGGAAGACTTTAGGTCATTGCCAACTTGATCCTTGCAGCTGAGGTTGGAAAATGAGAAACTACTTTACTTACCTATCTCAATCCAGCCCCTGAGGAACTACTGAAATTTGTGCATTGTAAGTGCAAGATTTCATCCAAGAGTCCTTGTAGCACAATCATCTGCTCTTGCTGGAAACATGGTCTTATGTGTGTAGCAGCATGCAGTGATTGTAGGGGCACCGATTGCAACAACATCAGTCTGATTCTACAAGAGGACAAATAGGAAGACAATGTTAATTTATTTGAACATTTATTTTGAGTTATATCAGGCCATTTACATTGTTCTGTTTGCTATATTTTGTGGTGGAGTTGGGAGCATTTCAATACTCGTTTGTTTTAGCTTATAACCTTTTTGGATGGAGTCCTATTTTCTGAGCCTAGTATTTTTGTGATAGTGTTTGAATTAAAGATTTCAAATTCTATAATTTTCTACTTTTGCATCAAGGATCACATTTTTGGCAGACATCAGTAAGACCTGAAAATATATACATAATTTTTTTAAAATGCACCTCCACTGTCAGTGTGAGCCATCATTTTGCTTAGCAAAACGACTTTCAGGTTTCTTTATGTTGCTTAATAGGCTGCTTGATGTAATGTGTTATTTTTTTTTTCTACATTCTCTAGTCATATCTTGTTTGTAGCCAACAAGACCATCAGGTATTTCTTCCAATAGGCCCTATATTTTACTGTCCAGATTGCCAAAAATGTAGAGATCAAAGTGAAGATAAAATTATGCTGCCAAATTTTGTCTCTATTAACAACACTTATAATCAGGCAAAATTTCATCTTCTGAGCATCAGTGGTTCCTGAAATATAAAACTTCCTTATTTTGTTGTCCGGTTTGCAAAATATACAGATATCACATGACCATCATTAAAGCTCTTCACAGTGAAAGCAACATATGGGTTGAGTGGAAGTATTCTAAAATAATTGTCAAACTGTCACCTCTCACTTTCTATCTCTCCCTGTAGACTGTTTTATTTATCAAATTCAATTTAACAGACCAATTATATTGGTTTGTAAATTGTGGGTGTTTGGTCAGTATTTCATCTACTAAGAGGTATTGAGAGCTGGTAATTCTTTGTTCTGTTAGTTTTTTGTGTTATCTACTGTTTCACTACTATATACATGACCACTGAGATATGCCTGCTGATAATGATGAAATACGGTTACGTTTTACTACAAGTTCATTATTTCAGATTATCCCCCATAACTAAATTTCCCCAGGTGGTCCAAATGAGGACTTCAGTTTTTAAAAGAGGAGACCTTAACCTTTCTAAAAATACCATATTTAGCTTGGTAACATTTTCCCAATGCACATTGTAATTGATATCTATCAGACTAAATAGTTTTGCATCCACAAACAGAGCAAAACCTAATTTCGTGTAATCTCAAAATAAACACCATATACACATCTCAAGTGTTCTGTCTGTCATTAAGTCAAAAGTTCTGTCAATTAGTATGGCTCAAGTAAACTCAATTCTGTTCGCAAAGAATACAAAACCATTATGTTCTTTGAAATTATTGCTTGAATTCGGAACAATAGAATTCATTTATGGTTACGTCAGAAATGATACTTTAATTTGCAAGAAAACTCCATGTTCACAGTACACTGTAAAAAAAATTCTTTTGCGTACTTGAAAACTCAAAATTCATTTTCGTATTCATAATTCCATATTTTGTCATCTAAAAAAGTATAAAAAGGAAGGTGTCGTTTCTTGCTTAAATTTAAAAAAAAAAAAATTAATTAAATAAAAAAAACAAAACAAAAAAAAACTTATGTAGTACAAAGTAAAGAATCCAATATTGCCCGAGTGACAGGAAAATAAAAGAAAGGATAAAAAATATTTCATTTTTTAAGAACAATAAAAAAAAAAATTGGCTACACCAGAAATATTTATGTGGAATGAAAGATTAAAAAAAATCATTTTTTTCATTTTTAGCATGAAATCGCTACGGATTTATTGCTTCTTGAATTTTTATTAAATTAAAAACTAAAACAAAAACAAAAAATACTTTTCAGACGTTCATAAAAAATGGTAATTTGCCGTTGGTGTCTGTAGTGTAGTAGAAGCAAACTGTAATAACTATTAGCGCCATTTTAAGTAACGAAACTGACAAAAAATGTCATTAAGAATTTTGTCAAAATTAATTAAATATTTTTTTTTTATATTTTTCTCCATAACAATGAACATATTATGTTGATTATAAAATTTAATTTTCTGATTTTTTGTTCTATTAAAAAAAGTTTTTAATTTTAGCCTCTTTCGTAAAAAAAAATTAGATGTGCAAAAATGTTCAAAAGTAACAATTTCGCTGCTAAAAATTATGCTGTTTATTAAGAATTTTGTCACAAAGTTGATGTCATAATAAAATTCAGTAAAAATGTAACTTATTTGACTACCCTTCTTAAAAAAATACCGTAATTGACTTCTATGCTATACGTCTCAAGATTTTTAAACCAAAAATTTCATGCTACACTGTTTTTCAGCGAAAAATTGGAGGTACAACCTGGCTTTAAAAAACTGCATTGAACCTGTAGTCAGTGTAGGTAGAGATTTTAAATTCCTACTTAGTTCCCAAACCCACTTCATTTCTCGAACTGTAAGATAAAATTCCCATGTCTGTACTTAAATTCCTACGCAATAAAGTTTCTTAATCCACTCATTTAGCATCTGATGACAATTTCCGACATTCATACAAACCTTAAATTGTCAATAATACACAACACTAGTAGATTCCTTCAGATTATAAGATTTTTACACGTTTTAGAATCACCCTGTAGTGTAAAGTTTTTTTTAATTATTTGTTTATTTTTTACAAAATAACAATTTAGTAATTTCAGTATTCCGCAATCTTTCTCAAAATTGTGAAAACGTGCTGTTGCCGCGATAATTGTGATCTTAAGGTCCCGGGCCAGCGCATCTTACCCACGACCGGGTGGGGGCGCGATTGTGGCCACTGCCATTTTTTAAATTATTTTTTTTAACTAAATAATATACATCGTGTATCTGCATGACCGGTGCGGTGCGTACTACGCAGGAACCCCTCTACTCAAACAAAGTTGGAGCCCCAAAAGGACTAGTTTCAGCAGCGTTTTATAGATTTTTGTACTTTGTACTTTTTTCTATCTAAGTTATATTGCCAATCATCAACTATAATAATCGACAGCTTATTATTATGCCCTGAAGCTCTCAACATGCCTACTGAGGAGGAAGGGAAGGAGTGAAGTGCTCATTTCAGTAGCGTTTATTTTCTTTTCTGATAAAGTACATGTGATTCGTCTTCCCTATGATCAAACAAAATTAGCGAGAATGGTGGTTAAATACTAAGGTGACACCACTGACAAACACTTGCTTATGAAAGAGTGGACAAGTACAGCCAGAGTTACCATTCATTCAGTATTTGATAATTTGCTATTATTAAGTGTCCTCATCCGAAGCCAAGAACTACAAATAAAATTTCTGCTTATGTACAAAATGGTAAGTTGGCACAATTTTCTAAAAAAAGACAAAATTATCAGTTTTCGAAATCTGTGTCACAATATTGATTGATCAACAGGATTGTGTGTCAGCCGTTTAGATGCTATGAATGAATCCTTATGAACTGTTCATTCATTCTGTTACCTTTTCACTGAAAGTGTTTTTTTTTTTTATTTATTAAAATGTTACAAAATTTGAAGCTTTGTTACCATACTAAATTCCCTTTCAAAAAATCGAATATTAATTGGAACATTAATTAATCCTTTGAACCCAAGCGGCCAGTAAACAGCGGCTGTGTGAAAGTGCATCTATCCGGGTGGTCGGTATACCGGCCAGTCATGGTGTCGCGGTCGCCGATTAGCCGCTCCTTAGAAAGCCGACCTTGACCTTCACAACCCCTGATCTCGCAGATTTAGGTCAAGCAACATGCGAGAAACCTGACGACTAGTCCAATATCGTTGATGCCAAACTGTACCTTGTGAGCATCGGATTATGCAGCGCCCTGTCAAACATCGGCAACCATTGATATTAATTTAATATCTACGGTTTTCTACTCCCTCTAGCCAGGGAGTACTTGAATCAATCGTTCCAAATATTGTCAGCCACCGTCCAAATCCAAGCTGCTCGGCCCGGGGGCAATGATCAAAGTGTAGGAGCGGGTTTCGTTTTTTCGGCGGTTGGAGCCTTTCCTGGTGGATTCAAGCGCTTAGTTCTAGTGGGGACTGGAATGCCATCCTGGACCCCAAGATAGATCGGGGGCGGGGTGCTAGCGGGAGAAGGGGCGATCGTAGCCTGGTCGATCTGATCAAAGATTTCGGTCTCGTTGATAGATACCGGGTCGATCACCCCGGGGGGAAAATGTGGACGTGGGCTCGTAGCTGGCCTTGTGACAAGGTAGTTAGCTACCTTGACAGAATGTTAGTGAGAAGGGCCGACATAGATCTGTTAGATTGTCCCACGTTCCACTGGGTAGGCTATACGGACCACAAACTCGTTTGTGCCCGTGTGGCGTTAGAACATAGGCCCTAGAATGGCTGGTTACTGGAAGTTCAATCTGTCTTTACTGGACAGGCGGGACTTCCGGGAGCAGCTGACTAGCTTAGTGCAGCGGGAGCTAGTGGGGGCGGTTATCGGGAATAGGTGGTGGGACAGACTTAAATGTAGAATTAGGTCCTTCACCACAGATTTCAGCAAACGGCTCGCCCTAGATAGAGCTGATAAGGTGAGGACACTTAAAGCTAGTTATTCCCGGGCGGTGGCTGGGGGGGGATCCCCTAGAGATAGCCGTAGCTAAGGAGGCCCTGGAGCGTTTGAATAGCGAGCGCTACATGGGCCAGGTAATTAGACATAGGTTAAGCAAGATGTCTTCCGAAGCCGTGAATATGGGCGCAGATTTGCGCAGGGAAGAGGTCCGTCGAGGTGGCGATCGTTACATTCGTGAAGTCGAAACCCCGGAGGGGCGTACCCTTTCGGGCCACTGACGACATGTGCGAGGCGTTTCGGCGGCATTTCGAGAGCCGCTTTACCAAGGAGCCTGGTCTTCGTGAGGACGAGTTTCGCAGCTATTTGGCTGACTTTCCTCGGCTTTCGCCGACTGAAGCGGCTAGCTGCGAGGGAGAGATTACCGAGGGCGAGGTCTACGCGGCTTTGAAGAAGGTCGGCAGAGGCAAGTCGCCCGGTCTGGATGGTCTGCCCTATGAAGTGTACTTGAGGCTGTCGCATATCTTTGTCCCGATTTTGACGGTCGTGTTCAACAACTGGTTCCGGCAGGGGTCCTCCCCGACCGGTTCTCCAGGGGTGTGATCACGCTGTTGAAAAAAGGCAAAGGTGTTGGGGGGAAACTAGACGACTACAGGCCCATAACTCTGCTAAACACAGAGTTAAAGATTTTGGCCAAGATCCTGCAGGAGCGTTTGCAGTCAGTTGCCGAGTCTCTGTTGGGTCCCTGAGCAGACCTGCGCTGTGAGGGGTCGAACAATTCAGAGCAACCTGCATTTGATCCGCACGATCATAGAGGGAGTAAAGACGACGAGAGAGCCGCGCTGATCAATTTGGATCAGTCCAAGGCATTTGATAGGGTTGACCATCGCTACCTTGCTACTGTCCTGCAGGCCGCCGGATTCGCACCCGACTTCTGCCGCTGGATTAGCCTCCTGTATCGCTCCCCAGTGCTGTGGTACAGGTGAACGGGAAGTTGTCGGGCGCTTTTGCGCTGTCTAGGTCGGTTCGTCAGGGTTGCCCGCTGTCGCCCCTACTTTACGCTTTGGCGTTGGAGCCTCTCCTTCGCCGGCTGAGGGACAGGGACGTGCAGTCCGGCCCTACGCGGAATCGCCGTTCCTGGAGGGAGCTCGAGCCAGGGTTTCCGCGTACGCCGATGACGTATCTGCTTTCGTGTCGTCCCGCAGCGACATTGATGCGGTACTGAAGGCGCTTGATCGGTACGAAAAGGTGACAGGGGCCAAGATTAACCGCGACAAGTCGTCCGGCTTGCGGTTAGGTGCCTGGAAGGGGTCGATCTTCCGGGGCCCTTCGGTTGGACGGACGGTCCTGTCCGCATTCTCGGTGTGGTTTGGACCCGACCTCCAGCTGGAGAAGAATTGGTCTGAGGTACGAGCAAAGGTCAATTCCGCCGGTCAGACTTGGCGTCGACGGAGGTTGTCCGTGAAGGGCAGGGCGGAGGTGTGTGCTACATACATTTTCCCTTTGTCCTTTATCGATTGTCCGTACTTCCTCTCTGTGACGACCATAAGAAGCCGCTCGAGCGCTCGCTATCCTCCATTTTATGGAGGGGACGCGGGAATCTGGTCGACAGACGAGTCTGTGCAAACGTCCGTGTCATGGGGGGGCTGAGAATGCCACACTTGCTGAGCCACAACGTGCCTCGAGGTTGGCTTTCCTACGCCGCGCGTTGACAGGTGGAGATCCGATTATGGAGGGGATTGTGAGGGACGCCTTCCCTCGCCTTACCATCAGTCCCCAATCTCGCGGGTTGATCGCCGTCGTAAACCCCGGGATCAATCGGTTTTCTTTCGCGAGTGTCGGTCGGCCTTGTTGGCCGTTCCTTGGTCCAGTGACCTTTCTCGGCCTAGGAAGGTCTTCTATCGTTTGTTAGTGGAGGGGGTCGAAAGGATCCCCTACGTGAGGATCTCGACTTGTCGGAGGAGGAGTTTCGCTCTTACTGGTCTTGGGCGCCAGCGGCGGATTATCTCAGTAACCCTGAGTTTTCGCTTACCTGGCAATTGGCTCAGAATCGGCTGCCTCTCAATGACAAGGTCTTCATATGGGGTTTGGCGGATTTGCCAGACTGTGAACGGTGTGGCCTTGGTTTAGAAGAAACGGCTTCGCACGCCTTCTACCATTGTCCCCAGGTCCGCCCCCCTATGGGACCATGTCGGCGAGCTGACGGCTCGTCTCGCTCCCCGAAAAGCTTGTGCCCATTGATCGCGCATACGCGTGTGACAATGTGTCGCCCCCGTATTCTGGGGTGAAACGGATGGTGTTTCTCACGCTGCTGGCCACGGCTCGAATGGTGATTTGGACGACGCGACAGGAGGAAGTCTTGCGAGGCAACCGTCTTTCTCATCAGGATCTGGCCCGATTTTTTGAGCATCAGCTCAAGATGAAGATTAGAACTGATAGAAAACGATTGCATTCGGCAGTCTTCAGCGAAAGGTGGGTGAAAGAGGCGAGCTTGGTTCGTTTGAACGGGGCTAGCCTTGATTTTCTTTTTTAGGTCAAGCCTACGTCACATCGGGGTGGTTTCCTGAGGAGCCCTCCCCCTGGTTAGGTTAGACAAGCTTTTGTGTACCTAGTTAATATGTTGTTCCCGGCCTGTTCCTGGCCACTTCTTTGGTTATGATCCAGTTTGAGATTCCCAACCTCCCCAGTTTGTTTTTGCACCCCCCCCTTTTATCTCGTCTAGGTCAGCGTTATATTTTCCCATGCCCGTACGATTTTTTTATCCGTTCCCCACACCCCTTAGTAGAGAGAGCTTCTTTGATTTTGTCCCATGGGCAGAATACAGCGGCCTCTTTGTTTTTGAGGGTTGGACGGGTCCTACTAACATCAGTTATGTTTAATTTGACTTATGTTTATTTTTTCAGTTTATTATTGGGTTCATCTCCTCCCCTCTCATCCCTCATCATTAGATTTTTATATATATATTTAATTATCATTAAATTTTTAATGGCATGGGGCGCGTTTTGTAGGTCCCCCTTGTGAGGATGTGGTATTATGGTGTATGGAGGATTGTTTGGTGATGGATGAGTTCTTGTGGTGAATGGGCAAATTGTAATGAGTGAATGGGTCGTGAATCGGATTAGCTAGGTATAGGATAGTCAGTGAAGACCAGCCTCAACCCCTCCCCTTTTCAGGCCTTGTGCCACAATTGTATTTTTCGATACAATAAATACATCAAAGTGTAGTACGCTGCCTTTGTGAGCTTCCGGTGCTTTGTCGAGAGTGTTACTCTTCGACGCGATCCCGTCTCCGCGGTCGATCCGCCCTGGAAGACGTATCACCTCTCTGACCTGCTTCGCCAAGTGATACATTTCGGCGCGATCCCGTTTCCGCGGTCGATCCGCCCTGTGAAGTCTATCGCTGTTCAGTCTTGGCCCTGTTTAACTAGGCCATCGATCAACCCTATACGACCGGACCAGATCAACTTATATAAACCGAACCAGCTACGTTCGCAGATCAACTCTATACGACCGAAAGCTACCCTAAACAACAAACCAGTCATACCGGACCCGACACCGATTTAAACGCATTAATAAATTCGACGTTATTGTTCCAAAACCTTTTTCCCCCCCCCATTGTCTTGGCTGTTCAACACCATAAATTTCTTCATAAAGCTTGCGGGGTCAACATCCTTATTGGCCCCGCAACAATGGTGAGCAGAGATAGACAGCAGATCCGTTCTCATCAGGGAGTCACGATTCAAAGGGTTAATATTGGTCAAAGTAAAAATTAAGCAAATTTAGTTACGTAGCTACCGACAAAAAAAAATGGATGCGCTTTTTTTTTTTTAACGAAATTAATGCAAAAAATCGCTATACCTTGTTTTTAAAAAAATTGCAAAAAATGAGGAATTATCCAATTTAAACGAAATGTTTAGTACTTAATCGTTAATGAATAAATAAATCGTATATTGAATACATTATTAGAAAATTATGTAAAAGTAATTTGTGGGGAGGTAGTTTTTACGAACACACACATATTCGACATATCGTGTGTAAAGTGTACTTTTTATTTTGTGGGGTGTTCATGACATTTATTTATTTTACAGTTATAACTGTTAGTTAGTTAAAAAAAATTCCTGAAGATTTCGTTTTAAAAAATTATTCAATAAGTGAAAATTAATTTAAAATGTAAATTAATTTCGAAACTTATCAATCAAATATAATTTAAAAAAATTAAGAGTTAAAATTACATTTATTTTTATTTAAAGTGAATTTATTTTTCAATATAAATACCAATTTCTTGATGATTGCATTGCTGGTGTTCGTTCCGTATTTCTTTCCTTAATTTTTCGCACTTTTTAAGAGTTGGATTTACTGCGTTTAAATGACTGTTTTTGTTCTCACAAGGTTACCATGCATAAATTAGTCTTTTTCATTATATTTTAAAGCAAAACTGTGAATTTAAGAAAAATCTCTAGGAAAATTATTAGATTTTTAGGAGATATTAAAATTTCTTGTTTAGTTTACATTTTTCATGGCGGTTCGATTAGAGTCGATGAGTGATGAACGTGCCAATGCTAATAATACCTAAAAACATTTTTTACATACAGAAATATTTTTGTCTTTTCATACCGATTTAATTTTAAAAAAGCTATTTTACTTCTAATAAAACCAAAATTTGACTTTAAGAAGATATAAATTATTTAAAATGCGTCTTTCCTTATTTTCTTTTTTTAAGAAGTCCGTAAAAAGCATTAAGACAAACTTTTAGGATTGCAACAAAAAGAAAAAAGAAGTTGATGTCAGTCACCCTTTTACATTCTTACCTCCTTTCTACTTCTTATTTACCCATGACGAGTGTCTTGTGTATCCTGATATCCCACCATTCCCCGCCGTTTACCCCGAGCCGAGTGCTCCTTCTATCGTGAATGTCGTCTTGCTCTGAAACGCCTCTTACGGGCGTCGGATGGCCTCTCCAACGTCCAGGCGTTGTCTCGTAGGGCATTATATCAAGTATTAGTTAGCGGGGCCGCTCATGATGAACTGATTGACGATCTCGGTCTTACGAAGCAGGAGGCTCGCTCGATCTGGCCTTGGGCTCCCGGGTTGAAATGTCTCAATAACGATGAGGCATCCCTCACCTGGCTGGTGATGCGTGGAGCCCTCTGGGTCGCCAAAAAGCTTTGCGCAGCGGGCTTGGAGAAATATCCAAACTGCCGACGTTGTAGTGGGGAATTCGAGACCCTAGGTCATGTCTTCTTTCATTGCAAGTTGGTAGCTCCGTTGTGTAAGTTTGTTGAAGGCCTCATGGTTCGCATGTTGCACGGAAAGTTCTTTGTCCTTGAGGCCTCTTCTGTTTGTAGCAATGTGGCACCGCCGTTGACGAAGGCTGAACTTTATGTGTTCCACTGCTTGCTAGGGAGTTATGAGAGTCGTGATTTTGTCGACACGTCAGAAGGGATTCTATGGAGGTGAGAAGTTCACTTCTTCCCAACTGATCTTGTACTTTAGGCATCTGCTTAAAGTCAAGATTAGGACGGAAAGGCGGCGATTCTCTTCATCAGAATTCGGTAAAAGGTGGGTAAATCTTGCTCGAATGTGTAGAGTGAAAGGGGCTGACCTGGAGTGGCACTTTGATGTCGGTTAGGTACAGGATTTTGTCCATCAGGGTTGAACAGAGGCAACCCGTGCCCGATATTAGGCTAGATTATGCTTTTTAGTTTGAATCTTTAGTTTTCCTGTTTTCTGGTTAACTTAGCTAGGGTATGCATACTCATTGGCCCCTTTTTATTTCTGTCCCTATTTTTCTTTTGTTTAATTCCCCATCCCCTCCCTCGTTAGGTGGTCAGTGATGTCAGTTCTCTGGTTGTTGCTGGATGACTTTCGTTTCGTGTGTGTGTTTTCGTAGTTGCTATTGTGTCTAAATGAGTGCGTGTTTGTCGGCGTGTTTGGATGGATTTTTGTGTTTATGTTTATAATCCCGCAATTATTTCGTCCAGTTAACTGATGTTTCTGCCACATTTAGGGATTGTGGGTTTTTTTATTACTAACCCTATTTTGTTTTGTTTTATGTAAATAGTATTAAATCATATTGTAAATAATCATTGGGGTTTTTAAATTGTTGTTTTCCCCTCCCCCCACAGACTTTGAAATGTACATATCGGGACTAGTTAGGTTTTCATAGAGAATTTGAGGTATTATGGTGGACGCAGTAAGAAAGGTAGAAGTGAATGTGCTGTTTTGGTGATAGGAATATTGTTGGAATGTTTGGGTCCGTGTCTGGGACTAGCTAAGTTTAGAATTAGGACAAAAGACCGTCCTTCCCCAATCCCCTTTTTGGCCTTGTGCCACATTTTGTACAAATGTACGAATAAATAACGATATCCCACCATTCTTGCAGCAGCTCTCCCCATAATGCTTTCTCCTTTCACCTGTGTTCTTCAGTTTTACTTCTTTTCCTTTCTACTGTATCCCGCTTGCAGGAAATAAGGTAAATTTAACTCATTTTCTCTTTTCATCTCCTACAACCTTTCATACAACTGTACCATATATTTAATAAAATCCCTGAAAATCGGAAATTTAGTTTTGGTTGAAGTTTGTTAAAGTTGCTCTATAGCAAGGGTGGGCAAACTGCGGCCTGCCGAAAGAATTTATGCAGCCTGCCAAATGTTAGTAAATTTGAAAGAGAAAGTTATCAAGCAATAATACTGTGAGCATTTTCTTTTCTTTCCGCAGGTGTGCTTATGTGTGGGAGAGTGCTGATCACAAGTCTACGGACACCGAAGGTCTTCACTCGGACCGAGTGACTCCCAACTCAAGCTCAAATTCGTAACATTGGTTAATCTGGCAACTTTGTTACCGCACCAATGATTTTATTAACTTTCATTTGAATCATTTCATTTTGTCCTGGCAAATGCTACAGTTAAGACGTTTTATTTCAACCTAGCTTTTATCATCTTAGAAACTTTATCCAAAATGAGTTATTCGATGCCATCTAAAAAGCAAAAAAATTAAAGGTGGATGCTGAGTGTTTAACAGAGAGTGGTACTGAAAGGTATTTCTTTACTGACGTTGGATTAAATCTGTATGTTTGATTTGTCATGAAACAGTTGCTGTGTTCAAGGAATACAATTTGAAACGGCACTTTCAAACCAAACACGCCAACTTTGGACACAGTTTATCAAAGCAAGAACTGCAAAAGAATGCAACTGATCTGGTAAAAAGTTTGAAGCAACAACAAATAGTGTTTGAGAAAACTTCATTTTCACAAAGGAGCGTGACAAAGGCAAGTTTTGTCTTGGCAAGTAAAATTGCAAAGCAAAACTAGTCATTTGCAGAAGCAGAATTTAGTAAAGATTGCATAGTTGATGCTGTCAGTGTTGTGTGTTGTCATTGTTGAAGATCAGCACAAGCAAATTGATGCCTAATTTTAGCAAACTGGTAAATGACT
>CAHIKZ030001750.1:497500-545711 GCA_903632075.3 Acanthosepion pharaonis | reverse complement strand
TCTCCTCACCTCAAAACATTGCTTGTTATAATATGAAGTGACTTCTTCCTTTTATTGCATGCAAACTTAAAACACTTTTAACCAAAATACATATGCACACCAGTACACAAAAAGAAATAAATTGTATGATTTTAATTTACAATATAACATGCTTTTAGTATTATTTCTGTGTATGTTTTTATTCTGATGAACATGAAGCAAATGACCACAAATCATTTGGTGAACATCGACATGTATAAAAAACATCCTATTTCCTACAGTCTTAAAAACATATATTTAACATTTATATTGGTCATTGACTTTTATTCAAACTCAGTAGCTCTCTACTTTGTATGGCCCTTGGCCCTTGCATTAGGTGAACCAAATTTAAAAAAAAAAAAAGAAGGTCCGTTCAAATATAAAAGTTGTCTCTCTTTGACATTCTGACAGTTCTTCTGAAAGACTCAAAAATATTTATTTCTAGAATCTATCTTACACGTTTATAAGTGTACCATTCATTCAGCTACTGAATATTGCTGCCATATTTGGTCTGGTGCTTCTTCAATGTATTTAGAGATTCTTGATAAAGTACAAAGAAGAAAAAGAATTACCCACCCCAGACATGTAAGACGATTAAGGCAGTTTATCCAAAACATCCAGGACCAATTTATCTGACAGTGCACAGATCTTAGGTTCAGCAGGTCAAAAATTGGAAAACCATATAATTCTGCTTATTCCTTAGTTAGCACATATGCACTGCCAATACCTAATAAATAATAGACTATTCTGCCTAGAATGTGAGAAAGGTTAGAACATATATCTTTGGAGACACTGTTTGGTCTTAGCATAAAGATATTACTGCTAAATTAACTTTTGAAAGAAAAACAATCTTTGAATTCAAGCAACTTTAACAGTAACCTTATGTGGATTTTGAGCCCAGTATTGAGTAAAGTTTAGTATAAAATCGTTCGGACATAAACAGATTCACTTGTGAAAGAAAAACAATTATTGAATTCAAGCAACTTTAACAGTAAGCTTAAGTGGATTTGAGCCCAGCACTTGTGAAAGAAAAACAATTTTTGAATTTAAGCAAATAATATATTTTTTTTTTTTTTAGCCTATTTTAAGTTTTTGTCTTAAAAAAAAAAAGTATATTTACTGTTTATATTAGTCATTGTCTTTTATGCAATCTTTTTGCCTCTGGAGAAACAAATTAATATTAAGTAAATTAGAAACAATTTCTGCTCAATTTAACTTAATTATTTGTTTTAATAAACCTCTCTACATAAATGTTTGTTTTAATGCACTTATATATTTCTGTATACATGTAACAGTTTATATGTGTAATATTTTGAGGTTATGGTTGGTTAATTGAATGATATAGCAATCCTTCTTGGTTACTTTAATGTTAAATTTAAGTATTTTAGAATGGTAAATATAGGTTTGCTTTGAATTAAAATCAAAAAGGTAGAAACAAGTTTGGTTTCTACTCGGGTCTGTTTTGTATGAGAATGAAAAAGATCAGCAACTATCCAGTTTGCACAAGTGTCAAAAAGTTAGACATTGGTCAAGTTCATGTCTTGGTTTGTAAGTATCAACTCAAAATGTAGCCCCCTTTTGTGAGGTAGTGTCTTCAAATCAAAGTCACTCCCTAAGTAGAATGTCAAATAGATGCTCCATGTGACCATAAAGTAATGATTTTCTGTGATAATTGTAGTAGAAACGTATGTAAAGATTGCAGTAATGTGAACAAAAGCAGTTGAAAATTGATTGATCAGAAAAATGTTCTAGTTTTATTCAACAAGATTTCTTTTCTTTCAGATTCAAAGAGGAAAAGAAGGCCTCAAAATATGTTTTTTTTTAAGCATTCAACCCCAAGCAAGGCAGGAAGCCACTAGCATGCAAGGGGTTACATAGATAGAGCCAGAACAAAGAGGAGTGATAGAGGAAAGGATGAAGAGACGGTTAGGGGATAGATCAGGGCATCTGGAGACGTCAATTGATGTTACATTATAATAGTTGGAGATTATAGCTATCAGGAAAACAAGAATGCGGAGGGAGTTCCACAGGCGAGAAGTGCAAGACATGAAGCTATTGGAGTAGAAGAGATGGTTACATTTTACAGTTTCGACGATGAAAGGGTGAGAGCGAGATGCCAGCCTAGTTGAGCGCTTAAATTCATGAAGTCTGTCTGAGGAAAGATCCAAGGCAGGGAATTAAAAAAAAATTGTCTTGTTGTTGTGGTACCAATCCTTGTAGGAATGACTACAAATGTTGAGACTGTAACAATTTCAAATCAAAGTCACTCTCTCTGTAGAATATCAAAGATGAGTGATGTGCAACAGATCATGCGACTGTAAAGTAATAATTCTTTTATAATTGTAGTAGAAACACATGCAAAGATCATAGTAGAAAATAGGTTCACCTATCATCCAGTTCACACTCCCCCCTAGTCTGTTGAACAGGAGTAGAGGTTTATCCCTTGTTTCCTGCTTAGGATTTGGTTTCTGATTCCTTCTAAAGTCTGCTTCAGCTCTGTACTTCTAATGCTTGTTTTTTTCTATGCTAATATAATTTGACAGAGTAACTCTCTATCTTGAGTGGCTCGTGGGCCTTGTATTGGGTGAACATTAGTAAAAAAAAAAAAAAAAAAAAAAAAAAAAGTCTTGTTAATTGACTGAAATGTGAACCAAAAGCAGCTGAAGAGAAGTCAGATTGATCAGAAATTATTTAAAAAGATCCTGCTGAAAATAAAATGAAACCTATTTTTGCCAATCTGAATTTTCAAAGCTTGCAAATTCAGTTTTTAATATAAAGCTTTCATTCTGATTATTCAAATTGAAATATTTTTGTTTTTTTATTTTTATTTATCCTATAAAAACCAGAAACAATGCTCAAGACAATATATAAGAAGAAGAACTTAACGATGTATCAATAATATTTTTAATTGGGGTGTTTAAAAATGCTCCTAATAAGTACTAATGTAATAACAATGTCCACCCACAGTACTAACAGAAGGTTAAACAAACCCAATATTTATCCAAGCTGACCTTCAAACCTCAACAGATTATTCTGTGAGAATGAAGCAAATCTCTTTCTTCCAGATTTCTTTTCTTTTACTGGAAGAAAAGTTTACTTTTTTCTCACTTGATGAAGGCTGAAGCAAGCATCTGTTGAGACACACATTTAAGAACCTGTAGACAAAGAAGAGATTGTATTTTTTATTTTAAGCATTTCACCCCAAGTAAGGTGGTAGTGCCACTAGCGTGCAGGGGTTTACAGAGAGTGAAAGTGAGGAAAAAGACTGCATATAGAGCGGATTTAGGAAAGGATAAAAAAAAGAACAGGGATCAAAGCAATAGAAGATGGCAGTTGATATTGCATTTAAATTTTTGGAGATTGTAGTTATCAGGGAAGCAAGTAATAGGAAGGGAGATCCACTGTTGGGAAGTGAGAGAAAAGAAACTGCTGGAATATAAGTCTCAGTTACATTTAACTATTTCAACAGTAAAAGGGTGGGACCTAGATGCCAATCTAGTAGTGCACTTAAATTCAGGTAGTTGGGATATCAGTAAATATAGCTTGTCAAAACAATTGCCATAAAAATATATGTAGAAAAGACAGAGGGAAGCCACATCATGTCTATGAAAAATTGACTATTGGACAATGTTGAGTATACTTTATTGATTTTCCTAATGGTAATATCGGCAGTTTCCTTATAAGGAAACATTCTATATTCATTGGGTAAGGAATCAGTGGTACTGTCAGTAGAAATTTATAAAATTTTTCTTTTAAAAGAATTTTGCCGTTTTCTTAAGTCCTCTGTTATGGCCCTTTCCAGTACTGACACAAGGATTCCTTCCTAACCTTTTGTTTGAAGAAGTGTGGAATGTCAATATTTTTATTATGTCATTATTTTCTCTGGGTTACGTGTGATATCCATTTTAGCTGTAGAAACTTCTCTATATAACTAATGACTTTTTTGAAACAAGAACTTTTAATTAAGCAAAATGTTTCAGTGTTATTTGACAAGATTTTTTTCTTTCAGATTTAACAAAGAATAATTGCGATAAAAGCTGTTTTGCCATTAAAACCGTGTCCTTTTAATCTAATAAGAACAAAAGCAAACACAAAGATAACATTAAAGTGCATCTTTCTAATTCTATTTATGGGCAAATAACACTTTATTTTTTAGAAAAAAACAAATTAAACTGAAAATAATAAAATTGTGATTAAAAAATAAGATAAAGAAAAGAGTAAGAGAAAGCAAAAAAGAAAAAGAAGAGAAAGGAGAAAAGAAAGCAGAAGAGAAAGGAAAAAACAGAGGAAGAAAAGAAGGAAAAAAGGAAAGGAAGAGAAGAAGAAAAAAGAGAAAGAGAAAGAAGTGAAAGAGAAATAAAAAGGAAAGGATAAGAGACAGAGAAAGAAGAGGAAAGAAAAAGAGAAAGAACAGAAGGGGAAAAGGAAAGGAAAAGAAAGAAAGAAAGCAGAGAAAGGAAAAAGAGAAAGAGGAAGAGAATGGAGAAGGAGAAGGAAAAGAGAAAGGAAAAAAATATGAAGAGAAAGAAAGAAGAGAAAGGAAAAGAGAAAGAAGAGAAAGGAAAGGAAAAAGAAGAGAATGGAAAGGAAAAAGAAGAGAATGGAAAAAGAGAAAGAAGAGAATGGAAAGGAGAAAGAAAAAGAAAAAAGAAAAGAAAAGAAGAGGGAAAAGGAAAAGAAAAAAGAGAAGTTCTTGCTTATAGCTGTGGATAAAAAAGAAAAAAAAATCTTGCTTTTTATTTAACACTGAAATAGAACAATACAGAATTGTTAAAATCACCCACTCCTCAATCCAAAAAATAAAATTAAAAAAATTAAAAATAGAAAAGAAAAGAACAGAAAAAGAAAATCAAAAAAATGAAGTCTTACGTTTAAATCTGGACAAAAAATAATTCTTTTCTTAATTTAGTAAATGTCATTTATAATTCTAAATAAAAGGGGTGCTGAAAAGTTATGATCCTGATCAAAAAGCACTACACCAGAAATTTCTTATATTTGGCTATTTCATTTAATTTTGGGAAGTAAATAGGCCAAAAACATTTTCAATGTGTCTTCCCCTTTCTATTTTTCTTTATCTTCTTTCTCTTTTTTCTCCTTTTCTTTCTTTTCCTTTATCTTCTTCTTTATATTATTTTTGTATTGGTGGTCAAGCTGGTGGGCATATATATATATATATTTTTTTAAGCATTTCACCCTAAGCAAGGCAGGAAGCCACTAGGATAAAGAGGTTACAGAAAATAGCAAGATCAGATAAAGTGATAGAAGAAATAATCTAGGGTAATTGATAGATTAAGGCAACTGAAGAAACTGTTTTAATTTGACATTACACTTGAATAGCTGGAGATTATAGCTCACAAAATGGAAACAGGAACCATATTTCAGGGAGTTTCAAAGGCGAGAGTTTGAACATGAAGCTATTAAAATAAGAGATGGCTACATTTAGGAGTTTCAACAGTGAAAATGTGAGATATTATGTAATGCCAATAAATATATGGCGCTGGAACTTTTTAAATCTGGGAACTAGCGAATGCAGCTTTCGGGATTTAATTTCCATGAAAGTATTTTAGAACAGACAGAGGGAGGGATGGTTCAGAATGTGAGAAAAGTGATTGTTTCAAAGACACCTTAATGGGCCAACCATATTGCATATCCGCCTCTGGAGCCTATCAAAGATATATATATATATATATATATATATATATATATATATATATCACCACTAACAGATTTTGATTTGCAGTAGAATTTGTTCATATAAAAGGTATGATTATTCAAATAATTAATATCTATGATAGAAGAAAATAAGAGAAACTTTTTTTTCTCTAAATTTCTGTGATATGGAATTGCTCATATTACCCATTACTTTATTTAGACTAATATCTTCATCTTGATTGATTCTCAAGGATAAGGAATCTCTTTATTATTGGGCCAGAACAAAAGGCTGCAGCAATTTTTTAAAAGTAAATTTCAAAAAATAGTAAATACATGCACAAATGGTAAGAAAAACCGGAAATAAAGATATATCAGAATCTTATCTCTCAGATTTATAAGACAGAATCTGGATAGAAAGATTTTCTAACATGTAAGAGTGAATCAACTTTCCTAGCAACAGACCTAGTAATTCAATATAATCCTTCTATTTTATGTCAGTGGACAACATTAACCCTGGAAGAAATCCAAGCAAAAAGAGGGTTGTGAGAGAGTAATATATTATTATTATTATTGATATTATCATAATACAGCATCTACAATGCAAATGTCTTTGGAAACTTGAAAATTTCTAATAACTGCCAGTCAAAGTATTTTCTATACACTTTTGCTTTAGTAAATGGTTTTCTCTTTTAATTAAAGTAGCATTTTTTTTAATTGAAATTATGGCCAGACACATTATGGTGGGCAACTAATGCATTTAGTACATTACTTTGTAAAAGATCTATTATGTGTTCATTTTATTTAAATTCCTTGAGGTTTCTCCTGTGTATTCCTTGTGGCAATTATAACAGTGATACAGGTGTTGTTATAATACACTATCTACAATGCAGATGTTTTTGGAGACTTGAAAATTTTTCAAATTTCTAATAATTGCCAGTTTCCAAGCAGATGTGTAGATCAAAGATGGAAATAAACACAAAGACAGTCAAACACCAAATAAAAAAATATGGTTTCTGAGTAAGTGGATTTGCGTATCCTATTAATAAATAAATTTATTGAAAATAAAAATATAACATTTTTCAACCAAAGGTGGTGTTCCCACCGACAATACTAAAAAAAACATACTTCATGATCCCTTTGAAGGGTATATAAACAAAATTTCTAGACCAGACAAAGCAGTAAGGAGATGCATACAGTAATATTTTCAAAACACATCGGCTTAAAAGAAATTCCTGTACTCATTCACTTGTCTTCCACACCAAGCTATGTGAAACTTACACTTTCTTTCTCACTTCTTCCCTTTCTCTTCTTTCTCATACATACATGTCAAGAAATTACATTTCTTTTCACTTAACTTACAGCTACAAACAAGGACTGTAAGTACTTTAACATTCATACATTCTAAGAAAAATTTAGTTGTAAAAAACATGAAAATAAAAATATTTTATATTTTTATAATTAAACAAATTTTCTTTGTTGTGCATTAATTCAAATGCAGAAAAGATGTCTGGTATTGTTGCATTTGCAAAGTGAATTATTGACTCTTTGTGAATCATTCATTCTTTCTTTTTATGTGCCATGTCCTTTCAGGCTCTAAGTGATCATGGCTCTCCACCGTTCTCTATCCCCTGCAGCTCCCAACAAGTTCCTTCCATTTGTTTCTCCCCGCCAGACCACGTTCTGTAATCCACTTGCTTAAGTCCACCAGTTATGTCATGCATTATTTTCCCTTGTCTCTCTTTCCCTCTATTCAACTTGTGAGTATCAGATTCTCCAGGCCCTCCTTCCTCATTATGTGTCCCAGAAACTTCAGCTGCCTCTTCCTGATATTAAGTATAAGCCATCTCCTTGTTTGTAACCTCTTTAAGATCTCATTGTTGCATATATGCTTGGTCCATGATATCCTTAGCATCCGTCTGTAGAACCACATCTCTCTTGACTTGAGTCTCTTCTTCATCTTTGAGGAGATTGTCCAATATTCACGGCCATAAAGAAGGACAGATGTTATGTAACAGTTCAGTATTCTTTTCTTTGTCTTTATCACCAAAATATCCTCTGAGTCATTACTAATTTTAATTATCATCTTTTGTAGCAGGTTTTATGAATGTCACATGATAGGGCGTGTGATAAACAATAGTATAATAATTAAATATACAAAAGTTTGGATTGTCTAAAATATTTCCTCTGTGTGTGTGAGTGTGTGTGTAGATAGACAGACAGGAGAGAACAATATGTCACTTAGTTGTCATTCTTGTGAAAAATTTCTCACAGTTAACCTGTACAAAAAGACAATATGTATAAAGGCAAAAGACAGTAGGAAAACTGTATTATTAGCTGACGTTTTTCAAGGCAAAAACGAAATGATATTATTGAAAACAAAGTAAATATTAACAAAAAACAGTATGTCCTTGCCAACTAGAAGAATTTAGAAAATGCTATTGTATTCATATTGTTAACTGAAAATTATGTCAAGTATTGCTGCCATATATGGTCTGGTGCCCCTTCTGTTTGCCTCGGGGTTCTTGGTAGGCTCCAGAGGCGGATATGCAATGTAGTTGGCCCTGATCTGGCATCTCGTCTACAGTCACTTTCTCACATACGTGCCATCGCCTTCATCTGTCTGTTCTACAAATACTTTCATGGCAATTGCTCCGAGGAGCTGCATTTGCTGGTTCCCAGACGTCATGAGTTCAAGCGCCCTACGAGGCTGGCATCCCACTCTCACCCCTTCACTGTCGAAACTCCTAAATGTAGCCGTCTCTTCTACTCCAATAGCTTCAGGTCTCGCACCTCTCGCCTGTGGAACTCCCTTCCCTATTCCAGTTTCCCTGAGAGCTATAATCTCCAGCTATTTAAGTGTAATGTCAATCGATATCTCCAGTTGCCTTGATCTTTCCACTACCCTCCTCCTCATCCTTTCTTCTATCACTCCTATCTGATCTTGCTCTAAATTTTCTGTAACCCCTTGCATCCTAGTGGCTCCCCGCCTTGCTTGGGGTGAAATGCTAAAAAAAAAAAAAAAAAATAAGTATGTGTAGAAATATTGTTTTATTGTTGCTCTGATGGATTCAATCATTTTCTTTTGATTTCTTGACACAGTTGTGAATGTTGGCTTGGGAGTTTTAATTCTGTTAGAAAATTTTATTTCCTTTCTTTCTGGGTCTCTAATGCCTGGGCATAGATTAATATTTGGATAATGTTCAATGATGGCACTCTTGAGGATTTTTCTTTTGAGTGAGTTATTTTACTTTCTTATGAGTGTAGCATTTTTAAAATCAAAATATACATCCATCAAGAGTTGAGGACTTCAAATATCTTGGATCTCACATAATAGATTCCTAAAAAGACTTCAACATCCACAAAGCTCTTGCATAGATGCATGTAACAAAATTCACAAAGATTTGGTGCTTTAACCTTCCATCCTCCTTAAAAGTCAAACCTTTTGAACATTAATTGAACCAGTCTTACAAATCAGAAACTTGACATTATCTGCATTGTCTTGAAAGACAACTGGATGGAACATATACAAATCTACTTTAGAAAAATCCAGAACATCAGTTGGAGATTTCACAACAAATTGACACAATTTATGGAGAACTGAGACCAATTTCTTTAAGCTCAAACAAAATGATTACAGTTTGCCAGCCATTGCCACTGAGCAAACAGGGAAGTCATCTCATCCTTTGGATTATGGCATCCTTCTGGAAGTGTCTTATTGTGAAAATTGAATTTTCCAGACACCATAGTTAAGAACTCAGGGTTGGACATTGGGGATCTGGGACAGCAATGCAGGACTGAACAGTGTGGAAAAGGATTGTCAATTTGAGTTCCGACCAACCATAGGAGGTTTTTAGGATGATGATGATTGCCTGTGAACTAATCTACTATGGAAAACTTTTCTTGTAAATTTCTTATAATTGCCAGGTGATAAATCAGCTTATACACAAATATATAAGGTAATTATTATTGTTGCTGTAATACTACTGCTACTCCTATAGCCTGTTGAAGTCATTTGATAATACATCCATCAAAAGAGATGAGGATTTTCAAATATGTTGGATCTCACATAATAGATTCCCAAAAAGACTTCAACATCCGCAAAGCTCTTGCATAGATGCATGTAACAAACTCCACAAGATTTGGAGCTCAAACCTTCCATCCTCCTTAAAAGCCAAACTTTTTGCACATTGATTGAACCAGTCCCACTGTATGGATCAGAAACTTGGACATTATCCACTTGTCTTGAAAGACAACACAATGGAACATATACAAATCTACCTGAAAAATCCAGACTATCAGTTGGAGATCCCAAGAAACACTTAACACAATTTACAAAGACCAATCTCTCTTAAGCTGAAACAAAAACAATTACAGTTTGCCTGTCACTGCCACCAAACTAACAGGGAAATTACCTCATTCTTACTCCTATGGCATCATTCTGGAAGTGTCTTCTCAAGAAAATTGCCAGGTGATAAGTAGCTGTTTGACATTGTAGGTTTTGTAAGTGAAACACTAACCTTTACTGAGTCATTTCCTCACCTAATTATAATGTTTTGAAGCAAACTTTGTTTTTAAATATTCATTTTACTTTTCAACTGAAGTATTTCATATGAAAATGTTTTTTTTGTCTAGTTTTTATTATTTATTATGAACAAAAAAATGACCAACATTTTATTTCTCCTTCATTTTAACAGAAACATACATTTTGCTATCTGACTACAAATCTGAGATATGGTATTGTAACTACTTACATAGAAATATAAAGAAAAACATGCCGCCCTCTTAAGGTAAGACAGCAGGAACACCATAAGCCAGTAACATGAGAGGAAACAGAAAAATCAGGCACAGCTGATCATATATAGAAAGAAAAGGGAGATTACCACCTTCTGTAGGATGAAGTTGAAATAATAGACAGAGAACAACATTGGAAAATACAAAAACTTAAGGAATTAGCACATATGCTAGGCTACAAAAATTGAATAAAAAATTTAACAATAAACTAACTTTTAAAGACTTGAATACAATACCAGTCAGTAAAAACCATGCATGATAAGACAATTAACATCATGTATTTTTTGATAGGTAGAGCAGTTGCCATACAAGGCTATAGAACCTGGTCTGTTCTACTATTTACCCATAGCTGGGGGAGAAGAAGATTATTCATACCTTTCCCAAGGGTATTAGTACATAAGTGAATGTAATGGATTCAACTGGAATTCAAACTCGGCTCTCCGATTTCCCTATCTGAACCACTATCCATTACTCCACCAATATAGGAATCAGTAATACCGAGAATTAGAGAAAAACAACAATAACAAAAAATTGTAATATGGTAAAAAATGGTACTGAGACATGAGGTTTATAAGTCCCCAAAATCCACTCATTAATGTTCCCAATATTCAGTTGATAAAGGCATTGGTTGATTAATCTAAAAGTAACTTGACCCAAAAAGTTGTGAGTTCAATCCCTGTCCTCAGCATATAGAACAAAATCTTGGAGAGTTGAGTTACCAAGGGGAATTAACTAAAACTGAGAGATCCAAAGGCATAGCATGTTGAATTAGTACAATCTATGCTAGTGAACTAAATAAAAGTTTTGGTTTAAAATTCCAACTAATATCACCTGAAGAAGACTGGAATATATAATAGATGAAATGTCATGATTGTAGCAAGATGAGGATAACAGTCTGAAATGTGTAAACAGATACATTATTGTGTTCTTGATTTCTGTGAAGTAAAACTTTTAAATCCTAATATGATGTGTTGGTCTCCATTCTAGTTTTTTGGCAACAATAAACCTTACTCAACTTAAGCATGTTTATTTTTTTTACATTGTCCATAACAAAGTTAAAAAAATAAAAAAAAGAGAAAAACATTCAGTGATACATGAAATATGCAATATTTCACAATATGGTAGTTTCTTAACAGAAAATTAAGTGCAAATAGTTTTTTTTCCCTTAGCAATTTCAGGATATTCTGTCTAATGTATTTCCTTGCAGACATCTTGAAGAAAATGTTACTGCTTGCAAAAAAAAAAAAACTTCAATTTTAAATATATCGATAGTAGTTTTTCAAAATATATTCAACTGAATGTTCAAATAAAAAAATTAAAAATAACAAAAATCAAAAGAAAACCATATTTTTATCAATTTCAATATTTTGTTCAAAGGGACATTGTATGAACAGTAATTTATGAATACCATTTAGCAGAAGCTGTTAGCCTAACCCAAAATTCTTCAAGAGAAAGTATGCTTTATATAGTGGAGAATACAAAATATAAGGATTTTCTTCTTCAGGACATGGGCAATCATAGCTCTCCACAACTACCTATCCAAATAGTTCTAAGCAATGATTATCTCATTATTATACCTCTCAATCTCTGTTCTGCCATCCATTTACACTTTTATGTAGATTACCTTGTTTCCCTACCTCTTATTTGCCTTCATTACATCCTGTGAGTGTCAAATTCGCCAAGTCTTTTTTTCTCATTATATGTTAGAAACTCACTTTTTAACTACAAGTGCCATTCTTCTGCATTTTCCTGAAAACTTCACATGTACCAACCAAGGTGTTCTCAGCATCCTTTTGTCGAAGCACATCACCATTGTCTCAAGTCCTCTCTTCATCAGTGAGGAAACTGTTTAGCCATCATGGACATATACAAAAATTGATATTATATAGCAATTCCATATTCTTTATTTCTAACAAAATTTTCCTGGATCTTGATACTGTGTTTTGCTTTTAGAAGGCATATTGACAACCATACATTGTCTTCTTACAACAGATAGTTAAATCTGGAAACAGTTCAGTTTAAGATTCAACACTCTTTATGAAAATAACAGCTTGAATATGTCATTCAGTATTAGAAACAGTCCTCTTACATGGGTCAAGTAGCCAGACAATAACAAAATCTCTAGCAAAAAGAAACAAAAAAAAAACAAAAACAAAATGCTTTACTATTCAGAGTAGCAGTAAAAAAATACATTATATTGAATCAATTGTTAGGTCTATTGCTAGGAAAGTTGGTTCACTGTATTGTGCAAGATATTTTTTCTAATCAGAATCTATCTTAAATATTTGTAAGTCTAACATTCAAATATGCTTTGAATATTACTGCCACATATGGTCAGGTGCTCCTGTTATGCATTTAGAGACTCTTGATAAAATCCAAAGAAGAGTATACAATGTTATTGGTCCTGACTTGGCACCTCAGCTTCACTCACTTTCCCACCACCATAATGTAGATTTCCTGTGTCTTTTCTATAAATATTTTCATGATAATTGTTCGAGTGAACGTTCCTCTATGGTATCTAGACTTTACGAATTTAAGTGCAGTACTAAATTTGCGGCAAGGTCTGGTCATTTTAGAGATGAAATGTCAAGATGTAACCATAAATTCTATGCTAACAGTTTCTTCAATCACACTTCTTGCTTGTGGAACTCTCTTCCAGGTTCTCAGCCAACTTCCATTTTCAAAAATTTAAATGTAATGTCAACCGTTATCTTCTGTCTACTTAATTCTTGTTCTTGTATTACTCTTTTTGTGATGTCAACAAATACTCTTTTGGTACTTTTGTGATGCCAACGAATATCTATTGTCACCTTCATAATGCCTGTTGTAGTAGAGACTTTGTAATTGCAGATACAACTATAGTATGCTGTTGAACAATATTGGTATCAAATGCCTTTGAATAATCACTTGCACTAATAGTATTTGCTCAATAATACTCACTCAAATAGTAATCCATATAGTGAAATAGTATAGAGAATAGTGGTCCATATAGTAATAGAGGATAGAATAGAAATGGTGATCTGTATAGTAATAGAGGATAGACTATAATTGAGATCAATTTAGACATCATGTGACTTCCTATATACGCGTTTCCTCTATGGTCATGTGATCCACTTAATTCAATAATGGGATCATTTGTGTTTGCTTACTGGCAATCTATGTTCAAACTCAAGTGTCAGCAGTGACTGTTTATTCCTATATAACAGTTCTCTCTGCTTAATAGTATTTTTCTTTTTCTCATACTTTCTAACACTCAGTAAATCCTTGTGTCTTAGTGGCTTTATTGCCTTACTTGGAGAGAAATGATTAAAACCAAATGCTCATTGAAGAATTACATGGGAACCTACCAAAGATCATGTGCAAAATGTGTGAAGAGTGACTGCCATTTAATGGGCATTAATGGAAAAGTAAACAAGAAATTGTTCATCAGCCAAAACTAGGTCAAAGTAGTCAATCAAAGTCTGTCTATATTTCTGAGATGAGGTATTATGTACAGTATTTACATTAGTCAGACTATTGTCCTCATCTTTGTCGCCATATTTGTCACAACGTTTCAGCTGAAACCAACGCCTTTATCCACTGTGCTATGTGTCTCAAGGACACATGGCACAGTGGATAAAGGTGTTGGCTAGATCCAGTGACAGACCCAAAGAAGGTGAGTTCAATACCTGGTTAAGGCAGTGGAAAACTTTCATAGGGAAAATTAGCAGGAGATAACTGATAACTGACATCCATCAAACATGGCACGTGGAACTAGAACAGTCTACCCCAGTGATCGAAATAAAGGGTTCAGTTCGAAATTCCAACCACCTGAAGAAGGCTGGAGAATACAATGGCCAAAACATTGTGACAAATATGGCGACAAAGATGAGGACAATAGTCCGACTAATGTAAATACTGTAGCCAATCAAAGTAGAGGTTATTGAATGACATTGTAGGGAAGGAGGAAGTAAGAATTATAAGGATGAGTAGGATAGATATCAGTTGACTCTTGTCATAAAGAATTCAAGATGATAGTTGTTAGGGAAAGAAAGTGAAATATGATGAAAAAATACATATAAAATAAATTACACATGAAAACTTACTAATAAATTTTTGTTTTTGTTTTTTTATTAAGATAATATCAAATATAATGTAAAGTGACAAGAGACAAGAAGAAACTTGTGCTGTCGCTTCCCTCTGTCTTTTCTACAAATACTTTCACTGTAACTGCTCTGATGATCTCACTAGTTCAAAGCTGCATGAATTTAACCATGTTACTAGATTGCATCTCAGTCCGTTCCTTTCACCGTCAAAACGGTTAAATGTAGCCGTCTCTTCTACTCTAACAGCTTCACATCTCGCACTTCCTGTCTGCGGAACTACCTTCCTTTTACTTGCTTACCTGATAGCTATAATCTCCAAATATCCAAATGCAATGTCAATTGACATCTCCAGATGCCTTGATCTATTTCCTGTCCTTTTCTTCATCCTTTCCACTATCACGCCTCTTTACTCTTGCTCCCAGTCTCTGTAACCCCTTGTGTGCTAATGGCATTCCTGCCTTGCTTGGCATGGAATACTTATAAAAAAAAACTCCAAGAATTTTTCATCTGAATTTTAAAAAAATGTATATATGGTTAAAATTTTAACTCTTTATAATACTGCTTTCTCTTTATTCAACTATTTTTCACAGAAACTTATTGAGCAGGTTGCTTACTTTTCCTCCAGCATCTTGCATCTTTAATATATCCTGTGAGTATTTGATTTTCCAGGTCCACTTTTCTCATTGAGTTCCATAAATTTCAACTCTCTATTTCTCATTATAAGTTTTGTAGCTCAAGTGACACTTCAAAAACAGCAACTCCAAGAATTTATCACTTGAAATTTTAAAAATGATGTTAATGATTATGAAATGAGTTTAGAATACCAAACAATGGAATACTGAAAGTTCCAATTGGAAGAGCAATGCTTCGGAAAAAAAAAAGAAAGGATGGCTAAGGATTTAAGATCAGAATGTTCAAATCTATACTAGAAGAGATGAATTTCACGTAAGGTGAAATAGAAGCCAGTGTCAAGGACATGGTAGAAAGATGAAGTCTAATTAATTGCAGCTTCCTTTACTGGCCTCAGTTGCCAGCATTTGATAACTTTGCCTTCATAACATTTCTCTGGGCAAAAGGACATTGTCAATCCCTTGCAAGTATCTTATTTCAGTTTTCAACCTAACTAGCAAAAGTAATTTATTTCTTAACATTCTCAATTCTTCTGTTTTTCAATTCAATTCTTCCTTTTTATTTAACTACATTCATGACATCACTGTTCACAGCTCAGGTCTTGCAGTTAGCATTTTGTCAAAGTAAGATATAATGTCTTAATATCACTAACAATATTCTTTCCTTGCATTGTTCAAGAGTTAAATGATAGCCAACTTCCGTCTTTACATTGGCTTAAAAAATAATCTTATCATTGCTCTCTTTCCATTCATAATGAATTGTGGATTATATTTTTAATGAAATTATAATATTTGTTGTCTATAACATTTGAGAAGAGTCATTCACATTCCAAGCTTTGTTCAAACAACTCTTTCTTTGTATTTTACTCATGTTTTGACCAGTTTATTCTACAGCCTTCTTCAGCTGTATTCTGTTGTCTATAATTTTGTGATGTATCATTAAAAATCCAAGCTTTGCTCAAACAACTGAACTCTTTCTTCGTATTGCTGATGTTGCTTTCATCTTTCAACCAATTCATTGTACGTATTTCTTAAGCTGTATTACAATTCTGAGAAAATTCATTAATATTCCAAGATTTTCTTAAGCAATTGATCAATTTCTTTGTGTTGCTGATGTTGTTTCCAAGTTTTGCCAACCCTCAGAATATGTGCACTATTGTCTCAGACATTTCAAGCTTTCACCAAACAAAGGAATTCCTCCTCCTTTTGTTTTTATTATTGTTACCACAACATTTCAACCAATTCACTGTACTGCCTTATTCAGATGTATTCTTTTGTCTGTAACTTTGAGAAGAGTCATCCCAAGCATTGTCCAAACAATTTGCAATGTTGATTTCATGTTTTGACAAATTCATTCTGCAGCCTTCCTAAGGTTGTATTCCAGGAGGAAATTCTGTTCTTCATTGTTCTATTTCACTCAGAAATAGTTCTGTTCACTACTCAGTCATATTAGATTTTTCTTTTCACCAAAACACTTTGTCTTCTTTCAGGTTTTGTATCCACCATTACACTTACTTCATAAGATCTATGCAAAAATCCATTATATATATGATGACAAGTTTGGGAGGAAAGATGTATGAAAAAGTGGAAAAAGTTTTCATGAGATGCATTTTGTCTCTTAGGACTTCATTGGACTAGGTTTGTTTTTAGTAATGTGACTTAACATGTGCACGAATCGGAGATGCTGGGAATTTTAAATTTAGAGAAAAAAAATAAAGAGTTTAAATAAAAGATTATATGAACACAAAAAAGATACTTAAAAAAAATAAACAACGTATTAGTAATAAGACTGATCACAATTTTGACATAAAAAATGCTGCTCTAATGAAAAGAGAAAATAATTCACAAAGACTAAATGCCTAGAAAGTACTTTTATTACTAGTTCATCCACAGTAAATTTGTGTCCATGTTCTTACAATATTTCACCATTCTTGGAAAATCTGTCATCAGAATGTGGGATATTTAATAACAAAGATGATGGAAACAAAAAGAAAAGGAATTTAAGTGAAACTGGCTAGATTATAGATCCAAAACATTAAAAAAAAAAAATTTTCTAAATTTAAAATTCCCAGTGCATTTTGTTCATGCACATGTGTAGCTGCAGTGATGTAAACCAACCTAGTCTGATGAAGTCCTAGAGGACGAAACATGTCAGACGAAAACTTTTTCCACTTTGTTATACATCTTACCTCCAAAACTGTTCTTGATAGATAAATATTTACATCTCATTATTACATATGATGACAAACACCAAAAATAACCGTAATGTCAACAAATACCAAAAAGCACCCAGGGATTCTGATCTAAAATTGTTATTTGAAATTTCATGCTTAGGTGATCTTGAAAAAAAAAAAAAAAAAAAAAAAATATTTTTTATTAGTGTGAAACTGAGGAACTCCAATCTAAAATTGTTACTGAGTTTCACACTACTTCACATTTAGTTTGCATGGCCTATGCAAAATATATATAAGAGGCTCAAACACTAATATCATTACATTGGAATCGTAATCACGATCCAATTCATCAGATCTACAAATAGGTTTCATGAACTGGACCATGATTACGATTCCAATGTAATAAATTATAACCATGGAATATTAGTGTTTGAGACTTTTACATTATATTCTTACTTGTCCTGCACATTGAGTTCTACTTGGATTCTATTCTCTTTGAAATATATATATATATATATATATATATATATATATATATATATATATATATATATGAAGCAAAAAATGGATGCACCCATTGAAAGACTGTTTGTATTTTTACCAAGACATGTGAGTAATAGAATTTATTTATTAATACAGGTGTATATTTGTTGGATAACCTTTTGCTTTAGTAACAGCCTTAATTCGTCATGGTATGCTATAGACTAAATTCTTTACTAAGTCAACGTCCTTCATCTGACTTTTCCAGCATTTCTTTAATTTGCAAAAAAGCTCATCTTCTGTGTTAGCTTTCTTATTACGGGCACACCTGTCCATTATTGCCCAAATGTGTGATTTAAATATTATGAAACAGTGTTGACATTCAATATGTACTGAACTTTTTATTTATGTCTTAATAATAATTATTGCTCTAGTCTTATATTGAGCATTAATGGATGAGCTGTGGAAGAAAGGTTTATTATATCATTTGTATTTACCCCATTATGGGTATTATTATATCCATGATATAACACCACCTTATTTCATGGATGGAATGGAATAGCTGATAGAAAAGGATTGATGAATACATTTTGTTCTCAGAGTTTTATACTGTTAAGTCATACAAAAAATTCTATATACATATTTACAAGTGTCTCACACAGAGAAACTATAACATATATGCAACCACAAGAAGAGTGAAAAGAGGATGAAAAAAGAGAGTCTTATCTATATTAATTCCCAATGAGAATTGGATTTGCCAGAGATTCTTCAGTGTTTCTGGAGAAGCCATATTTAGGATTCCAGATTCTAGGAGGCCAGATTTATCTGCTATGTCATTATTGAGGACATTGTAGAGGACACAGCCTGTTCCCTCAGTTGCCTGTGCTGTGCATGGGAGACTCAATCTGCGCCGACTTGGTGATGTCTCACATGACCAAAATTCTGTCACTAAGCTGCCATCACATGACTCACGTGACTTCATTAAAGGGAGATAATTGCCTTTTATATCTTTACAGTATAATTTAACATCTATTATTTGCTAGTATTAGTAGCTAGCATTTTATATATATATGATAAAAATATAGATAAATGAAGATAAATATCTAAATAAATAAGTAAAATAAATGGATCCAAACCAATAAATAAATAAAGTAAATAATAAACAAATTAACAAACTACGAATAGATGTGTAAATATAAGGAAATGTATTAGTAACAACCAACGACAAATAATAAAATAATCAACAATGAATAAAAAAAGTTAATAAACAACACTATAACATAGCCACAAAACTGCATTTGGATCATAAATTATTTCCACTCAACAGCCCTTAGAATAATTTGAAACACAACTGTTACTACCCATCCAAATAACCATTAGAATAACAGAATAAAGCTAGTCACTGACCAGCATATATAAATGGTCAAGCCAAAACACAACACACATGGCCTGATGATTGCCTTTAAGCATGAAACACACCAGTGGGTGCTGATTTCAATGTCCAATTTTTTATATATATATATATATATATATATATATAGTTTTACTCAGCACCTGAAGATTTTGTTGTGCATGAAACTCAGAGCTATACTATCGGTGATGAAAAATCTATATTTTTAGTATTATTAATAGAAATTTTATAAGTATAAGAAACTATACTGATTTGGAAAACCTTCAGTGTCTTGATTTGCAAATAAACAAGCTCATACCAGCCTTGCCTGAGGATCTGCTTAGGTGAAACCTTGGTAGGTTTGTCTGGCTCTCTAGGTTTAACTATTGATTTTTAGTATGTAATTTATAGTTCTATTATTTTACATCAAGCACTATTTTATTAACACTAATACTCAATATATGATATGAAGTATTTATATATACTACAGTTTGAAGAGACCCCCAGAATTAGCAGGAGATGAACTTGACAGAAGAGTGAAAACAAAATGAAAAAAGACATCTTGTTTAAAATAAAAAAAATGGAATCAGTTATGAAACTTATACTTTTAGAAACTTTTGCAATGATAAACTTGTGCTGCAGTAATCAAGGCAAAAGGAGGATATTTTGACAAGAGCAAAATTTAAACATAAAATGATTTTTTTCTTTTTTTCATAATAAAACTTCTAATAAAAAAATCATGTGTCACTTTTTTGACCATGCATGATAATTTTTCTTATTTAAAGTAAAAAACAACTACTTTTGAGCCAATTTAAAAAATTACCAGAGGCTCCTCAAACTTTTGAACTGTAGTATGTGTGTGTGTGAGTATATACTTTTTTAAATATACGCTCTTTTAGCGCTAGAGGGCGTCGTCAGTGATATTCTGGAGATGGATCATTGGGCAGTTTCGGGTCTTTCAAACATCATACTGACCTCACCAAATCGACCCCCTCAGAGCTGATCAAACTCTGAAACACCCTCTAAAAAATGCTTGTAGACATTGACTTCTATAAATATACCCCGTTATCACACATTTGATTGGAGATTGACCAACAGCCAATCGCAATGGTGCAAAATCTATTTAAGCCATTTACGGGTGATTTTTTCTTTTTTTCATTTTTTTTTCAGTGGATACCCATTCATCGGATACTTAGAAGGTAATTATGTTTTCCGTTTTTACCCACTTCCTATCAAGTTTCATTTCACCAGCTAATAATTATTATTTACAGAGATAAAAAAAAAAAAAAACGGCCATTAAAATTAATAAATAAATTACACCGAATTAAGCCGAGGGTGCTTATAAATATAATGAAACATTTAAAACTGTTTAAGAATAAAAAAAAATAAAATAAAATAAATTACAGCGAGTTAAAACCGAGAGATCTTATAAATTACATAATAGAACATTTAAAACATGTTGATGAATAAAAAAATAAAATAAAATAAAATAACTAAACAATTAATAATTTACAGCGAGTTAAACCGGGAGGGCTTAAAAATATCATAATAAACGTTTAAAACATTAACGAATAAAAACTAATAATCTCGTTTATGCGATTAAAATGAATAAATAAATACGAGTTAAACCGAGAATGCTAATAAATATCTTATGTATTATTTACAATGGCTGACAAATGATCCGTGTAAAAAAAAATAAATGAAAATAAAATAAAAAATTCTGTTTTTTGATTGTACGTATTTACAAACCGATTAATATTTCTAGATAGTTAAAAGTTGTGGCATATCTTTACACTATTTACATTTATACAATGATGTATAAGAGAAAAAAAAATTACACACACACACACATATATATATATATATATATATATTCGAAAAATTATAACATAAAGTGACGATGTTGAATGTAGAATAAAGGGTTTTAAAGGTTCAAATTTGAACCTTTTAAAACCCGTAATTCTATGTTCAACACCATCACTTGATAAGACACCAGAAGTGTTGAAACAAAATGGCTATTTTAGTAGTGATTTTATAACATAATTATGTTATAATTTTCAAATAAATAATTATATTTCCTCTACTTCGTATTCAGCACTCTTTTAAGAATAGTATTTTTGGTTATTGGAATTTATTCTGTATATACAAATCCTATACTTGTGTATATATATATATATATACATAATTGTATAAAATGAAAAATGAGGGGAAAAGGACAAAAAACTCAAACTATTTTTTCAGGAAGTGAATAAACCCCAAAAATGGTGACAAGTCTACTGATTGAATCAACTCATTTCCTTAATGTACGTAAAACAGATGAATCATTTCTTAGTAATTTAATCTTCTTGCACCTAAATAGTGATAAGGAAATGACTGACTGAATGAATGAAAATGCCGATCTAAGAAATAAGAATGACAAGATTCAGTAAATATTTCCTAAATCCGGTTCTATTTCTGGAAATCAGTAAATTATTCAAAATGGCTGACTTTTTCTGAATTTATTGTTGATCAAAGAAACTCATCATAATTGTCCTAACATTTTCAATATGAATTTTGTGTGTGTTTTTTATGTATTAAAATCACTAATGCTCGGCTGGCATCTTCTGGTGGAAAATGAAACGGACATTAACGGTTTCAATATATAAAAAAAAAAAAAAAAAACACAGATTTGTCTTTCATTCTGCCTTGAAGATGCCTATATAATGAAAGGGAAATGTGTTGCCCATAAATAAGCTTTCCACTTGAATTGAAAAACAGAAGAATTGAGAATGTTAAGAAATAAATTACTTTTGCTAGTTAGGTTGAAAACTGAAATAAGATACTTGCAAGGGATTGACAATGTCCTTTTGCCCAGAGAAATGTTATGAAGGCAAAGTTATCAAATGCTGGCAACTGAGGCCAAAAAAGGAAGCTTTCAATTAATTAGACTTCATCTTTCTACCATGTCCTTGACACTTTGCTTTCTTCTATTTCACCTTATGTGAAATTCATCTCTTCTAGTATAGATTTGAACATTCTGATCTTAAATCCTTAGCCATCCTTTCTTTTTTTTTAAAGCATTGCTCTTCCAATTGGAACTTTCAGTATTCCATTGTTTGGTATTCTAAGCTCATATCATAATCATTAACATCATTTTTAAAATTTCAAGTGATAAATTCTTGGAGTTGCTGTTTTTGAAGTGTCACTTGAGCTACAAAACTTATAATGAGAAATAGAGAGTTGAAATTTATGGAACTCAATGAGAAAAGAGGACCAGGAGAATGAAACACTCACAGGTTATATTACAGAAGAGAGATTATTTTTTTTACAGCTTATCAACCTTTTGCAGGTTATTTAAAGCCGGAAAATATTTTTAGATTGCAAGAATTTTCGAAGGTAATGATGATTTACTGATACAAGTTCTAAAAACTAACCCACAGCTGGGAGGAGAAGATGTGGATATATATAACTTCCCCAAGGGTATTTATGCATAAGTGAACATCACAAACACTGACTGGAATTAGGTTCACCTGTCGTTCACATCACACTCCTCTTTGCTCTTTTGAATGGAAGTAGAGGTTTATCCCTTGTTTCTTGTTTAGGATTGAGTTTCCTCTTCCTTCTAAAGTCTACTTCAACTCTATACTTCTAACATCTCTACATCGCCCAGTTTGCACTCCTCCACACCCTTTTGAACAGAAGTAGAGGTTTATCCCTTGTTTTTTGTTTAGGATCGAGTTTCTGGTTACTTCTAAAGTTTGCTTCAGCTCTATTCCCCTGTCACTTGTTCTTTGCTATGCTAATAAAAGTTCACATGGTAACATTCTACCTTGAGTGGTTCTTGGGCCTTTTTGGGTGAACATCAATAAAAAGAACAAAAAAAAAGAACTCTGATTTCCAATTCTGAGACATTATGCATTACACCAACTGCATATTCAAGAATACAGCACTTGATATTCCCTAATGGTCACCAATCTAGGTTCGATGTTACTTAACATCAGTGAGTGTACATTGTAATAGATGAGAGAAGCTGGTGAAAAAACAAGGAACCAACTTAATGAGTTTGTGCAAATGGATGGTCGAAGAAAGATGAAGCAAGATTGAGCAACAAAAGACAGCATGTTGGGGAGAGTTATGATTTCTAATTTCCTGAAGAGACATGACACATAAAAGAAGAATAATAAAACAGACAAGATTTTAGACATAATAGTAATCAAATTCCATAGATGAATCATTGTCCACCATTACCGTATTTTCTTGTATATAATACAAGATATTTTGAGCAAAAATTAAAGACAAAAAAGTAGGGTGGGTGTTGTATAATACACAAGTAGACATTTTTCAGAAATTTTCATTCTTCTTTATGTACCATGTCCCCTCATGCTGTAGATGATCATGACTCTCCACAACTTCCGGTTTCTTGCAGTTCTTAATAAATTTTGTCTTTCTGTTATTTCTCATAAATCTTGTTCTGTTATCCATTTACTCAAGTTCACTAAGTCTGTGCTGTTTTCCTCTGTCCCTCTTGCCTTCAATCCGTCTTGTGAGTATCAAATTTTCCAAGCCCTTTCTTCATTATGTGCCCTAGAAACTTCAACTGTCACTTCCTGATGTTAAGTATAATTTTGCTTTTTTTCTATTTTCTCTAAAACTTTGTTGTTGTTCCCATGTTCAGTCCATGGTATCCTCAGCATCCTTCTGTAGAACCATATCTCAGAAATTTTTACTCAGCTTAAAAAAACCTCTTATTTGAAACAGTAAGATTGCAACTAGTCTAAGTTAGTGCAACAGATAATAAAACACAAATTAGGCAGGTGTTGATAACTATTTTTTTTGAAAGGTTTTTGATATATTGGCAATATTTGTTCTTTTGGAATCAGCATAATTGAACATCTTTTGTCTCAAAGACAGGAAATTCACCGACATTATTTGAAATAATTAATGAAGGGAATACACAAGAACTGTCATGTTTTGATACCATTAATATTACAACAAAGGCCTAACTATTGTATAAATTAATGTATTTATTGTATTTTTTCTGCTTGAAAATGGAACAACATACCGAAGAAGGCAGGATGTGGTACAAGGTTGTTTTTAAGATACTCTGCCTGTACACATGAATATTGTAGAGGAGTTATAACTCTAAGTAAATAATTATAAACTGCCTAACATTTACATATACAAAAATACTCATGAAAAAAGAAGAAACAGCAAGACATGGAAATAATAAAACAAATATTATTTATTACCTGGTTGTTATGTGGTGTTGTAGAAATGAGAGAGAGAGAGTAATACTGAGTAAAATTGTGAGTTTTGGGGTCAGATGTTGATCAAATATGGATTGGAATCCGACAGAAAGATAAGATAAAGAATAAGTAAAGTGTATACAGTTTTTCTTGTATATTTTTTTAATAGATGTGTGTAATGAGTGTCCAGGTTATTTAGTTAAAAAAAAATACAAGAAGTGTCTGGGCATTTCTTACCTTAAATTTTTATTGAGTTCTAAAAGATAAATGTTACTATTATGGTCTGTAAAAGGAAAATTATGGTTTTGGGGTCAAATGTTGATCAACTATGGATCAGAATCTGACAGAAAGATAAGATAAAGAATAAGTAAAATGTATGCAGTCTTTCTTTTATGCTTTTTTAAAATAGATGTGTGTAATGAGTGTCCAGGTTATTTAGTTAAAAAAATACAAGAAGTGTCTGGACTTTTCTTACCTTGAATTTTTATTGAGTTCTAAAAGATAAATGTTACTATTATGGTTTGGAAAAGGAGATGAAATTTATGTTGATGCACGTGTTGATGGCCTGTCTAATAGTGAGAATGTCACATGTTTGTGTGTGTAGTGGAGAGAAATGAGTTTAATTCTCATTGGTTTAGAATGTGTGAATTAATGATAATTATATTTGTCATAATTATTTTATGATAAATATTTTGACACTATATTTATTTTTTTTTTGGGACATGACACAGTGACAGTATAATTAATTTCCTATTTATGTATTTCTTTACAGACATGGCAGTATGTTGATGGGGCAAGAGCCAAAACTGCCTAGTTCCTGCAATCACTGTCATCCTTGCATCAATATTACCCTGGCCCAACTTCTCTTAGTGTAATGAGGAAAGTGCCATCACAGGGTTGAATATCTGAAACCAAATGTCTTCTCTCATTTAAAATAATGACAGAACAGATACTATGCTTTCATCCCAGCCAAAATTTGAAAAAAAAAAGATAATTTCCATACTGTGAGAGTGTTCTTTCATATTCCTCCATTTGTTGACACAAAATATCAAACAATTTGAGAAAAGTAAAACAATGAAAAATAGATATGTAAACAAACACATAATTTCATCGCTGTATGCATATTGCACATGGGTTATTGTAATTTTAAATCACAAATTATTGCAATAATTTATGCGGATAGAATATTGAGATTTTAATGGATAATATTGTTCAACTTTTAAAAAAACACCTAGGGTTGGTTGTACAATGGCATATTATACTCAAGGATGTAACTTTTTCACTGTTTCTAGCTTCAGAAACACAGGTCATATGCAACCACTGTCACGCTCACATCAATATTACCCTGGCCAAACCGCCCATAGCGCAAGGAGTAAGGTGCTGCCATAGGGTTGAATCCTTGGAAACAAATGTCTGCTCTCATCTAAAATAATGATAGAACAGATACTACACTTTCAGCCTAGCCAAAACGTTTGAAAAATAGTGTGATAATTCTCATGCTGTGACATTGTTGTTTTGTATTCCTCCATTTATTGCCACAAAATATCCAGTTTGAAGACCTCAAACGATTTGAGAAAAATAAAACAATGCAAAATAGATATGGAAACAACCCTAAAATAATTATATCATTATATAAATAGTGTAGATGCAAAATGTTACAATAATTTACTGAATTTAAAAATATTTAAAATACTAGTTAGCACATTATTTACATTATTTGGACTATTGTCCTCATCTTTGTCTCCATATTTATTACAATGTTTTGGCCGTTGAAAACTTTGGCCATTTTCAGGTGGTTGGAATGTTGAACTGAAGCCTTTATTTCGCTCACTGGGGTAGACTGTTGAAGTTCCACATGCCATGTCCTCAAGAGCATATGGCCCAGTGGATAAAGGCATTAGTTAGATCCAGTGACAGGACCCAAAGATTGTGAGTTCAATACCCGGTTAAGGCAGTGGAGAACAGAGGGAAATTAACAGGAGATAACTGACATCCATTAAACACATTTTTACACACTTTGCATCCAGAAAAGAAAACACTTAAGTGAACACAAGAAAACTTGGATAAAAACTTAACTGCAGTACATTATTTACATTATTCAGACTATTGTCCACATCTTTGTCGCCATATTTATTATGTTTCGGCTGTTTTCGGCCTTCTTCAGGTGGTTGAACTGAACCGCTTATTTCACTCAATGGGGTAGGCTGTTCTAGTTCCATGTGCCATATTTAATGGATGTCAGTTATCAGTTATCTTCTGTTAATTCCCCTCTAAAAGTTCTCCACTGCCTTAACCGGGTATTGAACTCACACTCTTTGGGTCCTGTCACTGGAGATAACCAATTCCTTTCTCCACTGGGCCATGTGACAGTCTACCTCAGTGAGCGAAATAAGGGGTTCAGTTCAACATTCCAATTACCTGAAGAAGGCCAGAGTGTACAATGGCCGAAACATAATAAATATGGTGACAAAGATGAGGACAATAGTCTGAATAATGTAAATAGTGTACATAATACCTCATCTCAGAAATATAGACAGATACTTAACTGCAATACCTTGTCAGTAGTCTTTAATGGGACATCTATAAAAGAGGGATTTCTGCCTAAATACACTATATATATATATATATATATATAAATTCCTTTCCATTTATATTGAAAAACGTTCTTTTGACTTCAAAGAAAAGATTAAAAGTAAGATTTCTTTACTCTTTTTCAACACAGATTCCATCTGCTGATGATTTAAAAAAAGATAAAAAAAAACCCAAATGATTAACATTCTACCTAAGCATTTGACATATTTAAAATACCCATCCTTCTGTGCACACCTTCTGCCACTTTCAAGAAGTAAACATGTCTCCTTTCTCACATTATATAAATGCTTTCCAATTCTTAGCATACTACTAGGTAGGTAAATTTCACTTACCACCTGCTTCCAAGTTGCAAGATACATCAAAAGACTTTCTTTGACACTTCGTAAAATAGTTAAATTGCTGTTACCTTTGCATATACACACTTGTGCTTGAGTGATAGCTTAGAGGCAGATCAGTGGAATTGCATATAAGATTAAAGGTTTAATGAATATTATTGAAAACCACTGTCAGTGAGTTATGACTCTGAGTAAATAATTATAAACTCCCTAATATTTATATATACAAAAATACTTGTAAAAGGGAGAAACAGCAAAACAAGTATTATTTATTATCTGGTTGTATTGTGGTGTTGGGGAAATGAGAGACAATATTACTGAGTAAAATTGTAAGTTTGGAGTCAAATGTTGATCCAATATGGATTGGAATCCAACAGAAGGGTCAGATAAAGAATAAAAAAAAGTATACAGTCATGTTTTTTTTTTTTTATATAGATGTGTGTCAGGAGTGTCCAGACAACTGAGTTGGAAGTGTCTGGGGGTCTCAAATTTTTGTAGAGTGCTAAAAGATAAATTATGGCTTGAAAAATAAGGAGACAACATTTTTGTTGATGCACATGTTAATGACCTGTCTGTGTGAATTGCTTGTCCATGATAGTGAGCATATTACATGCTTGTGTGTGGGGAAACATGAGATTGACTCTCATTGGTTTAGGATGAATGAATTAATGATAATTATATTTATTTTAATTATTTTTTTGACACTATAATTTATTTATTTTTTTATGGACATGACACAACCATGGTGAAGTGAGAGCTTAGTCAGAGAAGCTTGAACTAATAGAAAGAATCTGTTTGATGGATGTCAGTTATAAGTTATCTCCTGCTAATTTCCTTTGAAAAGTTCCTCACTGCCTTAACTGGGTTATTGAACTCACAACTTTGGGTCCCTGTCACTGGATCTAACCAACACCTTTATCCACTGTGTCTAATGTCCTTTACATCAAACATGGCATGTGGAACTAGAACAACCTTTACCCCAATGAGTGAAATAAAGGGTTCAAAGGTAAAATTCCAACAACCTGAAGAATTATGGAGCATACAACGGCCGAAACGTTGTGATAAATATGGCGACAAAGATGAGGACAGTTGTCCGAATAATGTAAATAATGTACATAACACCTCATCTCAGAAATATAGACATATACATTATTACATTGTTCATACTGTTGTCCTCATCTTTATTGCTATATTCACAACATTTTGCCTGTTGTATGCTCCAGCCTTCTTCAGGTGATTAGAATTTTGAACTGAGCCCTTTATTTTGACCACTGAGGTAGATTTTTCTAATTCCACATGCTATGTCCTCTTCAGGATGTCTCAGTTATATCCCTCTTAACTCATCTCTTCAAGAAACATTGTGATAAATATGGCAACAAAGATGAGGACAATAGTCTGAATAATGTAAATAATGTAATAGAAAGAAGATATGTATAAAAAGTAAAAATGTAAACCTGAAGGAGAAATTTATTAAATAGACTGTGAAAATCTCAACCAAAATATGCAGGTGAAATAATTCAGAATGTAAATTTCAATACATCTAAGTCAGTGATAGCTCAGTATTTGGTGTGTAAATAAACCTAAACAGGAAGTGAAATGTAATACATCAATGAAAAGAAATAGAGAGATAATAATTCTAAAAGTGTCTGGAAAAATAAAAATATTTATTTCCTGAACTTTAGAAAAGGAGTATGAAATTTCAAAACTAACTATATTTCAAACAATTTTGAATATTTGAAAAGTGAATATTTGATTTTGAATATTTGAAAATTTGAATATTTGTCTATATTTCTGAGATGAGGCATTGTAATTATTTATACTATTTACATTGTTTGGACTGTTGTCCTGATCTTTGTTGCCATATTCATGACGTTTCGGTTGTTGTACGCTCTGGTCTTCTTCAGGCTCTGTCTATATTTCTAAGAGGAGGTATTGTAATTATTTACACTATTTATATTGCTTGGACTGTTGTCCTCATCTTTGTTGCCATATTCATGACATTTCAGCTGTTGTACACTCTGGCCTTCTTCAGGTGAATATGACAAGAAAGATGATGACAACAGTCCAAAAAATGTAAATACTGTAAATTAGTGAATATTCCTATGTTTGTCATGACTTTCTTTCTATGTGCCATGCCCTTTCAAGACATAGGCGATCGTGGCTCTCCACCTCCCTCTATCCCTTGCAGCTCTCAACAAGCTCCTTCCCTCTGCCACCTCCCCCAGACCATGTTCTGTCATCCACTTGCTTAAGGCTGCTAGGTATGTCATGTATTGTTTTCCCTTGTCTCTCTTTCCCTCTATTCAACCTGTGAGTATCATATTCTCCAGGCCCTCCTTCCTCATTATGCATCCCAGGAACTTCAGATGCCTCTTCCTTAGGTTAAGTATAAGTATCTTCCTTGTTTGCATCCTCTCCAAGACCTCATCGTTGCTCACACGCTCGGTCCATGATATCCTTAGCATCCTTCTGTAAAACCACATTTCCGTCACCTAGAGTCTCTTCTTCATCTTCGAGGAAATCGTCCAACATTCGCTGCCGTAAAGAAGGTCAGATGTCACATAACAGCTTCATTACCAAAGAAATCCTCTTGTCTCACAATACTCTACTCAGCTTTTGGAATGTGCCTTTGGCCATCCCAATACATCTATGGATCTCAGTGTCACATTTACCATTCTCTGTCAGAATGCTTCCTAGATATCTAAACTTCTGTGTCTGCTTGATTATAGTGTTACTGGCCTGCAAATCACATTTCGAACTCATCTTTTTACTGATGACCATGCATTCTGTCTTCTTGTAGTTTATGCTTAGTCCCTTCTTCACAGCATCCTGGGTATGACGATAAACTACATCCGCGTCCTGGGTATGACGATAAACTACATCCGCGTCCTGGGTATGACGATAAACTACATCCGCGCCCTGGGTAAGACGATAAACTACATCCGCGCCCTGGGTTTTAAAATAAACTACATCCGCCGCCCTGGGTTCAGGCGATAAACTACATCCGCGTCCTGGGTAAGACGATAAACTACGTCCAACAGCAAGGCCTCTGATAATACATTTTTGAAAAAATAATGTTACCAGCTCTATGTTTTTGAAAAAAAAAAATAATATTACCACCTATACATTTTTGAGAAAAAAAAATATTAACAGAAATGGATTTTTGACAAAAGAAAAATATTACCAGGAAAACAAAAGAAGAAAAAAGTTGTTGGCATTAAATGACCCATTGAGGTTGATATGCAGTAAAACAAACCAAACCAAACCTTCTTCACACTCTCTGTTGCTATCTTGGAGATTTTGTAATTTCTTTTCCATGTCTGCTATCAGTACTGTGTCATCTGCATATCTTATGTTGTTAAGATTGTGTCCACCAATGATGAATCCTGGTAGGATTTCCAATTCTCTCAGGAATTAATTTTGTTCTTATGTTTAACCTTTGTCTTTTGTGTATGGTATAAATGCAAGTTCTTCTTGGACTAGTGGAGAAAATGTTTCTCTGCTTTAGGGTCAATAAAACAATTATAATTGGTCAGAGAAAGGAGGAAGGAAGGAGGTCTTTCTGCTGATCTTTTTATGACCACTGTATGTTTTAAAACTATCTCCATTTTTGTGCATTGTCTGTGTGTTTTTGCTAGTATGTGTGTACATATTCCTTCCCATACATATATATTGTTTTATTATAAGGAATTAGTATGTGTGTGTGTGTATATATATATATATATATATATATATACATACACACACTTTGTATGGTTTGTAGGGTTCATGTGTGTGTGGTTCATCTTTTGTGTTTGTTTTTGCCAGTATGTATGTATATATTCGGTCTCCATACTTATTTGTACTGTGTGTGGTCTGACTAGTATGTTCAGCCACTATGTGTATATGGTGTGTGTGTGTGTGTGTGTGTGTGTGTGTGTTTATGTGTGTGGGGCTTATGATTTGTTTAGTGCTGGTTTAAATTTATCTATGAATTTACTTTCATTGCATCTGTATACATGTATGTAAAAAATTAAATATAAATAAAAAGTATATATCTATAAAAGGACAAAAATGAGTAAATACCAAAGGAAAAAACTATTCATAAACCAATGCATTTCATCCTGTGATGGACTTTTTTCAAAATCCTTACATTTGACTTGATAAAGTCTATCAGAGGATGAAATGCATTGGTAAAGAACAGTTTTCTTTTTTTTCTTTTATATATATATATATATATATATATATAAAAAAAAAAAATTTGGAGTAAGTAATCCAAGTAGATCCTATCAATATAAAACCTTAAAACTGAGAGAGCTCAATATAATTTTTAATATAGAGCATATAAGTTAATTACAATTAATGAAATACAAACAAATTACCTCATGATCATCTGTATGAGGTAATTTATTTGGATCTCATTAATTGTAATTCACACACACACACACACACACACACACACACACACATTATATATATATATATATTTAGTGTATTGGGGCAGCAGGTCATTATTCAAACATATATTGTTAAATATAATAGACAATGAATGTTTATTATGTTTGATCATGAGCCGTTCTAATCTTTGTATAGTTGCTTTAACTTCAGGAGAAAATAAAGGCAAAACTGTTCAACATTTGGATATTTTTTATTATATTATTACTCGATCTAAGCTTTTGGCTCATATGAGCCATCATCAGAGTGGTTATATGGACATTTCAACAAAGATATTCACCTTCAAAAATGTTTACATTTCTTACAAAAACACAACTACGTACATAATATTAGACAGATATGAGTTGATAATACAGCAATGCACACAGTAAAAAGAACCTTCAGATATTGCAGGCCATCTACATTTAAATAAAGCAACCCACACTGAACAAAAATTCATTTCAAACTAGTCACAATACATTACTTTGCATCTAAACATATAGTTCTGTTGTTAATATTTCGGTCTCTCATGTGGTACAACGTCATAGACCAGCATCAGGAATTTACGACCTGCGTCTGCTATTCCGCAAATGTTATCATCGCATAGCAAAATTCTATGTAAACATAACAAGATATCATCTTTGATGGTGAATATCTTTGTTGAGATATCCATATAACCACTCTGATGATGGCTTATGTGACCCGAAAAGTTTAGATAGAGGAAAAGCATAATAAAAAAATATACAAATATTGGACTATATATATATATATATATATATATATATATATATATATAGGGCACATGGCCAAGTGTTTAGAACATTTGCTTTCTAACCATGAGACCTGGGTTCAAATCTCACCGGGGTTGATTTGTCAGGAAGGAAACTTCCTGATGTTATTGGAATAGATTGAGGTTGATCCCAGCATGTGGCACCTTTGGGAAGTGCCTGAAAACCATACCTTGGGTTGACCCATGCATTGTAAGTGAAAATGGGTAGACAGAACTCTTAAGGGTCAACAGTAGCAAAAAGCTACAAGTAATTGTGGGTGAGGGCTTGAACATGTTGGCCTTGCTCTAATTGTTGATCACACTAGGTAACACACTCTCTGCCAGAAACTGTAACTAATGTCTGCTCAGCATAGTTGAAGTATAAACCACAGGTGGGCTGTGGGTGTTGAGCAAACACTAATGTACCTCAGTGAGTGTCTGCAACAGGGATTGGCTAGCTGCCCTAGTAGATGAGTATCCTTGAATACAAGTGGTTAGCTATTACATATATATATATATATATATATATATATATATATATATATATATATATACTTACATATATATATATATATATATATTTTGAATAAAACAGACCACTTCAAGGTTCCATGTTCCAATTGCAGGACAGGATCAGAGTGCCCAGTTGAAGGAGTATGCATGGCGGAAAATGCAATATATGAGGCAACAATTTTCCCCAAAGAGAATGTTGAGGAGAAAAGGATATACATAGGAATATCGGAAACATGGAACCTTAAAGTGGTCTGTTTTTATTCAAATTTATTTGCTCTGAATTTACATTGAGCTCTCTGGATATCATCCTCCTTGGGTCTACCCATATGGATTACCGAGTTTTGCATAAACTATATATATATATATATATATATATATATATATATATATATAGACACATGAATGGTGCCTTAAAGATAAATTTTTCTCTGACTGTTGAAATAAACATATCTACTCAGTTTTGTATTCTAATGTAAACAAAGTAATTTATAAAGAAAGGAATGGATTTTTTATTTATTAATCCAACATTATTTTTGGTGCTTACTCATATTTGAGTAGACACTCCATTTATTTATTAAACAATATATTTATTTATTTTCATCTACTGACTTGAATATTCAAGAAATGTTATTCGAGAGAAATGTGTGTGTTCCCAGGCAGGATTTGAACCTGGTTTCCCCCAGGAGAAACCATCATTAGATCTGATGTGGTTTGACCTCTTGTCTACAGAGTGCATCAATGACCAAAAAAATAATATAAATAATATCAGAAAATGTCAGGTAAATGAAAATTATGTGTAATGAGTTTAGTCTTCTCAAAGCACTTTATAAGATGAATCTAATGTTTTTGTTGATGGAATCATACATGTGTTGGGGGAGGAGAGGGAGATATAAAAGTAAGTATCAGTTATAATTATGTACCAAGAGGTAAAGTATAAAATATATAAATTAAATAAAAATAAGTCACCGAGAAAAAAAGACAAAAAGAAATAAAATATATAAAAACTAAAAACAAATTAAAAAAATAAATAAAAATAAAACATAAATAAAATAAAGAAATGAAAAAACTAAAACTAAAAAAGAAAGCCAAAAATAAAAAGCAAATAGATAATTAAAGGAAAATAAATACAAATAAAAATTATAAATAAAAAATAACAAATAAGCTAAATAAAAGATAAATTGAAATCAATAGTGAATAAAAATGAAACAAAAATATCTAAAAAATAATTTAAATTGAAAATATGTTTCTTGTTAGACACGTCAATAAAATTAAAAATAAAAATATGACAGAAAAATAAAAAACTGAAATAAATAAAAAAAAAAATAAATACAAGAATAAATAATAAAATTTACTAAAATGAATAAAAAAGACAACAAAATATCAAACAAATAAATGCAATTCTTATGTACTTACAAGCTTCTCTTAGTTTTTCCTTTTCGTAATGAAGAGCTTCATAATCTGGCATGCTAATTCGATTCACATGGATACCCAGTTGTCTCACAGAAGGAGGACTGAAAAAAATCAATGATCGAATCATTAGAGCAATCAGAATTGAAAAAAGGCTAAGTCTAGCAAAAATGTCTAATTCTAAGATTCTCAGGTTGCAAAATCAAATTCAGAGTTGGGAAAAGATTTTTGTGACTCTGAGACTAACTAACTTTAGTCTCAGGGTCACCGGTCACAATTCTTTCAATACCAGGTTTTCTTAATTCCTCACTTATTTTTAATTACCATCTTCTATATTTTTTTCAAACATTTTACTTATGCCTAATACATATGACTGAAACTCCTTCCTAATTCTTTCTCTAGCTAAAATCCCACCATTTTTATTTACTCACCTAAGCCTGGATTAAAATGAAGTACAATATATTTCAAACATAGAGGGCCATCTCTAAGCAGGACATTTTTTTAAATTCCACACAATCAATGCTTGATCCATCAATGGTAATGATGAAAGAGGTTTGTGATATGGAAAGAGAATGTGATAGGAAATAGAGATTAAGTTGTAGGGATACAGAAAACGCTTATCTCCCTTTAGCAGAGATAAGTCACATGGATCATGTTGTATTTATACAGAAAGGGCTTATCTCCCTTTGGTGGAGATAAGTCACACAGATCATATTGCAGGTATACAGAAAGCGCTTATCTCCCTTGGCAGAGATAAGTCACACGGGTCATGTTGTAGGTATACAAAAAGGGCTTATCTCCCTTTGGCGGAGATAAGTCACACAGGTCATATTGCAGGTATACAGAAAGCGCTTATCTCCCTTAGGCAGAGGTAAGTCACATGGGTCATGTTGTAGATATACAGAAAGGGCTTATCTCCTTGGTTAGTAACTAGATGAGCAACCACTTGAGAATAAGAGATGCAGTAAACTTGGATGTGTGGGTGGTGTAAAGGATAACGGCTTGGAATTTGAAATCAGAGAGCAGAGATCCAATTCCAGTCAGGTTAGTTGTATTCATCTAGGCACAAATAACCATGAAGTTGTGACAAGTTAATTCCCAGAATCACTGAATTACTACCAATGCCAGTCTTGATGAATAGGTGTCCCTTTGGGTAGTCTCCATGCCTTGTGAGGCTATTAGGCCTTAAACTCAAACCTAATCACAACTGGAACTTGTACATATGATCCATTGCTAAAGATGCAAGAAAAATGGTCAGTTCCCTATACTGCTCTAGTAAGTACCTGACTCCTGCTATCTTCTACCTTTACAAGAACCAGATCAAGCCAAAATTGGAGTACTGTCATCATATTTGGGTGGAGGCTGCCCAGTCCTCATTCTCCAGTTTGAATAGAGTCTCTGGGTCCTTCTGAGTGACAAATTATTTTCCAACCTCTGTCCCACAGGCAGGATGTGGCAAGCCTCTCGCTGATCTATTGCTACTTGTGCTCAAAACGAACTACATTCCAATTCTAACCTTCATGGCTAGGACCTGACATGTCACTCACATTGTAGCAAACCACCCACTCTGTGTTCCATTGGTGAAAAGTAAGTTTCACTCAAACAGCCTCTTCTCACAAACCACAGCTCTGTGAACTGACTCCCAAGAGGGTGTTTCTCTAATCACTACAATCTTAACCTGTTCAAGTCTAGGATTAACTGTTATCTTCCTCTCCGATCTACATAAACTGTCTCTTAATATAACCCTCTACCTTGAGTGGCCCCTGGGACTTGTACAGGATGAACTTTACTACTAAAAAAAAAATGACTGCAGTAAAATGAACAGTGTAACCCGGATATAAGAGAGATTTTCTCTGGTCCCAAATTAGAGCCTGTGTTAATGTATATAAAATAGCCCAAACCCAGATATAAGAGAAACCCGGATATAAGAGACTTCTTCTCCAGTCCCGACAACTCTCTTATATCCAGGTTATACTGTACTAGGGTGTTAAGAAAACATTCATATGTCTAGACAGGTTTCACGTTCTACTATCTTGAGATGCAGACCTGATAAATCATTCATTGCCAAACAGTATCAGAAGTTGCATGTGTTCATGTTAAATGTTGATGGAATCTGAGTGAAAGGAATCTGAAGCAGTGGATTAACATCAAGTTTTGTGTGAAGAGTGGTAAATAAATGGCTTATGGAAAATGTGTTATGAAGAAAACAATTGCATTTCAGTGGCAGGGGATGTAGAGGGAAGGCTGTGATGTAGTTAATCAAGGATTGAACTCAAGACTCTTTGGGTCAATCAACCAACTTTTATCCACTGGGCCATGTGTTCTTAGCAATAAAATTTTTGGTTATTTGACCCAAGTAAACAACTTGAGTTGTGAGTTCCATTCCTGGCCACAGCAGTGAGAACAAAAACTTTGAGAGTTGAGTTATCAAGGGGAATTAACTAAAATTGAGACACCCAGAAGAATGGCATGTGAAATTAGAACAGTTTACTCCTGTGGGTTAAACAAAAGGTTTGATTTGAAGTGCCAACAAATATCACCTGAAGAAGGCCGGAGTGTACAACATCTGAAACGTTGTGAATATGCCAATAAAGATGAGGGCAACAGTTCATAATGTAAATAGATGTGTTTGGTTGAAGCACACTGAAAGTAATGCCACCTATTATGTTGGCTGAGGATGTCAGAGAGCAGATGTTGGTGGTATTTCAATAGAGATTGAGACTTCTTGCTAATAAAACACAATTAATTGGGTCTTTTTTAATATAGCAGCTGAGTGCCAGTCTGGCAGAATGACTTTAAAATACATACATGACAGAAGTGTTTCACTGAATTCCCTCACAGAAAAAATTGCATCCATTGACATTCACCGATGTTGGTTGGACAGAAATGAAGCAGTAGTCATAAGCATAGTGAAGCTGTGGATAATGCATTTCAGCAATGATAACATTAATATATGCAACAAGCAATGTTTACAAGTGTGCCATGCCAGCTTGCATTCATAGCCAATGGTGGTGACAGTGTGCAAAAATGTTTTTGTGGAGATTGCTGAATCCAACAATGTTTCTGAGCTTCCTATAGCTGAAAATTGATAGGAAGCGTTACTTTTGGAGTCTTCTTGATAAAACCTATACTTCCGCTTATTATAAGAATTTATTGATATTGCATTGTTTTTATTGACATGGGTTTTTTTTGAGGAAAAAGGTATATTCATGAAAACAACTTTGTTTATTTTATTTCTAACTTTGAGAACAGTTTGGTAAAAGGATTCATCTACATATATACAACTAGCAGTAGAGCCCGGCGTTGCCTGGGGATGTAGCAGTAAGAGATAGATCAAGTATCGACCAACATAAAGACTGTAAAATAAAATCGACAAAGATTATTGTTTAAGGTTGATGGACATGCATGTCTTAATTAGTTTTTTTTTGTTTTTTTATTATTTTTTTTACGAATTGCTAAAACCCAAACAAAAACATTGTTTTCAATCGTTATGAGTCTATCGATTGAATAGAATTTTATTATAAACAGTTGTCTTGTAAATGGAATTTTTAAAGCATTCTGAATGTAAAAATAAAGTAAAAAGTGTGCAAGACAATAAGAAACACTACCTGTCAAAAAAAAGTGAAGTTTTGTTGAAATCAGTTGAAAAATGTAGGAAATTCGATCCCATATATAAATGAACACGAACACACATACAAACAACCTGGGTTTTATAATAAGTATCACTTGATATGAGTTGTCCCCATTTCATTCTGGCAACAGAATCATGTTTTACCGTGTTTTCAAATTGATTTCGTGCAGAAACAATTGTGTTTTTCCAATTTTTGGTGCTGTCAGAACCACCGCAAGGTAATTTTACGCAGTCCTGTGAAGTTTTGTTGAAATCGGTTGAAAAATGTAGGAAATCCGATCCAATATATAAACGTACAGACACACACACACACACACACAATCTGCATTTTATAATAAGTAAGATAATGGAATAACATTGTTAAATCTGCTCAGGTAAATAGATAACAAATGCCCACGAACATATCTGTATAGAGCAGGATATACAGTTTTTTGTACTTTTCTCTGTAAAAGAGACTATTTCTGTTTGTTGATCTTTATATTCCTCATGTATATTGATAGATTTTTTATGTTTTATCAACCCTTAGTGGGTTATTTCAAGCTTAAATATATTTTGGATTGCAAGAATAATACAGTATTTTTTTGCGAGAGAATATTGCATTAACACTTTTTTCCGAATAACAATAGTTCCCGATACAAGTTCTACTATTTAACCCATAGATGAGAGAAGGAGATAGATTTACATTTGACCCAAGGTTATTTGAGCATAAGTAAATGCGACTGAAATTTGAATTCAGATTTCTTATTCTGAACCATTTCTTTGTAAGACATAATTTATTTATTATATAAAGTGACTTCTTATTTTTCCATGGGCTTATAGCCATATTACATTAAAACACTCATTCTCATACAATCAGTTAAGCAACATCAAACCTGGTTAGTAACTGCTGCCATATATGGTCTAGAGCCTCTTCTGTTTGCCTCAAGGTTCTTGATAAAATTCAGAGACGGATATGTAATGTAATTGGCCCTAATATGCATCTCATCTGCAATTGCTCTCTCACAGATGTGCTGTTGCCTCCCTCTGTCTTTTTTACAAATACTTTCATGGTAACTACTCCAATGAGCTGCTTTTTCTGGTTCCCAGACTTTATGAATTTAAGCGTTCTACTAGGCTGGCATCTCGCTCTCACACTTTCACTATCAAAACTGTTAAATGTAGCCGTCTCTTCTACTCCAATAGCATCATGTCTCACACTTCTCACCTGTGGAACTCCCTCCCCTTTCCCTGTTTCCCTGTAAATGTAATGTCAATCGATGTCTCCATGCAGCTCACTGTTACTACTTGCCAAAAGTTCAATATCATCTGCAAAATGCTGGTTGCTTGCACATCTACTACTGATACAGATAGAAGCATTGTGTTCATGGAGGGTTTCCTGTGTATAATCTTATATATAAAGTACAGTGTATGTGTGTTTGTGGGTGTGTGTCCCCATCAACTCCTCCACTCCCACTGGTCTGATTTCAATGATCCATAGGTCATTCAAAAGCCCTAGAAAAGTTAGGTGCAGGGAATGATTTTTTTGAGCACAGATTCAGGGTTGCCAGATTATGCAAGGTTAAAAATATATATTAATATATTATACTAGCTATTATCATTGCTTTTATGACTCAAGGGGAGTAACTCTTATTTTCCTTTTGTATCCAAAACTGCAGTTCACATCTTATTATAAACTAGCTTCAAATCTGCCCTATCGACTGGCAATTATTTCCAGTGCCTGTGATGTCCTTGAAGTGAAAATATTGAGGGAGATTGAGCAATTTTCATTTCAAATCTGAGTTTGGGAGTCCCACATTACACTTGGCCTTGTGACATACTCCATTCAAGTGAGCATTTGAATAAATCTGACAATCTCATTTCTTATGTAGTCCTTATTAAGCTTAACTCTACATGTCTGTTTTCCAAGCCAATACCTCACTCACAAAGGAAGTTTAGGGTTAATTTCTAGTGCCAAAGGAGAATGTTGAAGAAGCATGAGTAATTTCTTTTCCATCATATGATGTACACATGCATATCCCACGTTAAACTTGGCCTTATGCCATAAGCTGTGGATGTTCAAATATATCTCAAAATAGAATTCCTCATCTAGTTCTTATTAAACTCAGGTTATGGGGCTTTCTCACAAGGGAGAACGAGAGTTGATTTCTGATGTGTGAGGCATCCCCAAAGTAGAAATTCTGAAGGAACCTGAGAAATATTTTTTCTAGTCCCATTGGGACTCCAACTTTAAAATGGGCCTTGTGCCAAATTCTATTTGAGTGGGCGTATGGATAAATTCCTAAATGCATTTATCTGACGTCATAATATTTTTTCACATACATGGATAGACAACAAACTTTATATATATTTAATTTTCAGGTTTCCAAGTAGACAAATGCACAGAATCTTAAATTAAATAGTTGTTATGGTAATTTACTGATGCATGACTCTCCCAGCTATAAATAGGAGCAGGTACTGCCTTTTGGAGAGGGAAATTTCCAGTAATCAGCTCTAACAGTTGGACCAAACATTCTTACTGTAACACTCTCGTTTATATATGTTTGTATTACTGTTTCTGTTAATATATTTGTTTAACTCAATTCCTCTCTTTGTGTCTTTCTCTCTGGCCCCTAACAAAGCTACAACAATAGTAAATATGTGTTGTATTATTAATGAGTGAAAAGTACTTACTCAATGATAGGCACAGAACCTCTCCTTTTGCATTTCTGGATCATGTTAGCCCGATTCTTAAGACTAATGATGATTGTGGAGGGCCGTAACTTGCATGGCTCGCCATCAACTTGCATAGGTAATGTTTTATGACTGACGAGTTTCACTTCTTGGCATTGTACTAACCGTTCACCATGACCACCAACTTGAAGTGTTGCCTGAAAAATAAGAGACAGGAAGAATTTAGTTATAGACCAAATACCAGCAAGAGCACCTGATACTGCCAGGAATAGAATAACTTTACCAACACAGGAAAAATATATTATTTACTATCATTCCTCTTATACAACATAAAAAATGAAAAAAGGAAGGCTTATGGCCATATCAGGTCAAAACACTAGTTCTCATATGATTACCAAAGTTAAGTAACATCAAGCCTGGTCATTACTTAAATAGGTGGTATGGTAATTTACCCACACATGCGTGGACTCTCCCAGCTTTAAATAGCAGCAGGTACTGCTTTTTGGAGAGGGAAGTTTTCCAGCAGTCAGCTCTGACAATTGGACCGAACATTCTTACTGTAACACTCTTGTTTGTATATGTTTGTTTTACTGTTTCTGTTAATATATTTGTTTGACTCAATTCCTCTTTGTATTTTTATTTCTGGCCCCTAAAAAGGCCACAACACTATCTCATTATGTCCTTTATCTATCTGTTATGGTAATTTACCCATGCATGCATGGACTCTCCCAGCTATAAATAGGAGCAGGTACTGCCTTTTGGAAGGTGAGGTTTCCAGCAGTCAGCTCTGACAGTCAAACCAAACCTTCTTGCTACAACACTCTTTTTTGATAATTTTTCTATTACTGTTTCTGTTAATATATTTGTTTAACTCCATTCCTCTCTTTGTGTCTTTATTTCTGGCCCCTAACGAGGCCACAACAATAGGTGACTGATTAGGAATAACAGCTGCTGTAAGTTTGGATGTATGGCTGGTGTAGTGGATAACGTCTTGAAATTAGAAAGCCGAGTTCCAATTCTAGTTGCATTCATTATATTCACATGCACAATACCCTTGGGTAAGGTATGAACACACCTATTCTCCCCCCCCTATGGGTTAAATAGTAGGACTTGTATCAATGAATCATTATTATCTCCAAAATAATTCTTAAAATCTAAAAATATTATCTGGCTTTAAATAACCTAGAAAAGGTTGCTAATCTGTAAAAAACAATAGATTATTTATATTTAAAAAAAGTGAGTATCTAAAAAAATATTTTCATGGCCAAAATATAACAAATGAAATAGACCCTGGATTTGAAAGGGCTTGTGAGCATTCAGTATTAGGTGCCAGTATTAAAAGTTACTTTATGTATCAAAAAAAAAAAAAAAAATCATGATAAATCTGGCTATAGGAAAAGCTTGAAGAATCTAGGCTCCTTGTATCTTGTGTTGATATTTGTGATAAAGCTGAGACACAATGAAATTCCAAATCACAGGAATCAAAGATTAATTTTTAATGATCCTGGAAATGAACACATCCTTCTTCTTGTCCTTTAAACGAGTTAAACAGGTCTGCTTTAATTTATTGTGGAATAGATATACACAAGGGAATTAACTTAATAGATATACACAAGGGAATTTACCCTGATGTAACTTTACCTTACATTAAAGTACATTCATATCCTGCTAAATCTTAATAAATATATCTAGGATATAAAAGTTCAGGACTCTAGGTATATAACCTTTATAAATATGTTTCTATGAATATAATTAATAATCATTCAATTAAAATCGTTTTGGTATTTTAATTTCTTGGTTAATTATATGAAGAGTGTATGAAAATTTTTTGCTAATTTCAAAATCTTTAAAAACGTTCTCTTTTTATATTATTCACAATTAATTTCTTGAATGAAATGTAAAAGATTTGAAATTTGGCTGTTGACAGAACTAGAGGGAATTGTTTCAATTCACAGTGAACTAAATAAACTTTAAGCCCTTCCACCATCCTCAAATAACATACTCAGGTCAGTATATCAAAATAGGTTAACACTCTCTGTCTTTTCCCACTCTCTAAATAAGATAGCAATATCTCTTGATTTGAATCTGGAATATTTTTCTTCCATTCATTGGTGATTTGTTTTATGTCTTGAAGATTGATAGCTGCTTTTTTAGAGCTGTCGTGAAATAAAAATTTTAATTTTAATATAAAAAAATTTTTTTTTGCTAATTTCAAAAAAAACTTTAAAAAATATTCTGAACCAGACACTTTTTTAATATTATTTACACAATTCGTTGAATGAAATACAGGGAATTAACCCCAATCTAACTTTTCCTTAGTTTAAAGTACATTCATAAACTGCTAAATATCAATAAATAAATCTAAGAAACTCTAGATATAAATATGTTTCTCTGAATATAAGTATTTTAATTTAAATTTCTTGGTTAATTATATAAAAAGATTATGAAAACTTTTTTGCTAATTTCAAAATCTTTAAAAATGTTCTTTTTTATTATTATTTGCAAATAATTTGTTGAATGAATAGTCACACTCTCACAGATGTGCCATTGCCTCCCTCTGTCTTTTTTACAAATACTTTCATGGTAACTGCTCTGATGAGCTGCTTTCACTGGTTCCCAGACTTCACAAATTTAAGCATTTAACTAGGCTTGCATCTTGCTCTCACACTTTCACTGTTAAATGTAGCCATCTCTTCTACTCCAGTAGCTTCATGGCTTGCATTTCTCACCTGTGGTACTCCCTCCCCTTTTCCTGTTTTCCTGATAGCTATAATCTCCAACTATTCAAATGTAATGTCAATCAATGTCTCCAGATGCCTTGGTCTATCCCCTATCCTTCTCTTCATCCTTTTTTCTATCACTCCTCTTTGCTCTTGCTCTAACTCTCTGTAACCCCTTGCATGCTAGTGGCTTCCTGCCTTGCTTGGGGTGAAATGCTTAAAAAAAAAAAATAAAATAAAAAAGAAATATAGTCAAAATTGAAAATTTGCCCCGTTGACAGAAACAGATGGGATTGTTTCAGATTCACACTTTATGACATACTGGGGTCAGTAGGTCAAAATAGGTCAACACCCTCTGCCCTTTTCCCTACTTTCTAAAAAAGATAACAATATCTCTTCTTTTTAACCCATAATATTTTTTTCCATTTCATCTGTGATTTGTTTGTAATAGGTCTTGAAGATTGAGAGCTGCTGTTTTTTAGAGCTCTCAGGAAATTAAAAATTATTACCTATGGGAATTTAAGTGTTTAATATTCTTTAATTAATAATAATTTTGCTCTGTCTTTTGACATAGAACTCTTGCTAGATCTATATCCTCCTGGAAATTTCATACAGATTACCATATTGTATCATTACTATATAATCGACTCTCCCGTCGAGATTCGACGTATGAGGGTCAAGCAGATCAGTTTCCAGGAAACTGACAGCCCGACACCAGCACATGAGATTTGATTATAGTGGTGAAGGCCTTTTCAGGACCATCCACACTTTTTGAAGGGACGAATACAGAGACCTGGTGCACTGAATGCCACAAAGGTTCCCAAAAGTTTTTTCCGCAGGTTTTGAATTCAGAGTTGTCCTTCTCCTAAACCATTTGCCATCCAAGGCTATAGAACCCAGTCTGTCCTGCTATTTTACCCATAGCTGGAGGGAGAGTAAGAGGATTCATACCTTTCCCAAGGGTATTAGCACGTAAGAGAATGTAATGGATTTGACTGGAATTCAAACTCGGCTCTCCGATTCCTCAATTCAAACTGCTATCCATTACTCCAGCGTGCCTCCATAGGAGGCACGGTGGAGTAATGGATCATTACTATATATATATATATATATATTTAGGCAGCATATTTTCATTCAAGCAAGTTTGGTTAAATAATTTAGATGTAGTATGTCTATTTATTTTAGTTTTAATCCTTTCAAGTCCACAAATTCATTTCTTGGTGGCTGTAGAAAATTGAAGAAAAATTAAAAAATTCTCTTTCAAATATTTTTTATTTTCCCAAGTACTTTCAATCACATCTGAGACCATCTTCAGGGGGTTAAAATATCTGTGGATGTGTATACAGTAGCTTCGTAAATTCCAGATATTAAAAAAACATGCTTGAATAAAAATATGCTGCCTAAATATATATATATATATATATTGTTATAAAATAAAATAAGACATATCTCAGCTGATTTGCAGGCAAATAAACTAACATACACAAGAGCAAGAACTGGATGTGAATGGGACAAGGCCCCGGCACAAAATGACTATTATCATCATTTGCACATAGGCCCGACACACGAGTTCTGGTCGAAAAATAAAATAATATTTTAAAGTGTTTCTGTTTTTCGACCAATAAAAATGCTTCCCTCCTAATTATACTCGTGTCATTTTTCAAGCCTGTTAAGCCATAAAAAACGCCATAAAAGGGGTCACACAGGGAAGTACTGGCAGTCAACAGGAGGCCAAGGAAGAGATCTGTCACGGTCAGTCTGGGCAGTCAGCAGCATTTAAGCATGTTTCATTGAATAATATAGACATATTATGTCTATTTATTTTTATAATAATCCTTTCTAGTTCTCTAATTATCTTCTTGATGTTGTTGAAATTCATCAAGGAAATCACCCTAGTTCTTATTAACCCAAGTACTTTTGATCCCTTTTGAGATCATCCTCAGGGGTGAATTGTGAAGATGAATTTAATGTAACTGTCATGAGGTCAAAAATACTTAGGTTAACAAGAATTAAGACACCTTCCTTGATGAATTTCAAGAAAATAATTAGAGAACTAGAAAGGATTATTATAAAAATAATATATGACATATGTCTGTATTATTCAATGAAACATGTCTGAATGAAGATATGCTGCCTATATATATATATATATATATATATATATCCATTCCCTAATTGGTGTTTCAGATAAAAATCTGTGGTGAATCTCATTGAAAAACTCACTTTTTAAACTTCTATATATTCTCAATCCCACCCATGAATTTCAGATCCTGTAGAACACAAGAAAATGTCTAATATTAATGATGCTAAACAGTTTGACAAGTTTTATGTTTACAGCAAAAATTCTTTGCTCAATTATTTCTGTGCTATGTTGTGGGCCAAATTCTTGAAATCAATTAGAAAAGAAAATAAAAACTTGAAAAGAAGAAACACTGAAGCCATGTTTTATTTTCCCTCAAAAAGAGAGACAAAAAAAAACAAAAAACTCAACTCTACTGAAAAATATGTTGGCACAAACAGATTTAAAATTTACAACCTGAAAAGCTGCTTGTTTATCAAGAATGGTGTCTTATATGATTAGAGGCTTCTATTTTTAGTTATTGTAAATATTCTGGAATCTATTTCACATTAGCATTTAGAATAAGTAAAAGCTGAATATAAGATGCTTCTTTAAATAATTTTATAATATTTTAAATTTAATACAGCTTAAATTTAAAATTGGTAATTTTTAATTTTCCATTTTATAATAAAATCTAATATTGATTAGTTAAAATGATTTCTATTTTAGCCTAACCCTAACATTAAAATATTAATTATGATAACCAAGGTTCATTGTCAAGTTTTCTGAATTCTCATATACTTGCATTTTGATTGGTCATTTTTGAATTCTCATATACTTGCATTTTGATTGGTCATTTTTGAATTCTCATATACTTATATTTTAATTGGTCATTCCAGCTTATGTAACAGTGTTTCCCCTTGCTTTGTGTGAGATTATTCCTGGTCCAGTTTTAAACATGGCTCTGGCTACATATTCTACACATTCTGTTGTACAGAATTCAAATTCAAACTGCCTCCATTTCTGTAACACTCCAACATCCTGATGAAGGCCTGGCTGATCAAAACTATTTTACTCCCAATGCTGACCTATCAGTGTCAGATGTGGATGCTGAACTATGCAAGAGATAAAAATCAAGAAGTGATTCCTCAAATGAACAGATGAGCTTCAATAATGAGAAGATCTGATAAATTATAAGAGCAATAGTAATATATAATTAAATGGGAGATAACCGCAAGCTCAATGTGAGTTTTGTCCTTTTGGAGATTTCTCATCTCCAAGAATTACAGAGTTTGTCTAGTTTCTTTTTAGAACATGGCAATCTGAACTACTACACAATCATGCATGTAATTTCAAACCATGCTGAAACCAAGTATGCCAATATCCATCTATATGTATCCATCAATATCCATCTATACACAATATCCATCTATATTCTTAATAAATTTACTTCTGTTTAAATATGTGGAGTAGCTCTATGCTATCATTTCAATTTTTACATACTAATTGTATTAATTACACATACTTTACAAGCAACAATATTTGACCATAAAGGGCTGTTTTCACATAACAAACAGGTAACACTTTGAGTTAAGTCCCTCTTTATCATTAGGATTAATTGACATCCCATAATAGATTGAAAACAAGATTGTCATAACAGGTGATATTAGCAGTTTCCTTATAAGAAAACATTTAGAATTAATTGATTGACCAGGCAATACTATTGTTGGTTGAAATTCTTAAAATCTTTCTTTTAAAACAATTTTTCAGGAAAATAGGTTTCTCAAGTCCAGTAGCTGTTATTGCTCTTACCAGTATTGATGGGAGTTTTCTTCCTAACCTTTTATTTGAAGTAGTGTGGAATGTCACCATTTTGATTATTTCATTATTTTCTCAGGTAATACTAGGTAATTTTTCCTTATAAGGAAACATTTGGCATTCACCGAGTGAGTACCCAGTGACTGTCAGTTGAAACTCTTTCTATTAAAGCAGTTTTTTAAGAAAAGAGTTTTCTCAAGTCCAGTAGCTGTTATCACTCCTTTCCTTCCTAGCTTTTTGTTTGAAGTCATGTGGAATGTCAACATCTTATTCCATCATTTTCTCTTTGTGTTACATTTGATATCCATTTTAGTTGTTGCTGATGTTGGTAGTTCTCAAGTGATGTGGTTTCGGTGATTTGATATAATTCTTTGTGATTTCACAAGGTTCAATGAAAGATGATCCTCTCAAAAACCTATGGGCTTTTTGAACCATTGATCTGAGAATGTGGTTGTATACAACTGACAGTTTAGATATTTCTGAATGGGTTTGTCACCATGCATAACATTCATATGAAAGTCTTGATCTGATGAAGCTATTTCAGAACATGTTTCAAATTTTTAGTTTAATGATTTGGTTTTGTAGCAACTTGAACTACCCGAAGTGAAGTCTATTCTATATTAAATTTCTGTGTCTCTTTCCCTAAATTTTTTATAACTGATCGATGCGTCAAAATATTTAAATGTTTCCTATTTACTGATGAATTTTTATGATGCATTCAGGGTATGTGCCATCATTTGCTTCCATTCCAATTCTAGAATGCCAGTTGACAAATATATCCCAAAACCTGAGAATTAAACACTTCGAACACCTGACATGAATGACAAATGACAAATCAAC
>CAHIKZ030001750.1:437500-492500 GCA_903632075.3 Acanthosepion pharaonis | reverse complement strand
TGGTATGGTTTTCAGGCAATTTTCAAAGGTGCTGCATGCTGGGATTGACCCCTCTTGTTCGATAACATCAGGAAGTCTCCTTTCTGAGAGATCAACCCTGGTGAGATTGGAACCCAGGTCTCATGGTCAGAAAATGAATGTTCTAACCACTTGACTGTGTGTGTGTGTGTGTGTGTATATATATATATATATATAGCGTATGTCTAAATCATTCTAAAGGCATTATTTGATCACTGAAATTAATGCCCATCGAGTCAGGTCAGTACTTAAATAGGGACACCCAGTAGTGTAAGAAATAGTCAAAGAGATATCTTCATTAATAACTACACTAGAGTCATACAATCATACTACAAGAATATAAAATAGGATATAGAATCCTAACAAAAGTTTTGAAGAAATATGACAAACAGAAAATCATTTCATTGAAACTAGATTTGATTATGCATTTCAACTTTCTTGGTTTCATCAGATCAAAAATGAAAGAAAGAAAATTGTATTTGTGTGTATTTCTTAAATATTAAACCATTAGTACTTTTTCACTAAGCTGACATTTCTCATGATGAAAGAAAAGAATTGGAAAGCGTAACTTTTAATAAATTACATTAATATTTATTCTGTATTGTTTCTTTATAATTCCTAGTTCATTAAAATATTCCCCAGATTTTTTCTATTGAATTTAATCTAAGTCACCATCTTATTTTATATATATATAATTATTTATTCGAAAATTATATCATAGATATGTTATAAAATCACTACAAAAATAGCCATTTTGTTTCAACACTTTCGGGATCTTATAATGACCAATCAAAATACAAGTATATGAGAATTCAAAAAACTTGACAATGGACAAAGGTTATAATAATTATTTAATGCTTTAATGTTAGGTTTAGACTAAAATAGAATTCATTCTAACAAAGAGTCATACAATCATACTACAAGAATATAAAATAGGATATAGAATCCTAACAAAAGTTTTGAAGATATATGACAAACAGAAAATCATTTCATTGAAACTAGATTTGATTATGCGTTTCAACTTTCTTGGCTTTATCAGATCAAAAAAGAAAGAAAGAGATTTGTATTTGTGTGTATTTCTTAAATATTAAACCATTAGTACTTTTTCACTAAGCTGACATTTCTCATGATGAAAGAAAAGAATTGGAAAGCGTAACTTTTAATAAAATACATTAATATTTATTTTCCTAGTTCATTAAAATATTCTCCCAAATTTTTTCTATTGAATTTAATCTAAGTCACCATCTTATTTTATTTATATATATATATATATATATATATATATATATATATATATATATATATATAATTATTTATTTGAAAATTGTATCATAAATATGTTATAAAATCACAACAAAAATAGCCATTTTGTTTCAACACTTCTGAGGTCTTATCAAATGATGGTGTTGGATGTAGAATAAAGAGTATAATAATAATAATAATAATATAAATGTCTGTAAATTTACATTGAGCAATATTTTGTAAAAATAAAAATATCTGTAAGAACACCGGATTATATATCTTACTGTTCTTTCTTTTTATTTATATACATATATAGTGTGTTATATATTTCTTTCATACATACATATATATATATATATATTAAGAAATGGACAAGGTCCGACAATTTATTTATTAAAATCATTATATTTTATGTTTTATACTTGTATCTATAAAATAACAACGTTAAACATAAAATATGTCTTTAATAAATATATATATATATATATATATATATATAAATGTTATATATTTCTTTTATATATATAGTATTATATATATATATATATATATATATATATATATATAGTTTATATATTTCTTTTTATATATAGTTATTATATATTTCTTTCATATATATATATATATATATATATAGTGTGTTATATATTTCTTTTATATATATAGTATATTATATATATATATATATATATATAGTGTTATATATTTCTTTTTATATATAATGTATTATATTTATTTCTTATATATATATATATATATATATATATATATATATATAGTGTGTTATATATTTTTTATATATATAGTGTATTATATATTTCTTTCATATATATATATATAGAGTGTGTGATATATATATTTCTTTTATATATATATATATATATATATCATATATATTTCTTTCATATATTTATATATAAAGTTCAACTCAAAGATTCAACTGATGACTTAAAACATGATAAAAATAAAAATAAAAAAATCTTTAAAATAAAATTTGACAAATGGAAAAAAATTTTTCTAATTTTTGGCTGATACAAATACATCAGAGTTAAAAAGAAAACGAAAAAGACATGCACACAAATATATCAGAAATTTTAAATAAGAAAAAAAACCCGACAATCTTAGAAAAGAAACAATGGTTTCAAATTGTGCAACCAAAAGTCCTATTACGATTATTGTTTTGAAAATGCTTACAGAATTGGAAAGGAATTTATTCAAAGAAATATGTCTCTAGCAGAGACATGATAGAAATCACTGAATGCTCTTTAAGAATAAAACATAATGTGAAATAAAAAAACTGTTGTTTAATGCTCATGGGTGGCAAAAAGGCAATTAAAGACATTGTTCAGTCTTCCCCACCAGACAAATAGATATTTATCAGTATATTGATAAATAAACAATCAAAAGAAGCTTATAAAAAAAGTCTAAGTGAAAAAAATAAAACAAACAAAATGGCTGCAGTTACAACCATTGTTCAAATAACTTCATGTTATAAAACAGCCTTTCAAGTATTTATTATTATTTAGGTTTTTGTTTTCAGCAAAAATAGATTACAAATGGTGTAATATCATAAAAAAAGATATTTAGAGTTGATGGAGATACACTGAAAAGTTGTTTCTCTCATGGAAATATATTGCAAAGGAAAATTATTTTGTCTACAAAAGTAAATTACAGTTATTTCCAAATTGGAAACATGTCAAACTCATAACAATTCTCTCAAGATGCATTCTAATAAAAAGACAGTTTCTTATGATTAAAAGTGATATATTGAATCAACTGATAGTTATTCTGCTAAGAATGTTGATTCCATGTGTCATGCTATACAATTTTTTTTTGCTAGAATCTATCTTACATATTTATAAGTTTACTATTCATCCAGGCTTTGAATAATGCTGCCACATAGGGTCCAGTGCTCCTGCTATGTATTTAGAAATTCTTGATAAAATACAAAGAAGAATCTGCAATTTTAATGATCCTGATTTGGCATCTTGGCTTCACTCACTTTCCCATTGTTGTAATTTAATTTCCCTGTGCCTTATCTATAAATACTTTCATGGTAATTGTTATAATGAAATTTCTTCTGTAATATATATGGGGACTAGTTAGGACCTCATAGAGACTCTGAAGTATTGTGGTGGCTTTAGTAAGAATAGTAAGTAAGAATGTGTTTTGGTGCAAGGAATATTGTAGTTTGGTTTAGTGAACACCCACACAAGATGTATTGGTCTAAGACTATTTAAACAGCACTCTCTCTTACTGAGTGGGAGGAGTTAACGATTAACTGTTTATTACATCAGTCTGTGTTCTCATCTGTGTACCATATTATTTTCCAGAATAAACTACTACTTATTTTTTATGTGTTGTCAACCTTTCCTATTTATGACACAACAGTTCTGCTTCAGTCATTTATGAGTGGCTTTCTTATAAGCAAATTGAAGAGGCTCCTAAGCTCATCTTTTGTTTAATTTTTTTTCTGGCAGCAATGTTCCTGATTGGCTCATTTTATGTTGTTATTTTACATTTATGAGAGGATTTATTTGTGTGCTTGATGTGATGCTTGGAGCCCCTGCGCAGAGTACAGCATTATTCTTTTATCTTAGGTTTTGATTTCTTAGCTTTCTCATCTGGCCAACTTGCAGAGGAAATCAGAAAGAGATCCAATTTGAAATGAAGAATAACACCAATAAAGCAACATAATGATTAGAAATACATTCAACTTCGTATATATTATTTCTGACATTTTATTGGTTATGTTAAATAAATATTTCTCTATGGACACCTGTGCTTTTGTCTCACTCACATTCTCTAATCTTGGTGAAGTTCACTAGTATGTCAAGTCAAACTTTTTTTTAATCATTTCACCCCAAGCAAGACGGAAATGCTACTAGTATGCAGGAGGTTACAGGGAGCAAAAATGAGAGAAAAGACTGAGTATAGGGAGGATTTAGGTAAGAACAAAATAGGAATGGGATTCAAGAAGATGACTGATGTTGCATTTAAATTTTCAAACATTGTAGTTATCAGGGAAGCAAGTAAACAGAAGGGAGTTCCACTGTTAGGAAGTGTGAGAAAAGAAACTGTTGGAGTAGAAGTGGTGGTTGCATTTTAACAGTAAAAGGGTGGGACCTAGATGCCAATCTAGTAGCACACTTAAATCATGAAGTTGGAGCACCAGGGAAAAAAGCTTGTCAGAACAGTTGCCATAAGATCTTTGTATTATATCAATAGTATATTTAGTAAACTTTGGGGTGTTTTCCAAGTGGGAAGAGACAGAAAATAAATCTTGTAAAGTAATTCTTTGTGAAGTTATTATGAAAAGGAGCATCCTATCTATTTTTACATTGAACTCGGGTTGTAATATTTGCTTTTGTTTGTGGGGGACACTTTGTAATTGCAGAATAAATGGTTGTCTGGCAAACAAAAAATAATTCACATTTTTCCATTTTCTCAAGATGGAAAGCCTACTTCAATGTGAACAGGAAAAAAAATCTGATTGACTTGACAGAAATGGATATTAGAATCTGTTCATTTTTATGTCTCCCCCTAAATTTTTTTTCTATTTTTAGCATTTTTCAGTTGTCCTGTCAAAGTAATTATGGACATCTTTTTTTTTTTTTATTACTAACATTCAAGTTTTTATAGAATCAAACTGCATAGTTCCCTTATTAACAGATTAGAAGATTCCAGTAAGGAGAGGGATGGGCAGAGCATGAAAAATTTACGAGAGAGAAAAAAGGTTGGTATATCAAAGGTTGTGGACAGTTTTCAAAATGTCATGAAAAGCTTTTGTTCTGGAAATTTGCTTTCATCACTTTATTGATGACAACCATTCAGATTATTTTGTTGTAGAAGTGCATTTCAAATTATTTTACTTCAATAAATACATCAAAACTTACATTCACACTTATGATTAAATAGTATGGTAATAGGGAAATTTATCATTTCCATATAGGAAAAAATTTGGTCAAACATGGACCTTAATGCTTGCAAAAAAAAAAAGAAAAAAAAAAGGACTGTCAAAAGGACAGTTTTTCCCTTGACACTGCTATTATTTTAACTACCTTCACTTCTCAGCAATATTTATTATTTTAAAAAGTAGTGAATTTCAATAAAACCTAAACATATGGTTCAGGTGAATTTATACATTTTTTTTTTGTTCTTGAGAATTGACAATAATTAATTTTATGTTGTAACCCAGGGAAGGTTACTGAATAGAATAATCAAATAAAGGTTGGTAATGAACAATGATACTTAGGATACGAACAGTATATATAAGATTTGCCAGTAGCACATAAAAGTAGGAGTCAACTGCTAGAAGTGAGTCAAGTGAATTCCACAATGAATCTCCAACTACAGACCAACATACAGTATTTACTACTATATTTATGTGAATGGGGACATACCCATTATCGTCTGTAGGTATGTTACAACATTTTATATTTAGAACATTCTAAAAACTAATACAATTATATTAAGGCTAATGCAATGCAATATTAATTATTTACCAATTTATGAAGAAATAAATGTGAAAACAATTTTTTATTCATAAATTTATAAAAATTTACGAAATTATTAAAATATGTGAACCAATTATAAGGAAATCTTTATTATTTCCCATTTTATAAAGTTTGAATCAATTGACAATGAACCGATGATTTGCCAACCATTTCAATAAACAATCTAATAAACAGTGTAAATAAAACAATCAAATAAATAAATAGTGTTTATTGTTTTTGTGTTTATTGTTTTTGTTGCCATTTCTCAAGAACAAAGAAAATGTATAAATTCACTTTCATATATTTAGGTTTTATTAAAATTCTAATCATTGCTTTTTAAAACAATAAACATTGTTGTCCAGGAGTGAAGGTAGTTAAAATAATAGCAGTGACAATAGAAAAATATTCTTTTGACACACTGTTTTTTTTGTGGGTAGAAAGTCCAACTTTGCCAAAATTAGTATTCATTGACTGAAAAGTTAGCATTTCTGTAAGTTGAAACTTTCTAAAAACAATTTTTCTGGAAATTACACCCACTCAAGTCTGAGGGAAAAATGAAAAGAAAGTCAATAAATAAAATAATGATAATGAATAAAAAAGGAAAATAAATGCATTTTTATGTGATACTCATAATAAAGGAACTGGAAATTTTATTACCCTACGTCTTCTTCAAACTTTTAATAGGTGGCACCGTTTAAGTTCTATAAAAGAAAAACATTTCCTTCTTCTCCTTGCTTTAACACGTTGCGACGTGCAGAGAAAGACGTCCCTGCTGGTGAATGCCTCTTTCCTCCTGTCGACTGACCAGTGAATGATCCTTTCATCGTCTTAATCCAATATCTTCTTTCCCAGCTGACTGATGGATGAAGTAAGCACAACCACTACTTTCGTCATTCTAACTCAGTGCAAGTCTGACTTGGGCTCAACTAATATAACAATACTTATCATTAGTTACCGTAACTTATTTCTGTACTAATAAGAAAATACCACTTTCAAAAAGGACCAGAAAAAGAAACTCTCTTCAATTTACTAACACATAGTGTTTAGATGTGTTTTTGAAGCTCCACCAATGAAGTATGTATAACATTTATTTTGGTTGTTCCAACTAAAATGCAAAGCTGACCAATATAAAAGTTTTTATCTTTACTTACCCTAACTTACTTCTGAATAAGAAAAAGAAAATGGACATACCCAAGAGACATTGAAAACTTTGTTTCCTTACAGTTAGTATAATAAAAAAAAGAATAAATGATCTGTCATAGAAAGTTTTTGCTTCTTCTACCTTAAGTGTTTATATGTGCATGTGCAACACACCTACAATACACCTGTCAAGAATGAAGACAACACCCACATGCAACAGTAATTTCATAAGTCCACTGATTATTCTAGCTCATTCTAGTATTGTTAAGATTTCTTCCATTACAAACCTTTTGTTTTTAGTAGTGTGGAAAGTCATCATTATGATTATATCATTATTTTCACCTCTAGATACAAGTGCTATGCATTTGTGTTTTCGTTTCTGTTGGAAGTGTTCAAGTCATGTGGTTTTTCTTATTTGGTAAAGCTCTTTCTTAGTCAAAAATTAAGAACCATGTAACAAATATAAGAATAAAAATATTAATCAACATAAAAAAGATCTTTAGATCATTCAAAGAAAGTTCTGGAGTTTAATCTTACTTATTATAAAACGCAGATTGCGTGTGTGTGTCTGTACATTTATATATTGGATCGAGTTTCCTACATTTTTAAACTGATTTCAACAAAACTTCACAAGACTATGTAAAATTACCTTGTGGTGGTTCTGACAGCGCCAAAAATTGGAAAAACATAATTGTTTTTGCATGAAATCAATTTGAAAACACGATTAAGAGGCATCGCAAGAATGAAAGGGGGACAACTCATATCGAGTTATACTTATTATAAAACCCAGGTTGTTTGTGAGTGTGTGTGTGTGTGTGTATGTGTGTGTTCGTTTATATATGGGATCCGATTTCCTACATTTTTCAACCGATTTCAACAAAACTTCACTTTTTTTTTTGGCAGGTAGTGTTTCTTATTGTCTTGCACACTTTTTTTTATTTTTACATTCAGAATGCTTTAAAAATTCCATTTACAAGACAATTGTTTATAATAAAATTCTATTCAATCGGTAGACTCATAATGATTGAAAACAATGTTTTTGTTTGAGTTTGACCAATTCGTAAAAAAAAAAAAAAAAAAAAAAAAACTAATTAAGACATGCATGTCCGTCAACCTTAAACAATAATCTTTGTCAATTTTATTTTTCAGTCTTTATGATGGTCGATACTTGATCTATCTCTTACTGTTACATCGCCAGGCAATGCCGGGCTCTACTGCTAGTGTAGAATAAGAGAAAAATAAAAAAAGGAATTCTAAGGGATTAGAAGTTTTAAGTGTATATATATATATATATATATATATATATACTAGCTTAAAAGCCACCCTATCCAGCAGTAATTAAACTAGCTCCTGCAGAGACCTCTTTGGCTTTTTCAGGAGTTTAAGAGGTGCTAAGTCCTTGCCTATTCTCAGCAGTGGAAGCTCTCCTGGCAGTCATTTGATCTGGGTTTTCATTTGCATTGGACTTTCTTTTTCTCACCGCAGCCTTGGATCTTTTGCAATCTGGTCCTCTGTTGGAGGAGATTTCTTTTTGTGAGGCATACTGCTGCCATATGCAATAGGCAACAATAAACTATAGAAGAACTCAAAATTGATCATGGCATCTAAGTATTGCATTCATATTTAAGCTCACCTTGTAAAAGTTCAACGATAATTCTTCTGCCGCCACTTAATTTAAAAACCATTTGATAGTAAGTAGGTGCTTACTCTCCATACAAACAATTATTTTTATTTCATGGGTGACTTTCACTGGATTTTGAAATTTATTTCAATTATACACAAATTCATTTCCACTTTATAAAAATTATCTTACAAAAAAATTGTTGCAAAAAAAATCACATTAAAAAAAAAAAATAAGTGAAAACAATCAGTGTAAACCTGGGAAGCTAAAATTTCAGGATTGCACGTCCAGGTTTGGTCCAGAATGTTTTTAATTTGCTCATGGAGCTGGCCTGATTCCAAAATGGTATGTTGGGTTACTGCCTCTAGGTGTAATGTTGAAAAAGTGTGACACATTGACATTCACATAGTGTGCCGATGACTTAGTGGTAGAATCTCCGACTAATGTCAATTCAGCCGGGTTTCGATCCGAGCTAGAGGCAACCGGACGTCTAGCCACAGTGAAGAGCTGTGATGCAGCGAAACAGTCTGTCTGTGGATGACAATATATAGGCTCCTGAAAAATTTATTTTGTTGAGCTCTCTGGGGGAGGAAGTGTGGGTTTGTAAACAGTGACTGTTACAGCTGATAATGCAAGACTCTTTGGTAAAGTGAATCGAGTCTTCTCATACAACTTATTTATCAAAAAATAAGTATCCTTAAAATTCACCTTCATCCCTGCTGTGCGCCAATGGCTTAGTGGTAGAATCTCCGGCTGACATCAATTCAGCCAAAACAGTCTGTCTGTGGATCACTATATATATATATATATATATATATATATATATATATTTGTAACCTTTATAAATGTTGAAAGCAACAGCAAGCAGGAAAATAAAGCAAAAATAAAATCTGAACAGCTGGAAACAAATGAAATGTTAAAAAAAAAGGAAAGAAAAAGATTAAAACATCATGTTTGCATCTGACAAATAAAGATTTTGATAAAAACTGTTTTCAAAGTCAGGAACAAACTGAGTTTAAAGAAAATGTCCTGACTCAATTCAGTTCTCAGCCTGACACATTTGAAAAAGAATTTCTTTCCTTTTTTATTTCATTATTTGAATTCCAGCATTGCAAAATCGTCAGACTTTTATTTTTCCCATTCATGAAGCATATTGACTCTCTGACATTAAAAATATATCAAAGTAATTTTCATAAATTTTTGATATTTTACAACTGGGATACTATTATCAAGATAATTATGGGAAAGGTTTCATCAACAAATAAATTTTATTTGTCTATATCTCTGAGATGAGGTATTATGATTACTTACATTATTTACATAATTCAGACTGTTATCCTCATCTTCATTGCCATATTCACAATGTTTTGGCCTCTATATCTCTGAGATGAAGTATTATGATTACTTGCATTATTTAGACTGTTATCCTCATCTTCATTGACATATTTACGTATTGTAATCACAACACTTTAGGTCAAGTGACTAGATTACTTCAACCAATGTTTTTATCCACTGTCTACCCCAGTGGACTAAATAAAAGATTCAGTTTGAAATTCTAACATATATCATCTGAAGAAGGCCAGAATGTACAACAGTCAAAATGTCATGAATTTGACAATAATAATGAGGACAACAGTCCGAACAATGTAAATAGTGTAAATAGTTACAATACCTCAACTCAGAAATACAGACAGATGTAAAATTTTATTTTTAATTTTGTAATTGCGCATAAGCATTTGCTATGATCTGATATATAAATTTTTATGCATATCTTTCGCTGAAAAATAAATTTTAATAATTTTAATAAATATTTCATTCACTATAAAGTTTTATAATTTTTAATTAATTACTGATTCAATAATGTAGGGAATGAATTTAGTTGCCCAGTACTAAACTGAATCTCTTATCACCAACCAATTATCTATATTGGTTCGAGGATGATAAGCTACTTAAATGATCTCAGCACTCTAAAAATGCCCCAAGACACCCATAAAAAAACTGCCTGCCCCATAAGAAAAGTTACTGTTGTTAACGTCATCATTCTGAATTAATCTAATTGTCAGTGATGTCGTGAGATTACAGAAACTCTTTATATAAAACAATTCAAGCCAAGTCCTGAGCTTAACTTATTTAACAATAACTATAACATATTGGTGGTATTTTAAAAGACACACCAACACTGAATCCAAATACCATTTTTCTTGCTGTGATGAAAATAATCAAAGAACTCTTTAATCTTTCTCTGACTTTCCAGGACTGATTGATTTCCCTTTGTTTTTGTCTTCCTCTCTCCATGATATAGTCAGCCATTTTCTTGTAATGGTACACTACCAGAGTATATTTTTTAGTAGAATAAAGCTTCACTCAAGCTATACTGACTCAGCCTTCTTTCACTTCCACTCAATTTATTCTACTAAAAATCTATTAGGATGGGAAAAATCAGAACGCCTTGATCTAGACCCAAATAAACCTGACTTGGCCGACACGTGATGACACTAGAAAAGATCCTTCCATATCTTTCTCAAAGCAGCCAGTGAAACACAACACTAGACTCCAATGACAGACAAGCTGAAACTGAATCTACTTATCAACCTTGTCTCTCCCACTATCTTTAAACATATCTCCAACATGGACGATTATGATTCAGCCATGGACGTTCTGGAAGGAGTGTTTGTGCAGCCTAGAAATACCATCTTCTGTTGGTATCTGCTGGCTACTCATCATCAACAAACTGACGAGAGTATAGACCAGAATTTGCAAGCTTTAAAGAAACTCGCCAAGGATTGCAATTTCCAGGCTGTTACAGCAATAAAGGCGAGAGACAACTACATACGAGACTGGCACAGTTTAGAATTTTTACTACTTCCACACAATACAGCTTAAAACACAAATGTTGAAAGCATATGAATGATGAAGCATTGAAAATGGTTAATGAACTTGCCAAAAGAGATTGGGAATATCATAATGGACATTTTTTGCAAGTGTTATATATATATATATCTCGAAATGTTAAAGAACAAAGAATAAAATTCAAATGTTCAAAACATTAATTAAAACAGGGCTCAATACAAGAGTAGAGCAATAAATATTATACACTGTTACATTAGAACAGGTAAGTTACTACAACAAAACTGTACATTTTGTTTCAACATTTAATAAACATCATCTCATCAGGTAGTTAATGATGGTAATAAATGATTTTAATTAAAATTACAATTTCTGAAACATCACTTCATTTTCCATTTTTGCTTTGTTTTCTTTCCTCTTCCTTTTATTGATTTCTTATTTTCTTCAAAAACAGAAATGAAGTGATGTTTCCTAAATTGTAATTTTAAATAAAATCATTTATTACAATCATTGTTAACTACCTGATGAGATGTATATAAAGTATAGAAATACTACGCTATTAGATTTTTATTATGCAAGTCAAATTGGTATTAGGCAACAAATCATAGTAAAATTTTCATGACATCCTTCAACAAGCTATATATATATATATATATATATATATATATGAGAGAGAGAGAGAAAAATCCTCCTAATTATTTCTCTCTGTATACCCTTCCTTGAACCAGCTTCTAATGCTGTGGACGGAGTGGCTTGGGGAGAGTAGCTGTAGCTCGAGCAGGCACAGTCCTATGGGTAAAAGAGAACTTGGAGAAGTTCCACCACAGAATTTGTGATCGAGCAGTGCTATATCAAGTCTAATTTGTTACCTCTTCATCACTGAGAACCATTGGTACAGTTGTTATGGCATTTGCCTTCTATCGTAACTGTTCAGGTTTCAATTCTCGGTAGTGTATGCACACTGCTGATGAGTCCCAAATATAGGACAAAATAGCCGTCCAGTGCTTTCTGTATTCTGTTGAGGTTTTTTCTAGATTTGATGAATTACTTAATTATTATATATATATATATATATATATATATATACCCAAATGTAAAAGAACAAAGAATAAAATTCAAACATTCAAAACATTAATTTCAAACAGGGCTCAATACAATAGTAACTAGACGTACAAAATATTATACACTGTTATATTAGAACATGTAAGTTACTACTACAAAATTGATAAACAACAATGTCTCATCAAATACCTGATGAGACGTTGTTGTTTATTAAATGTTGAAACAAAATGTACAATTTTGTAGTAGTAACTTACATGTTCTAATGTAACAGTGTATAATATATATATATATATATAAAATTTTTACATACCTAACACTTAGTGGATACACTACTGCTAGAGTTTTTTTATGACTAGTATTTATGTAGTGCAGATGCCATCTTAGAAAAAAAACTGAACTTGAATTACGCACAGTGATTGCAAAAACCTTTAAAAACACAAATCTATCAACAAAGATGAAACTGTATTCTGTGTCTGCTTCTAAGAAAGAATTGTTCAGTGAAAGAATAGAGTCTAGAATGGCTTCAATAAAAAAAAATCAAAAGAAAAAATTCTCATTTCAGTTACAGATGATATCACAATGTCTATAGAAGGAAAGAAATCATTGCGAATGTTCAGACAATAACTCTCAGTTTTGAGGATTGGGTGCCACCCTCTCATCATTTCTGAAGTTTGAACTTGTTCATTCTATCTCTTATTTTTTCTATAAAATAAAGAAAAGATAACAGAAAATATTGAAAGGTACTAAAACCATTCAAAAATGAATAGAAGAATACAGAAATAAATGACGGGGAGAAATAACAATTTTTTTAGCCAGAGATGAAGCCATGAAAGGAAGTCGTATACTTTTAGGAGAGATTACTGCAACATTCTGAATAAATATATTGGGTCAAAATAAAATTAAAAAAAAACAATTCTCAATGTTGAATTACAGTCAGTGTCGAAACATTCATGATTGCAGGGAATTCATTTTGGTTCTTTATGTTGAAGCCCTGGTTTGGCTTGGTTTGTTTTATGGCATATCAACCTCAATGGGTTATTTAATGTCAACAAATTTTTTATTGTTGGTGTCAGAGTTAGCTCCTCCTTAATTCCCTAATTCTTCACTAGAGGTCTCTCTCTCTACACTATAAATACTGGGTGACTTCTTACCTCGTCCTCTTTCTTTCAGGCCTCGTGCCACATCCCACCTCATGTGGAGGTGAGGTAAATCATCTTTTTCATTTCTTCATTTCAGCAACTACTATGTAAGCTCTCTTAGCATTTCCCATTTGTGATGCCATGAACATTATACACACATACATGCACGTACAAACATTCACCAAAATATGAACATTCACCAAGAACAAACACCAATGTTACACACACACACACACACACATGTCCATTGTAAAATTGTTTTGTTTAATACATATATGTTTATATATATATATCAGTCTTATGTTTGTCTTCTTTATCTTCAGTTGGACTTAGTTCAAGTCCGCCATTTTCTTGTAGTCGGACCTTCTTTTAGCAGGAAAAATAAATGCATGTGTTTTCTTTTCATCTTCACCCCCCCGCCCCGACCTCTACATTGGTAACATTTTTCCAAAAATCTATTTCTGGTAATATTTTTTTCCTTCAAATATTTATCGCTGGTAATATTTTTTTTCAAAAAATGTATAGCTAGTAATATTATTTTTTTCAAAATTATATAGCGGGTAATTTTTTTTTTCAAATAATAATATTTTTTTTTTTTTTTTTCTTACAAAGGATTTCAGGTATTAAAACCCATTTTTACCCTTTCATAGAATTTTGACTGCTTGTTTTTGGAGGGGGTAACTATTTGCCCATAGCTGGGACTGTAACAGGTGCTACCAACCTGGGTCAAGGTGGACCTGGGAACACCAGCAATTAAGAGGTGGTTCCACGCTCCTCAAAACCTCATGATCAGAGGCCTTGCTGTTGGGCGTAGTTTATTGTCTTACCCAGGAGGCTTGAAGCCCTGGTTATTAAGCTTTATGGGGTGGGGATTAGAACCATGTTGTTGAAATGAGAAAGACGAATCACTTGTTCAGCCTAAATAACATCAAATAATGAAAATCCATCCAGTTTCCAATCTGTCTTTCTTTCTCTTGATTCAATTTACAAATATATGAAGTATTATTGAATTTTATACAACACCCCATCACTTAATGAAAGTGTTTAGTAAGAGTGTACAAATAATTTAGCTTTCTTCACACTCCAATACCCACATTATTTCTTTTTATGTGCCATGTCCTTTCAGGATGTAGACGATCATGGCTCTCCACCTCCCTCTATCCCTTGCAGCTCTCAACAACTTCCTTCCCTCTCCTTTGTCCCCCATACCACATTCCGTCATCCACTTGCATAAGCCTGCCAGGTATGTCACATGTTGTTTGCCCTTGTCTCTCTTTCCCTCTATTTGACCTGTGAGTATCAGATTCTCCAGGCCCTCCTTCCTCATTATGTGTCCTAGGAACTTCAGCTGCCTCTTCCTGATGTTAAGTATAAGCCTCCTCCTTGTTTGCATCCTCTTTAAGACCACATCGTTGCTCACACACTTGGTCCATGATATTCTTAGTATCCTACTGTAGAACCACATCTCCGTCACCTCGAGTCTCTTCTTCATCTTTGAGGCAATTGTCCAACATTCGCTGCCCACTAGGTATGTCACATGCTGTTTTCCCTTGTCTCTCTTTCCCTCTATTTGACCTGTGAGTATCAGATTCTCCAAGCCCTCCTTCCTAATTATGTGTCCTAGGAACTTCAGCTGCCTCTTCCTGATGTTAAGTATAAGCCTCCTCCTTGTTTGCATCCTCTTTAAGACCTCATCGTTGCTCACACACTTAGTCCAGGATATTCTTAGTATCCTTCTGTAGAACCACATCTCTGTCACCTCAAGTCTCTTCTTCATCTTTGAGGCAATTGTCCAACATTCGCTGCCCACTAGGTATGTCACATGCTGTTTTCCCTTGTCTCTCTTTCCCTCTATTTGACCTGTGAGTATCAGATTCTCCAGGCCCTCCTTCCTTATTATGTATCTCAGAAACTTCAACTACCTCCTGATATTAAGTATAAGCTTCTGCCTTGTTTGCATCCTCTCTAAGATCTTATCATTGCTCACATGCTCGGTCTATGGTATCTTTAGCATCCTTCTGTAGAACCATACCTCCGTTGCCTTGAGTCTCTTCTTCATCTTTGAGGAGACCACCCAATATTTGCTAGGTAGTAATATACTTGTAAAATACTGACACTTTAAGATGCTGGATTCTGATAGATGGGGTTAATACTCACTTTAGTTCCTTCTGTTATGTCTTTCATCTACCATGAGTTCCAGAATAAAAACAAAGTAATGCTAGCCTCCACTTTACACACTTATATAGGTATTAGAATCAAAAGGGTACTAATTAAGTCATTAACACTGGTGTACTTCAAGGAATAAATTAATTTTTTTTTCCTTTCTCCTTTGCATCCTATACCTCTTGACTCATTTCATCAATGGGGGGGAAACAAAACTATTTCTTCTTGGTTTGGTATTTCATTCCATGATACCTCATCTTTCCAATGAACACGACTGGGTTCAAAATTTCCTTGAATATGTACATTTAGCCAATCTCTATCTTTTCCTTGGTGTTTTGGCTGACGGGACAATACCTTGACAAACATTGTTGTGTCATCACTCAATTTCAGCTGTACATGAGACTTAGGTTTTTGTCTTGGTAGTTTATCACTCGCCAATAAACTATTCTGATTAGAGATTGAAGAACTCCCTGGTTTAGAGTCACCTGATACTGCTACTTGATCAGTGATGACTGAACCATCAGCATAGAAACTCTTCTCAAATACGCAACATAAATCATCCATTGTTTTGTCATCATTAGATTGTCCAGTATCATTTCCACTCTCCAATTTAGAGTTACCTAAATTTTCTTTTCTGTCTTCTTTATCGAGCTCATCATGAGAATTGTCAGGAAACCTCATTTTTCTTTTTGTATTTCTTGATGTGTCTAGCTTTTCCTGATTAGTTTTTGATTTTTGTAAAGCCTTCTGCACTTTAAGCAAATAACATGGATGACATTTACACAACACTCCTCCATAACCAATCATGATCATATTGCCACCTCTACCAACAACTGTTACTGGATCTATCCAGACTATCTCTTTCCACTGGTAGAAAACTTTCTCATCACTCTCAAAATTCTCATCAGAGAAAGTTCTTCCCTACATGCAAGCTGTTGGTAGAATGCTGATGGCAATACCAGTGGTCCTCTGGTGGCAGCCGATGGTGGGCCACCAATGTGCCTCTAGTGGTCCACCATTGGTAATATTACTGGGATGAACACGCCAGTGGCCTGACAAGCTCCCTGTTTCAGAGTCACTGAACTATCATCATAAAAACTGTCCTCAAATAGACAACATAAATCATCCATTGTTCTGTCATCATTGGATTGTCTAGTACAAATCTCCACTCTCCAATTTAAAATTACCTAAATTTTCTTTTGTGTCTTCTTCATCGCACACGTCATGAGAACTGTCAGGTATTGTTACTTTTCTTTTTGTATCTGTTGATGCATTCAGCTTTTCCAGATTAGTTTTCAATTTTTGTAAAGCCTTCTGCACTTTAAACAAATGACATGGATGACATTTACACAACATTCCTCCATGACGAATCATGATCACATTGCTGTCTGTACCAACAATGGTTACTGGAACTCTCCAGCCTCCCTCTTTCCACTGGTAAAAACCTTCTCACCACTCTGTTGTAGCATGCCTATGGACGATAATGGGTATGTCCCAATTCACATAAATACAGTAGTAAATACTGTATGTTATTATTCAGTTGGAGATTCATTTTGGAATTCACTTGACTTACTTCTTGCAGTTGACTACTTCTATGCGCTGCTGGTGAATCTTATATGTGTTGTTCTTGTCCTTAGTATTATCGATCATTACCAACCTTCGTTTGATTATTCTATTTAGTAACCTTCCCTATGTTACAACACACTCTCAGAAAGTTCTTGTCTTGTGCCTAAATGACCTTTTAATCTTTTGCCTGGGTTAAGGTTGGATGAAATTATCTCTGGCCTTGTGTAAAGGCTTCTAGATTCTGCCTTACAATTTCACTTTAATCTGCAAAAATTTAAATGCAATATCCATCACTATCTCTTGATTATTCTTCCTCTGTTCTTGCTCCTTAGCAATGTTCTTGTTTCTGACTCTTTCACATACAGTAACCCCTTGCATCTTGTTGGCTTTACTGCCTTACTTGGGGTGAATTCAATCAAAAGAAAAAATACTGGAAAGGTGGATATCAGCTACTAGACTTGAGAAACCTGAAAACTGTTTTAAGAAAAAGATTTTATAAATTCCAACTGAAAGTAGTACTGGCTGCTCAGTCAATGAATGCCAAATGTTTCCTTGTATGAGAAATGGCTAATATTAACATTACAGATGAGAAGATACGACACTTTGATTTGAGTCCAATGACCAAGGAATAAAAATGTAAATGTAAATCTAGTCATATTGGTGTTTAGTTAATAAATATAAAATGTTTCCTTGTAGGGAAACGGCTAATGTTACCATTACAGATGAGAAGATACTACACTTTGATCTGAATCCAATGACCAAGGAGTAATTATGTAAATCTAGTTACACTGGTCAATGAATGTCAAATATTTCCTTGTAGGGAAATGGCTAATATTCTCATTACCAATTGTAATCAGAGTCCTCTCTAAGCCAAGATGTACACAAAAAGCAAGAGGCAACTTTGAGAATTATGGTAGAAACTAAATGCAAGGTAATTTTTGTCTGAAATTCTAGAATGAGAAGGAATCATTATTTACATTTGGACTATTGTCTTTATCTTTGTTGTTATTACAACATTTTGGCTATTCCCTCTGGCCTTCAGCAGGTGTGCTTATACAGGTAACATTGAGGGATATTTCAAATTGAACCCATTATTTAATCCATGGTACAAGATTGTTCTCATTCCATTGCCCATGAAATGACAACAGGTTTGCAGCAACGGCAGTTATAAAAAAAGAGAACAACAGCCTAGTGGATGGTGAGGTTAGGCTCATTGCTTAGACTCAGCTGAAATAGGGTGAGCAAGAACTGAGCAGTACTAAAAGTTGACTGATTATACACTATTTACATTATTTGGACTATTATCTTCATCTTTGTCGCCATATTTGTAACAACATTTCGGACATTGTATGCTCTGGCCTACTTCAGGTGGTTGGAATGTCGAGCTGAACCCTTTATTTCGCTCACTGGGGAAGACTGTTCTAGTTCCATGGCAACAAAGATGAGGACAATAGTCCAATAATGTAAATAGTGTACATAATACCTCATCTCAGAAATATAGACAGATGTTGACTGATTGATTTGTTTTTTGACAGCTTATCAACCATTTGTAGGTTATATAAAGCCAGAAAATATTTTCAGAATGTAAGAATTTTTTTGAGATTATAATGGTTTAGTTATACAAGACTTACTAATTAACCGATAGCTAGGGATAGAGGAGGTGGATTCATACCAAGCTTATTTGCATATAAGTGAATATAATGAACTCAACTCAGCTCACCTATGTATTATGCAAGGTGAAGTAATATTTTTATTGTTAGTTTTCAAAACTTTTCTGGAGCACTAATATTTCAGACAAATACTTATATATAAGAACTATAAATTTTGATTGCTAAAAAATTTACTGTCTGAAAAAAAATCAATTTTATGAGTAATGGTATCCCCAGTTACATGATATCAACAAAGATGAGTTCAAAAGGTACTTAGAGCAACAAAAAAAAACTGGAAGCTGTGGAGAGAAATGATAACTCACATCCTGAAAGGACAGAGCTGATGAATGTAACTTAATAAAAAAAAAGGTTAGACTTTAGTTTATTATTTTTACTTTTTGTTTGTTATATAGTTTTTAAAATTAATTTTTTTTTACTAGCCATTAATTTACTGTTTGAAGTTTTTCATAAAGTGAGCTGAAATCCTTGATAAATATTTCCATTACACCATTTACATTAATTAGACTATTGTCCTCATCTTTGTCACCATATTTATTACAACGTTTTGGCTGTTGTATGCTCTGGCCTTCTTCAGGTGGTTGAAATGTCGAACTGAATCCTTTATTTCACTCACTGACAGGACCTAACGAGTGTGAGTTCAATACCCAGTTAAGGCAGTGGAGAACTTTCAGAGGGGAATTAACAGGAGATAACTAAAAACTGACATCCATTAAACATGACACATGGAACTAGAACTGTCTACCCCAGTGAGCGAAATAAAGGGTTCAGTTTGACATTCCAACCACCTGAAGAAGGCTGGAGTGTACAACAGCCGAAACGTTGTAATAAATATGGCAACAAAGATGAGGACAATAATCCAAATAATATAAATAGTGTACATAATACCTCATCTCAAAAATATAGACAAATATTTCCATATTTTCATATGATCTTCACATCTGATACCTGTTTGACTCAAACAACTGATTGATATGAGAAGGGATTCAGCACAAAACTTCCTTGATGATTTCATTGCCTTGTACATAATATTTTTAAAATGCCTAACCACTGTGCTATCTCTGAAAGTTATGCAACAACAAAAAAATTTTGGATATATTGGCTTGGGCTATATTCAAACTGATTGTAGTTGTTGCCAAATAAATAAATCGATAAATGAACAAGATAGAAATCACTTTGAGAAATAAATCAATTAATTATTGATTTATTTTTATAGGTAAGTAATTTCTTTTACATATTTTTCTTTTCACCTTTTTCTAAGGTGATTAGGTACATCCATTGATTAGGTACATAATGTGTGCAGGAAAGAAAGAGAAAATGCAAAATAAATGTAAGTAAATGAATTAAAAACAAATGAATGAAATTAGCTCTCTTGCATTCCAAAGACGAAGACGGCAACAGAAATGGCAGCAGTACAAAAACTAACTGCAAGACTCTGCCATTGTTGTCTTCCTACTTTGCAAGTTGTCATCTTTTCAGGCTGATGAAAGGCCAATATTGATCTACTTATCTGCTTTTAGGAAATGCATTATAACTAATAAATGCAAACATTGGGACAACATGTCCATAAAAAAAATGCACCAAATCATAGTGTATTCAAATGTGTTTCCATTAATTTCAAAGGCTGTCGCAAATGTCATCTCAGTATTTGAAAATGTCATAACATGTCAGATTTTTCACACTTCTTTCCTCTTTTTTTTTTTTTCTTTTTTCAGAACTTAGGTCAGGGGTAATCAAACTGGATCCCGAGTGACCCTCTAGTAGTCAGTGAGGAGTTTCAGAGAATCTGATGTTACTGAAGGGGCTGAATGGGGGTTGGTGTGTGAATGATACTGGGTTAAATTTTAGTTCATGTACATGTATGTTGCAGATGAAAGAAAGGCACTAAAAAAAAAATAAAAAGCCTTAGTTACATTTATCCATGTAGCTTTTAACTTATTTTGATGAGACATATTTAATACTACATTGAGCATTGCTTACTCTTTTTTAATTGTTTGAAGTTGATTTTCAGATAACAATCCCCCTTTTTCAGTGTCTTAATGTAAAATAGAGTTGACGATTATGAAGGTCATTTCATCTGATTGGTATGATTGCATCAAGTATGATGCAATAGTTGTTTATTTAATTCATGCAGTTGGATATTAGTAGCAATTATGCATTTTTGTTCAGTAGCATCAGCTGTATTTAGGCTTGGTGTACTTAATATATTATTTGCTTGATTCATTGGGGTTATTTAATATATTTTCATAAAAAGAGGGTGTCCATAAAGTTCATGTGCACTTTAAAGAATTTATAACTTTATTTGTATTTGCGATAGAAATAATCTGTAAAAAATGTTATAAAATTTAGTGTAGCTAGTTTTAAGTATAGCTAAAATAATTAATATGATTTCAGGCATTACTGTAAATCAGTTGGCAAATGTCTTCCATGAACTGCAAAATCGTATTGCCCTTTGTATTGCTAATGATGGAGGACATGTGGAAACTTAAATAAAATTTTAATAAAACCTTAAAAAATATAGATTTACTTCTTTCTAATCCTTTTTACAAATTATTTCTATTGCAAATACAAATAAAGTTATAAATTTTTTAAAGTGCATACGAACTTTATGGACACCCTGTATATTTTTTTGGGGAAAATTCTGAACATGATCCAAATTTCTTAGCTTTTCATACATTTTAGTTAACATTTTAATTGCCAACATCAGTGGGAGTTTTAAGGTTCAAAGATATTTTAAATAGAGGTCACTGGGGAAGGAAAAGAAACAAAAAGGGGTCTCTGGTCAAAAAAGTTTCATGACCCTTGATTTAAGTTAATATTGTAAAATTACACATTGAAAATCCATGATTCAACAAAGAACCAAAATCTTTGCAATTGTTACCTGGTCTTCATCATGTGCTTGTTGATCCAGGTAACCTTCAGGGAATTTCAAACAGAACACTTTATTTAATATATGGGGGTTGATTGTTCTCTTTCTGTTGACTATGTCGATTGATTGATTGATTGATTGATTCACTTTCTTCACAGTTTATCAATACTTTGCAGGTTATTTAAATCAAGAAAATGTTATGTTTTTACATTATAAGAATTTTTTTCTTTTGGAGATAAGGATTTAGTAATAAAAAATTTACTAATTAACCCATAGCTCAGGGGAGAAGAGGTGGATTCATACAGAATCAGAATTTGATAAACAAATAATGTGGATATAAAGTGAGGGATCAATTCTATCTGACAATTAATGTATAAACTGATCCCTGACTTTGTGTCCACGGTAGTTTCTATACATTTATATCCCAGAGAATGTAAATAAATCTAAAAGTCATGCCTGTATAGGTAATCAGTATTTGTTTGATTTGTTTTTTATGGCTTATCAACCATTTGCAGGTTATTTAAAGCCAGAAAATATTTTTAGATTGTAAGAATATTTTTTTGGAAATAATCATTTAGTGATACAAGTCTTTCTAATTAACCCATAGCTGGGGGGAGAAAAGGTAGATTCATACTTTTCCTAAGAGTATTTATGCATAAGTGAATATAATGAATTCAACTGGAATTGGAACTTGCTTCTTTGATTAACCATTATACCATCTGCACATCCAAGCTTACAAAAACTGGTATTCCTATCCATCTAGGTACTGATGAGGCTCAATGTTGATTAACTTTGGTGATTGTACTGACTGTGTTTAGGGATATTTCATTTAGTTCTTATTTGGTATTACTCAGTTATTGTTTGCCTGTTTCTATTGAATTTCAGTGTGCACTGCCCAGTCCAGGGATTGAACTCAAAATTACAGGGTGCAATAGGTAAATTTTATATTTTAACTTTGCACATTGTTCTTGATTCTTTTGACTGCACAGTATAGTAGGGTCAGTTGGGCACCATCTGTGAGAAAAAGAGCACAATGATGCAATTCACCCCACCACCAGAAATTTGGAAACAGTAAGCCCTACTACTTGGTATCTGTACCAGAAGCTCCATTATGTACATTTCAGTGTTTGGGTGTCAATCTGAAGACAGTGCAGAGGGTGGTTAAGAAAGAGTTGGATGAGTCTAATGGTGATTATGAAGGTGTTTGGAGTGATCACTAGTAATGGTGAAGTTATGCCTCCATTCATATTCGCATGGGAACTCAGACTCAAGATGGAGGTGTCTATCAATTGCTTTGAGAAAGTAGTGCTACCCTGGGTCAAGAAGGTAGCTATTGGAAGACCCTGTGTCTGGCAACAGGAGTCTGCACCATGCCAAAAAATATCTATTTTCTGCAGCAGTCCTTGTAATGTCAAGAATTCTATTCCTTCATCAATGCTTAGAGCTTACCTTCACCTTTTGTATAAAAATGTTCTTTGATCTTTGAATAATTTAAGCAAATCTAACCAGATGGAATTGAACTCTTCAGATGGCTGACTTAAATATGCAGAAGAGAAACCAATTATTTGTACCAAATAAGTACCCATAAATTCAATGATAACAGTTTCTTTTTTTTGCATTTTTCGCTTGTAGAATTCTCTTCAGACCACATGATTTCCAATCAACTTTGGTATTCAAAAATTTGAATCCAATGTTACTCATTATCTTCTGTCTTCTTAATTGTTTTTCTTTTATTGTTTTCTCTTCACAATAAAATTCTTTCCCAGACTTTTTCACTCTCAGTAACCTCTTGCATCTTAGTAGCTTTATTGCTTTCCTATGGGTGAAATGTTAAAAGAAAAATGTAGAAATGCTTCAGAGTCTGTCTATATTTCTGAGATGAGGTATTATGTACATTATTTACATTATTCGGACTATTGTCCTCATCTTTGTCGCCGTATTTATCAAAACGTTTTGGCCATTGTACACTCTGGCCTTCTTCAGGTGGTTGGAATGTCGAACTGAACCCTTTATTTCGCTCACTAGGGTTGACTGTTCTAGTTCCACATGCCATGTTTGATGGATGTCAGTTATCAGTTATCTCCTGTTAATTTCCCTCTGAAAGTTCTCCACTGCCTTAACCGGGTATTGAACTCACACTCTTTGGGTCCTGTCACTGGATCTAACCAACAGTCTACCCCAGTGAGCAAAATAAAGGGTTCAGTTCGAAATTCCAACCACCTGAAGAAGGCCGGAGCATGCAACGGCTGAAACGTTGTGATAAATATGGTGACAAAGATGAGGACAATAGTCCAAATAATGTAAATAATGTAGAAATGCTTATTTGGAACCTTGTTGCATGTAGGTGTTAGTGAGGTTAGTCTGGTTGACCATTACTAAAATGTAGTGAGTTCAATCCTCATTGGGTACCCTATACAAATTTCCATGTTAATTAACCAAACAATGGTTGACATGTAAAAATCCCCCAACTATAAGAGTTTTATAAAACAAAAACAATATTACTCCTTCTATACTTTATAAAACCTGTTTTGAAATCACAACAAATTATGCAGCACTTATTCTGAAAAATTAAAAAGAAACAGCTGATTATTTACAGCTAATTTGTTCAAATAAAACATTGACTATTGTTTGCATCATATGATAAGAATTTTACATAAAATTATGCATTGAAATAAGTAACCAAATAATCGTTTTAAGTTCTCTGAATATTGGTGCCATTTTAAAAGCTCTTTGATGTTTTTCTTTTCAATTTTTTCATACAGACTAGCCAGAACTTCCAGGCTAAACCTGGACATTTCTTTTAGACATTTAAAAGATACCCAACTATTGTGGCCTCATGCCAGACTAAACTAAGCCTTTTAAGCATTTATATAAATGTCTTCTTTTTATATATCAATACTGCAAACTAAGAAAAAAAAAAAAGGATAGTTATAATTAGTAAATATAGTTTATTCTTAGAATGTTTCATGTGGTCAGATCATGTTGGTGTTTATATCAGGGTACGTACCAATATGTTAGGTAGTTCCTGTCCTTGGAGTATTAAAAAAATAAAAAACAATGAATTATGCAGCACTTATTTCAATTAACAGCGTTACTTAGAATAATTACTTTGCTACTTATTTAATCTTAGTTGGCAATAAGTGACAGGTGGTTATAAAAAGGCACTGTTGATTATTTACGGATAATTTGTTTAAATAATGTGCTGACTAATGTTTGCGTCATGTGACAATAATTATAAGTAAAATAATACATTAAAATAAGTAAGCTAGTAATCGTTTTAAGTCAATCGTTATCTACTACCTTCCTGATTACTCATCTTTTGTTCTCGTTAACCTTCTAGTTTAAACTGATGGCTTTCCTTTTCTCTTCATATTTGACTATTCTCATATTTTTGTGATTTCAGATGAAAACTTGGAAATTTTCCGAAATATTTTAATGAAATATTTGCTTTCCAAAAATTATAATTTAGATATATGGAAGGAAAAAGGTGTCAGTTTAAACTGATGCCAGAAGGATATAAGTTTATAAAACAACAAATTATTTAATTAACTGTGTTACTTAGAATGATTACTTAACTACTTATATAAATGTAAAAGCAGTCTGAGTTGGCAATAATATAAGTGATGGATGACTAAAAAAGGGCACTATTGATTATTTACAGCTAATTTCTTTAAATAATGTACTGACTACTGTTTGCATCACATGGCAATAAATGTAAGTAAAGCGATGCACTAAAATAAGTAACCAAGTAATCATTTTAAGTTCACTGAATATCAGGACCTTTGCATGAGAAAAGAAACTGTTAGTATAAAACTTAGAGTTACACCTAGCCAACTCAACTGTAAATTGATGGAGACCTCATCACTAGTCTGGAAATGCACTTAAATATATAATGCATAGGTATCATAGTTTGAGCAGTTACCACAAAAGCGTTTATTTAGAGGGAAGCAACTTTATGGCAGTGGGAAAAGAAACTGAAGCTCAGAAACCAGGTCAGGACCAATAATATTGCTGATTCTTTGAATTTTATCAAAGATCTCTAGATATATAGCAGGAGCACTGGACCATATGTGCCAGCAATATTATAAGCATCTATAGCCTTCTAGTATCAGTTTAAAGTGATGGATTTCCTTTTCCCTTATATTTTAACTATTTTCATATTTTTATTTATTTCAGATGAAAATTTTCTAAAATATTTCATTGAAATTTTCACTTTACAAAAATTTTAATTTATATGAAAGGAAAAAGGTGTCAGTTTAAACTGGTGCCAGGAGGATATGGGTTAATAAAACAACAAATTACAGACCACTTATTTTGATTCACTGTGTTACTTAGAATGATTAATTCTCTACTTATATAAAATGTAAAAACTGTCTAAGTTAGCAATAATATAAGTGATGGATGGCTATAAAAAGGTACTGTTGATAAAAATGCCTCAAGGGAATCCTGATTTTGTTCCATATTTCACTAAAATCATGTGAGATTAGCTGATGTGGAAAACTTGACGACAATATAAAACAATATAATTGACTGCTTACACACGAACGTTTTTCTCATCCAGTTCTGTGTTGATACTTAAAAAACATCCTAGAAAGCTGCCCCAAATCTATGGCCCTTTTAAAATTAAAGTCATTTTCTGGAATCAGTGGAACATTTTCAATCATTGCAACAATTCTGCTTTATTTTGTGCCATTTCAGAAAACAGGTAGGCAGTACTACTAATGTAGGTCTTTTGTAAAAGAGTAGCAGAAAACAAACATTTGTAATGCAAGTAAACTTGTATTTATAAAAACAAAAGCAATTAAGCAGTACCTATTTCAATTAATCTTGCTACTTAGAATGATTACTTTGCTACTTATTTTGATTAATCTTGTTACTTAGAATGATTACTTCACTACTTACGTAACAGTAAAAACAGTTTCAGTTGGTAATAAGATAAGTGACATATGGCTATATAAAGTTATTGTTGATCATTTATGACTAATTTAAAAAAAAATAAAGCACTATTGTTTGTGTTACGTGGCAAGAATTTTATGCAAAATGATGCACTAAAATAAGTAACCAAATAATCGTTTTAAGTTCTCTGAATATCGGTGGCATTTGAAATAGCGTAGATTGGTTTTGGAAAGGAGAACGCAACTCACCAATGATGTATATGTGAATCCAATGACTTCGAGTGATCCATCATCATGCCTGGGTGTCTCAAATCCAATCACATTTGGGTGACCCCAAGGAGTTGTACCACCAGCATATCTGAAAATTACCAGAAAGATGTTTGTAAAATCAATTAACACAGCTGAAAGACAGAATAGGTTTTCAAAAAGATAATTAAAAAAATGATGGGAAATATTGCTGCTGAAAGGTCATATTTCAAAAATATATTTACTTGTTCATTTGTTGATTAGATAGAAAGTTGAAATACAAAGGAAACCATGTAAGACATTATTTCTAAATTATACTGTAGTGTATTAAACATATTCTTGATTTTCTAAAGCCCTTTACTCCAAAGCTTATCTAATTGAACACAGCTAAAGACTAAGACTCCATCATAATAACATATTTTAATTCTGCTTGTTCTTAGATTATTTACTTAGCATGTGTATTATGAATGGCCAATTCTGTTTTGATTGCAAGAAAAAAATAAAGAAAAAGATGCTGTTATAGCAGTGAATGCTGGACAATCTCCTCAAAGATGAAGAAAAGACTTGAAGCAACAGAAATATAGTATTATACTACCTATTCTTTGGTAATGGACTCTCCTATAGATAATAAGTAGGAGTGGCAAGTCTGGTAGAATGGTGCTGAGCACGTCAGTCAAGATTTGGACATTTGAAGTACCAACCATCACAACTAGATTGCTGCGCCATTGACTCTTATTTTCCAAGTTCCTAACGTTTTGTATGTCGGACCTAATTTAGGACAACTTATTAGAAATACAAGTCTCCACTGTGAAAATACTCCACAACATATAGTTTTACAGAAAGATGCTGAGGATACCATAGACCAAATATGTGAGCAACAACAAGGTTTTAGAGAAAATGGAAACTAAAAGTAAATTTATACTTAATATCAGGAAGAGGCAGTTGAAATTTCTGAGACACATAATGAGGAAAGAGGGCTTGGAAAATCTGATACTCACATAATGTATAGAAGGAAAGAAGGACAGGGAAAGCAATGCATGATATACATAATGAGCTTGAGAAAATGGATGACGGAACAGGGTCTGGGTGAAATAACAAAAAGGCAAAACATATTAAGAGTTACAAGGGACAGGAGGATGTGGAGGGCCATAATCGCCTACGTCCTGAAAAGACATGACACATAAAAGAAGAGGATTAAAAGAAAGAAAAAAAGAAAGGGAAGATAGAAGAGGTGATAACACTCTCATGTCTGGTTCAATGAAATAAAAAATCTTGTTTCTTTTTCTTAATCAAATCCAATAAATTGAACTACCAATTTCCATTTTTATTGCTTCATGAAGTATCTTTTATCTTAGATGTAACAATTTTAATTATTAAAATAATGCTTTCTGGTTTTAAAAAATTGTTTTTCTTTCAGTGTGCTAATTTTTGTGTTGTCGGTCTTTCTCATAGTGGAGGAAAAAAAGAAGAGTGAAAAAGAATGAATATAAAAGAAAAATAAACATTGTTTGTTATCTCCTCAAAGATGAAGAAGAGACTTGAAGCAACAGAAATGTGGCTCTACAGAAGGATGCTGAGAATACCATGGGCCGAACATGATACGGTTTTGGAGAGAATTGAAACAAAAATGAAACTTATACTTAACATCAGGAAGATACAGTTGAAATTTCTGGAACACATAATGAGGAAGGAAGGCTTAGAAAATCTGATACTCACATAATGTATAAAAGTAAAGAGGGACAAGGGAAAGCAATGCAAGACATACTTAATGGGCTTGAGAAAAATGGATGGCAGAACAGGTTCTGTGTGAAATAACAAAAAGGCAAAACTTATTAAGAGCTACAAAGGACAGGAGGATGTGGAGGACCATGATCGACTATGTCCTGAAAAGACATGACACATAAAACAAGTAGTTGTGTTGTTGGTCTTTTTTATAGTGGGGGGAAAATAAACAGTGAAAAAAGACCAACAACACAACTTAAAAAAAAAATTATTTCACCTCAAGCAAAGCAATAATCCCACAAGGACACAGTGGGTTACATGGAGTGAAAGTGAATGAGAAGACTTTAGTGAAGAGAAGTGAAAAAAGGGACAATGAAGGAACAAGTTTCAGAAAGACAATTAATGTTGTATTTAGACTTTTGAAGATTGTAGGTGACAGGGAAGAAAGAAATCAAAAGGCAGTTCCATAGGTGAGAAATATAAGAAAAGAAAATATTAAAATAGAACTGACAGTTACATCAAGCTAGTTCAACAGTAAAATGGTGAGAACTAATTGCCAATCTAGTAGCATGCTTAAATTCATGCAGTTGAGGTATTAAAGAGAACAGCTCATCAGAACAATTGCCATGAAAATATTTGTAAAAAAAAGCAGAGGGAAGCCACATCACATCACTGAGAAAGTGACTTAAGTCAAGATTCCAGGTCAGGATTGATTATATTGCAGATCTTTCTTTGGATTTTGGTTTGGTTTGTTTTAGGGCATATCAACCTCAATGGGTTATTTAATGCCGACAAGATTTTTATTGCTGGTAATACTTTTTTTTCAAAAATGTATTGCTGTTAATATTTTTATTTTTTTTTTTTAAATGTATTGTTGGTAATATTTTTTTTCCAAAAATGTATTGCTGCTAATATTTTTTTTTTCAAAAATGTATTGCTGCTAATATTTTTTCTTTCAAAAATGTATTGCTGCTAATATTTTTTTTTTTAAAAATGTATTGTTGGTAATATTTTTTTTCCAAAAATGTATTGCTGCTAATATTTTTTTTTTTTAAAATGTATTGTTTGTAAAATTTTTGTTCCAAAAATGTATTGCTGCTAATATTTTTCTTTCAAAAATGTATTACTGCTAATATTTTTTTTTTTTTTCTGGGTATTGTTGGTAATACTTTTTTTCAAAAAATGTATTGCTGTTAATATTTTTTTTTTTTAAATGTATTGTTGGTAATATTTTTTCCAAAATGTATTGCTGCTAATATTTTTTTTTCAAAAATGTATTGCTGCTAATATTTTTTTTTCAAAAAATGTATTGCTGCTAATATTTTTTTTTTCAAAAATGTATTGCTGCTAATATTTTTTTTTCAAAAATGTATTGCTGCTAATAATTTTTTTTTCAAAAATGTATTGCTGCTAATATTTTTTTTTTCAAAAATGTATTGCTGCTAATATTTTTTTTTTCAAAAATGTATTGCTGCTAATATTTTTTTTTTTTTAAAATGTATTGCTGCTAATATTTTTTCTTTCAGAAATGTATTGCTACTAATATTTTTTTTCCAAAGATGTATTTACTGCTAATATTTATTTTTCAAAAGCGTATTAATGCTAATATTTTTTTTTTTCAAAACTTAATTGTTGGTAATAATTTTTTTTTACAAAAATGTATTGCTGGTATTAAAAACTAATTTTACACATTCATAGTGTTTTGACTCCAGTTTGGGGGTTAACTATAGCCAGGAGCCTAACAGGTGCTACCATCCTGAAGCAGGGGTGGACCTGAGAATGCCAGCAATTAAGAAGTGGTTCTATGCTTCTTAAAACCTCCTGATCAGAGGCCTTGCTGTCAGATGTAGTTTATCATCTTACCTAGGATGCGGATGTAATTTATCGTCATACCCAGGATGCTTTGGATTTTGGCAAGAATATCAAGACATATAGTAGAAGCACCAGACTAGATGTGGTATACATGGATGAGTAGTAGATTTCTAAATGTGCAAGATAGATTCTAAGAAAAATTTTCTGGAACAACACTGAACCAATTTTGGTTGCAGTAGGCGAAGCAATTGAGTCGTTATAATTGCTTCACTTCGTGTCAGTGAAAAATGTGAACTCAAGAAATTGTAAATCGTTGCTCTTTTGGTATTTAGCATCAAGCCTGTTGATGATAGGCAGAAAAGGTTCTCTACAGTGATTAAATGAAAGCAATTTTTGCTTTGGAGATATTAAAATTTACATGCCTAAATTAACCACTGATTGGAGGTGCTTTTTGAGAGGAGTTGCCAATTTTACTTAGATCCATCAGACTAGCTACTAAGACCTGAGTAAATAGTTGTCATCAGGATAAATTTCTAGTTGATAACTGGTGACATCGGGGGTAGGAGGAAGGTCACTGGTGAAGATAAGAAATGATATAAGTTTAAGGATAGAGTCCTGGCGGCCCCTGTATTAATATGAAATGAACTAGAAGCATATGCATTCACCACATGAAATTCATTACATGATTTGTTAGGATTTGGTTTATTTTGTTTTACGGCATATCAACCTCAATGGGTTATTTAATGCCGACAACATTTTTAGGATAGATTCTTATGAATAGAATATGTATTCTTTGGTTTAGATTGGTTTGGTTTATTTTGTTTTACGGCATATCAACCTCAATGGATTATTTAATGCTGACAACATTTTTAGGATAGATTTGTGTGAATAGAATATGTATTCTTTGGTTTAGATTGGTTTGGTTTATTTTGTTTTACGGCATATCAACCTCAATGGGCTATTTAATGCCAGCAACATTTTTATTGCTGGTAATATTTTGTTTTGCAAAAAATCTATTTCTGGTAATATTTTTTCCTTCAAAAATGTATAGCTAGTAATAATTTTTTTCTTCAAAAATTTATTGCTAGTAATAATTTTTTTTACAAAGTATTTCTGATATTAAAACCTATTTTTACACTTTCATAGTGTTTTTATGCCAGTTTTGGGGTTAACTATTTGCCCATAGCTGGGAGCCTGAGAGATGCTACCACCCTGTGTGAGGATAGACCTGGGAACACCAGCAATTAAGAGGTGGTTCCATGTTCCTCAAAACCTCCTGATCAGAGGCCTTGCTGCTGGATGTAGTTTATCGTCATACCCAGGACGCAGATGTATTTTATCATCATACCCAGGACAGGATTTGTCAGGTATAATTGGATTAAGTCAAATATTCATCCAGCGAAACCTTAACCCTTGAGATTGTGAACAAGGCCAGCATGTCACATCTTGCTGACTGCTTTTGAGATATCTTGGGGCCGGGGGTTACAGTGCAAAATTTCAAATTACAAGATATTTATTCTGATCTGTCAACATTTAATTTTCTCGCCTAAAATAATGATAAAAGGCCATTCATATAAAATAATCCTAAAATGTAAATTAATCCTCAACAATTTTAATTAAATAGAGCATATTTTTTTCATTTCAGGTTTCCTATTACATAACAAGATCCTAATACAAAATAATAAGAAAGAAAGAAATAAAGAGAGAAGATAGAGGATGTAATAATGCTCTCATGTGCTTAATGTCTGCTTCAGTAAAATATTATCAGTTTAAAATCTTTTTATTTGTATCCCCTTACTTCTTTAAATAATGACCTGCATTCATACTTCGGATTGTTATTACAATATTGGGTTAAAGTTAAGGTGAAATGTATAAAAATACATAAAGGTAATTTCCATAGGTAATTATAGAAGTTGAAAGAAGCTTTTTGAATGAATTCACATCAGAAAATTCAAATAGTAATCAACAAATCAATCAGTGAAATGGAAAACGTGTCAATTTTAAATCTGTTCATTTGTACCCCCTTACTTCTTTAAATAATGATCAGCATTCATATTTCAGATTGTTATTAAGCTCAAATATTTAATGGTTCAACAGGGGAATATGGACAAAGAACTGACAAGGAGATTATTCAATCATTAAATTAATTTGCATAATTCATAAAAAAAATTCCAATGTGAAATTTTCACGGGATGTGGTAGTTGTTATATATTAGGGTGTTTATTTATTTATTTTTAATCATTTCACTCCAAGAAGGATGATAATGCCACTAAGATACAAGGGATTACTGGGGTTGAAAGAAAATGAAAAAACAATAGGAGAAGGAATTGGAAATCTAATCCTAACCAGGAAACAAGAGATAAACCTCTAGTCCTCATCAAAAGACTGAGAAGGAGTGTGAACCAGGCAATAGGGGAACTTGTGTATTCTTCAGAGTCTGTCTATATTTCTGAGATGAGGTATTATGTACATTATTTACATTATTTGGAGTATTGTCCTCATCTTTGCCGCCATATTTATCACAACGTTTCATCCGTTGTATGCTCTGCCCTTCTAACCTACGCCTTTATCCACTGTGCCATGTGTCCTTGAGGACATCTGGGTATGAATTTCTGGGTATTATAAACCTAATGTCTTCAGCAACCATTTTTACCAGTGCTCATATTGCAATTTTTGCTGTTATCATTGCATGTTTTTTTACCAGAGTTCATATTGCAACTTTGTTGTTATCATTGCTTTTCTCTGGCACTCCTTATAAAGGCGTTGGTTAGATCCAGTGACAGGACCCAAAGAGTGTGAGTTCAATACACGGTTAAGGCAGTGGAGAACTTTCAGAGGGAAATTAACAGCAGATAACTGACAACTGACATCCATCAAAACATGGCACGTGGAACTAGAACAGTCTACCTCAGTGAGCGAAATAAAGGGTTCAGTTCGAAATTCCAACCACCTGAAGAAGGCCAGAGCATACAACAGCTGAAACGTTGTGATAAATATGGCGACAAAGATGAGGACAATAGTTCGAATAATGTAAATAATGTGTATTCTTATTGAAAAAAGAATAAAAAAATTAGTAAACAAAATTTTGGAGTGGCATTTAAACTACTTCTTGTGGAGAGCTCTTGATTGGGCCTTTTGCTTGTTCAGGAGTTTGAGAGTCCCTCAGCCTTTGCATATTCTCAGCATTGAAAGGTTTCCTGCCTGCCATTTATCCTGGGTTTTCATTTGCACGGGACTTTCTTTTCCTCATTGCAGCCTTGGCTTTTTTCCTTTGCAATTTGACCCTCTGTTGGAGTTTTTTTTTTTCAGTTGTGAAAGGAATTGAAACAATATTTAACCATACAACCCAAACATGGTTTCAGCATTTTAAAGTTGGTGATTTTTCCATGAAATAAAGTCTTAAAATCTTAAACATATTTTAGAAATGAAAAAGATTATTTAGAATTGTGAACATTTCAACATATTTTTGAAATACTTTATAATATAATAATTATTATATGTGCAGGTGGTGTAATGGATAATGGCTTGTAATGTGAATTTGGAGAGCCAAGTTCATATTCCATTTGAGTTATATTACATTCATTTTTGCATAAATACTCTTTGGAAATATATAAATCCACGAAGCTCCTCAGCTATAGGTTAAATAGGACAAACTATGCTCTTCAGCCTTAGTTGGTAACTAGTTTAGGAAAAGGACGATTCAAAACCTCCATCTATAGGTAAATAGTAAAGCAGTCAGGTTTCTTAAGCCTTGGTTGGCAACCAGTCTAGGAGAAGGACAACTCTGAATTCAAAACCATATGAAGCCCTGATGAGGCACATATGATGCAACTAATGAAAATTCTGTGGAGTTCACAATGATTCTGTGATTCTGACTATAGTCAGTAAATTTATTATATATTAAAAGCAAAATCATTTTGAAATATGTTTTGCAGAAATTAAGCAAAGTATTAAGACATAGGAAAAGTTTGTTAGAAACAAAGAGTGCTAAACTGCTATGTCATATCTGTCCTTCTGTATGGTGTTGAATGCTGGACAATTTCCTCCTAGATGAAGAAGAGATTCAAAATGACAAAGATGTGATTTTATAAATAATTTTGTTTTTAATTTCACCTCAAGCAATGCAGTAAAGCCACTAAGACACAAGGGATTATTGAGAGTGAAAGAAAATGAAAAATGTTAGTGAGGAGAAAGGACGATAAGAGAAGGGCTGAAATGTTGTACTAAATATGGCGACAAAGATGGGGACAAAAGTCCGAATAATGTAAATAGTATACATAATACCTCATCTCAGAAATATAGAAAGATACTGAAGGCCTGAAAGTTGCATAAATGTTTTCAAAGAAGTGAGGACAAAAAGTTTTTCCTAATGTAAATAGTGTACATAATACCTCATCTCAGAAATATAGACAGATAGTGTAAGGCCGAAACGTTGTACTAAATATGGTAACAAAGGTGAGGACAATAGTCCGAATAATGTACATGAAGCTGTTGTTGTTTTTTTTGCTCCATTTTTGTTTCTAATCAATTTAGGAACAAAACCTGATATCTTGATTGACACTCTCCTTATTGTCAAACACTAAGGATTACAAACTCCATAATTTTCCCATGATGCATTCTGTTACTGTATCAAACTTAATGACAAGCAGTAAGAGTTTTTATTTCAAATATTTTTTATGATGTAATATTGAAGATCTAGTATCAAAAATAATTTTCTTACCCAGTTTGTTTTATCTAACAGAAATTATTCCTCATAAATGGATTCCTTTGCTTTGAAATGATTTGAAAACAATTTAAAAAAAAATTAAAATAATCCTTCAATGGTAATGGAGGCATTTTATGTTTGAAAAATATTAAATCCTTTTTATACAAGTAAAAAATGTCTTTTTCTCTTTCAATTTTTTCCTCCATTTCTTTTTACTTTTTGATAATTGTCTTTTTATACCTTTCCCAATCCTCTATCATCTTATGTAAAAATAAATACACCCACACATTATACACAACCAAAACTTTTAAGGAATTTAAGTAAATTGATGTAAAGATTGTTTCACTGTCTATTTCATGCATCTCCCAAAACCATTCCATCTGGAACTAAGCATTTTATTAATTATTTTTCATTCTATGAAGCCATACCAGAGTTTAAATTTCTAGGTGAGCTCAATACATCCAAGGTGTAGGTGACCTCAAATGCACAATTTACATCTGAGTTGCTGGTGACCTTTAATGTACAATTTATGTCTGAGGTGCAGATGACTCCCTCTTCAGCAAAAATTAGAATAATCCTTCAATGGTAATGGAGGCATTTTACATTTGAAAAATATTAAATCCTTTCTCTTAATTTTTTCCTCCTGTTCTTTTTACTTTTTGATAATTTTCTTTTTATACCTTTCCCAATCCTCTATCATCTTATATAGAAATAGATACACCCACACATTATACACAACCAAAACTTTTAAGGAATTTAAATAAATTGATGTAAAGTTTGTTTCACTGTCAATTTCATGCATCTCTCAAAACCATTCTACCTGGAAATAAGCTTAATGATTTTTAATTCTATGAAGCCATACCAGAGTTTAAATTTCTGGGAAATTTTGTCTCTCCAATATAGCACTTATGGAAAGGAGGAAGAATTATTTTTTTTTACAATGATGTTTACCCTGTACAAGGCCCAAGAGCCACTTAATGTAGACGGTTACAGAGTAAGACAAAAAAGCCATTTCTTAAGTGAAAATTCTATAGAATTATTTTCCACAACACTTTGGAAGAAACTGGTGTTGACCATGTTCACCATAGTCTATAAATATAGAATACAGCATAGTACGTAATCTATTCAATGAAACAACATTAAAGATTAATACTCACGAGTCAGACACTCTACTGAATCTGACTATATTGCCAATACCACCAGCAGCTGTTCCGTAATTCTTCAGTCTTTGATATCAAAGGATGGAAGTGAATATTCGGGAAAAAACATAGCTTTTTTTTATTCATCATTGCATTGAATATTTTGAGCCTTCTGATTGGTTAACCCTTCTATTGGTGAACTATAAAAAAAAGTCAGCTCATTTTGGCTGGCTCACTAGTACACCAATTCGGTAATTCCAAAATTCCAACAACTTTAAGCCCAATTTTAAACAAGAAACAAAGAGAAACCTCTACTCCTGTTCAAAAGACAGGCAAAGAGAGTGAACTGGATGATAAGTGAGCTATCTATCTACTCCTTTTGAGGAGAAAAAAAAGTAATTCATAAATAAATTTCAGACAGAGATGCTTGAATTATAGAGTTGAACTAGACTATACTAGATTGGCAGTAAGGTCTCATCATTTTACAGTTGAAATAGATAGATGTAACCATAAGTTCTATGCTAATAGTTTCTTCTATTACACTTCTTGCTTGTGGAACTCTCTTTTGGCTTCTTGATTCCCAGTCAACTTTGATCTTCAAAAATTCATGCTATTATCTTCTGTTTTTTTTAATTTTTGTTCTTTTATTGATATATCTAAAGTAAAAACTGCTTCTGTTTATCTTTGAGTTTGATAAACTAATGCAAGCATCATGGGAAAGGTTAAAATGAGTTTGTAATTCTTAGCTTTTGGCTATAAGGACAGTGTTATTCGACATGTCAGGTTTTATTCCGAATTTGATGAGAAACATAATGGCTGAAAAACATTGAGATCAGCTTGATGGTTGCAGTATTACAAAACTCTTTCCCCTGTGTTTATTGGGCATCTATAAAAGATTACTCTAATTGAATTATTATATAAAAAATAATGGCAACATTGATTTTAACTATGAAGGTATATGAAAGAAATGTTACAAAGTTCTTAGTTCAACCAAAAGAGACTAAAAGAAAATTGTTGCTTGGTCATATTTTTGGTGGAAGATAACGTGTGGGTGCATGAGCTTCGAGATAAAATGATAGATGCCTTACTTAGATATTGTTTTGTTTGTTTTACAAGATTTTTATTTCTGGTAATATTTTCTTTTTTCAAATATTTATTGCTGATACTAATTTTAAAAAAAAAAAGTATTTCTGATATTAAAATCTATTTTTACACTTTCATAGTATTTTTTTCAGGTTGTTTTACGGGTCAATATTTGCCCCATAAATGGGACCCATAACAACGAAAACCACCTCGGGAAATGGGTGGACCTGGGACCACCAGCAATGTAAAATGGATCCCCACCTTTTTTTTCAAAAGTATTGCTGATAATAATTTTTTTTCAAAAAAATTATTGCTGGTAATAATTTTTTTTTTATAAAATATTTCTGGTATTAAAACCTATTTTTACACAAGTTTGGAATTAACTATTTGCCCATAGCAGGGACCCTAACAGGTATCTATTAAATTTAACATAGTGGACCTGGGAACACCAACAATTAAGAGGTGGTTCCATGCTCCTCAAAACCTCCTGATCAGAGATTTGCTGTTGGACGTATTTTATCGTCTTAATTTGAGCTTAGATATAAAAAATCGACATTTACATTAATTTCTTTTTTTTTTTGAAATATCAATTAGATTTTTTTTGTAACATCATCAGTTTTTTTTTTGAAAAAATTCATTATTCTTTTTTTCTTTAACATCATACCTCCAAAATCAGATGACCAAGCTGATACTGATCAGGTATTGACTTGTGTACAATCAATTCAGCCACAATTTTCTTCATTTTCAATTACGCACTGCAACACCTCTTGGCAATTTATAGTCCAATCACAGATAACTTCCAGTTCACTAGCAACCTGTGCTCTTCCATAAAAAAAAGGAAGCAAACACAGTAACGGTTCCCATTGGGTAAAGATTATGGTGACACGCTCAGCCTGAAGTGGTAAGTAACAATTTTGTTTCCTCTCACTGTGATATACATGTGCAAACACATACCTGAAACAGATTCTACTCACTCTTACCCTATTTCCATTCATTTTAATCATCTAAGGAACACAAACAAATAGTAAAACTCTCCTTATGATTGTATGTATACATCCAAGTGTGTGTGAATATATTCTTGAAGCTATATACATAAAACAGTTAAAACCTAACCCAAACAAAATAAACTATGAAATCTCCACAAATATTCTTAAATGTCTATAATTGTTAATTAAACCATTGGTTTATACCAACAATATTCCCATATTAATATTTTGAATTCACTCTCGTTTTAATTAGATCATTTGTGAAAATGAGCTTTGAAGTTTTTATTTTAAAATGAGCGTCTTATATGCATGTGTTTATCGTTGCTTGGAAATCATCCATGTAAACAGAAACAGACTATCATCACTATCTTGTCTGTATATTGCTTAATATATTGTACAGTAATTGTCATCTTTGATAATGGCTTATGTAAATTGAAAGCTTAGATTGGATTAAAAATATGTATCAATATTGTAATTTTTTTTTTCTTTGTTTAATGATAATGTTATTAAACTTATCAGACATATGAAAAATTTACATAAAATAAATAGACAACACTTGTCTATATTATTTAATGAAACATGTATGTATATATATATATATATATATATATATATAAAAAGAAAAAAGTAACTGTGTTAAGAAGGCCAATGAGTACTAGATCTTAGCAAAAGATCACTCGTGGGTAACTATGGTTTGGAGTACCCTTATTCTGTCCCCTAGTTGAGATTCATTTGTTGGGTGTAGTTTTAGGTCATACCAAAGACTTACTTTCCAGTTCCCATGAAAAAAAATATCAGCAGCAGCAGCTAGATTAAATTAATAGATTATTTTAATGATTTTTTTTTAAATATGATATTTCCAAAGTGTTTCAAAGAAATGATATGCTTTTACAAGGAATAATTTCTGTTTATAGAGAAAAAAAAAAACTTAGAAATTCTTTATTTATTATTTTAATTTGAAATTGTCGCCATTTTATATTCTTAATTTTGCACTTATTATTGTTTTATTTTGATTTTGTCAACTGGAACAGTTTAGTAGGGTCAGTTGGGCACCATCTGTGATTGAAGAGCACCATGACACAATTCACTTTGAAAAGAAATTTATAAATGTCATAATGTACTGCTTAAAATTTTAATGGAAAAAATAATATAAACATAAGATTGTTTGAATATTTTCTTCAATTTTCTGTACTGTCCTCAACAGTACAGAGGAACTTAAAATCTAAAAATTAATTATTCTTTTGAATTTTTGCTGGAAAACTATATCAAGCAAAAGGAGTCTGCACCCTGCCAAACAAGCAGGAGAACCCTGTTATAATCGGGTCATCAACAATTTCTGCAACCACATCACCGCTCATGTCTGGTCAACTAACTCCCAGACTGTAACCCCTTGATTATTATATGTGGGGCAAAAGTTTTTTATTTTTTAAAAACTGTACTAGATTGACAGCTTTGTCCATTTTTGCTAAAAGTATCCATCCAAAGAATCTGTAATGTTATTTTTGATATTCATCATCTTTTCAGTCCCTTTCAATTGTCTGTAATGTTGATTCCTGTGCTTTTTATAAATACTTTTCATGAGTTGACAAAGATTTAATTTTTTCCCTGGTACCGAGATTTTACAAATTTAATGTATCACCTACCTTACAAGACTAAAAATTTTAGCAGAACAGGGTTTTCTTTTTGACAAGTAAAATTTAATAAGAGCTACAAAGGACAAAGGAATTATTATAACCATGATTTAATTGTCCTTAATAGAAAATTCACATAGAAAAAAAAAATTTAAACTAAATATACTGGATGCCAACTAAAAAAAAAAAATTATTGAGCAAACACTTTGGCCAACTCCATATTTTATAGAAAAGCTTATAAAAGTTTCTTTCTAATAATATTTGTTTCATTGATTACTATCCGACTGAAACAGTCCTTGTTATTTTATATTTTTCTATTTATTAAGTCTGTGATTTTGTCCAATATTCTCAGTGATAGCATTCAAAGCTCTGGGTTCACGACACATCAAGTATTGGAAAGGAAAGACTTTTTTTTAATCTGTTTTTCCCTTAAATGTTTTAATTTTATTTAAATTAGTATTGGCAGAATAATTATAAATTTTCATCATTCATTGTGAAAAAAATGGGATAAAATATAAAAATAAAACAATATTTTTTTTCTTTCATAAAAAAATGATGTGGATGAATATTATGATTTGATCTAGAAAAAAAAAACATGTATAAGCAAATCATACATAAACCACATCAATACAGAAATGAGTTGCCAGTTATATATATATATATATATATATATATAATATATATAAAATCGCTTTCGGAATGATTTATAATTGGAAACTGGATATGAAAATTTATTTTACAGATAGTGTTGTATCTTTTTCATCCTTTTTTTATGGGTCAAGTTGTGGACTCCATACAGACACCATATACGCCAGCTAGATGTTTTCCATAAAAAGCTGTCTGCGTGCAATCTGTGGAGTTAAACTTCAAGATAGGAATCTAACGTAGATCTGTTTAACAGGTGTAATATTGGAGGAATCAGACTTTTATTTGAATATGTTTTTTCTTTACGGTGGACTGGTCATGTCTTGAGAATGTCTGATGGCAGGATACCCAAGATCCTAATGTACAGCCAGCTAGATCAGGGATACAGGAATGTAGGATGCCCATGGCTAAGATACAAAGACAAGCTGAAAAGCAACTTATCAGCAGTCAATATACCACATAACACCTTTGAGTGCTTAGCTTTGGAGCTGGTAGAATGGAGATCAACGTGTTTTAGTGGACTCAGAAATTTTCAATCTGCTTGTCTGAATCATCTTCAAGAAGCGAGAGCAAGATCTAAAAGGTCAGCCAATCTAACAGTGATCTCATCTCACAATCCTCACACTTGCTCCATATGTGGCCTCCTTTGTAAATCACTAGCAGGTCTTAAATACCACTTAAGATTATCGCACAAACTTTCATAACTGAATAATAAGCTGTCAGATCGTCATACATTGAAATCGACAGGAGAGTCCATTATTATTATTATTATATATATATATATATATATATATATATATATATATATATATATATATATATATATATATGTGTGCATTGTAGAAAAATAGGAAAAACACATTAGGTAAACAATCCGATATATTCTTTAGTATTTTTTTATTTTATTTAAAAAAAAAAAAAACATTGCTCCATATAAAGTAGAGCTTAAATTATAATTATTTTTAAAAATATGATTCCTTCGCTACATAAGAGTTCTGATGTTTCAAAAACGAGAGAGAAAACCTCAATATAATTATTAAAATTAAATTGAGTTAAAGTATCAAGCCCTGTTTCATCCTCAAGCGAAAATTTAGGAATAACCAATCTTGAAATTTAAAAATCTTTATAAGCATGTTCATTCACAAAATTAATTACTAAATAAAAAATAAAAATGACCATTTGGTAATGGCGTCTAATTTATATAATTTTTTATTATCATTTCATATCAATATCTAAGAAGTCAAGCTGAGATAGGGTGGGGGGCATCCATTTCAAAAATGAATAGCCTTATTTCATATTTTTTCATCTTTTCATATAATGAGGGAATGGCTCTCTTGATTTTTGAGAAACATTTTAACTTTATGTAGTTTTAGGAATCATATTTTTAAAAATAATTATATATATATATATATATATATATATATATATATATATATATGATTATTTTTTAAATATCATAATATTTTTTAAAAAATGAGTTGATAAAACAACAAAACTTAATTTGCACTGAAATGTAGGTATATGTATATTTAATAATATGTATTTCTTAGCTCTGTCTAACCACATTGAGCACTGCTATATTTACACCTTAAAGTAAATTTAGTAAATAATTATTTGCTTATGTGTGTATTCACACTAGTGCATGCATATACAGTTGCAAATATCTATTTATTTGATTTACTCGCATCTCTCTTTATCTATATATATATATATATACATACACACACACATACAGGATACATTAGGTAAATTGTCACCATTTTATACTTTTAATTTTGCACATGTATGTTGTTTGTTTTTGTTGACTGTTATAATAGGCCCAGTGGGGCACCATCTGTGAGAAAAAGAGCACCACAATTCACTCCGTCAAAAATTTGGAAATGTCATGTTGTACTTTTTAGCATTTATGCTGGAAGCTCCAGTACAAATATTTCAGCATGTTTGGGTATCAATTTGAGGACAGTGCAGAGATTCGAATGGTAATTATGAACGTATTTGGTGTGATCACTAGTGATGGCAACATTATGCTTGCATTCATCTTCCCACAGTGCCTCAGGCTCAATACAGAGGCCTACATTAAGTACCTTGAAGAGGGAGTGCTGCTCTGGGTCAAGAGGGTGGCTACTTGAAGAGCCTTTGTCTAGCAACATAAGTCTGCATCATGCCACACAAGTAGGAGAACACAGTCAAGGCAATCAGTCAATTTCTGTAACTACATCACCCCTTATATCTGGCCACCTAATTTCCTAGACTGCAACCCCCTTGATTATTATGTGTGGGATACAGTTAATAAAAATAAAACTTCAAAGATGAACTGAAGGCAAAGATTATGGCAGAATTCACAAGCTTAAACAAGGAAACAGTCCAGAAGAGATGCAGGTGATTTCAAAGTTGTCTGGAGGCTATGGTTGAATCCAATGGTGATTTTATTTGAAGACATTTTTGTGTAATTTTGGTAAATATATCTGTTAAAACGAGATGTCAGTGTTATTTTCATTTTTGCATAATTTAGATGAAAATTTATCTATCACTCCCTCTGTGTGTGTGTGTGTTTCCCATTCTGCACTGTCTTGTCTTTTTTTCTGCACTTTTCTGCCATTCTCCACTTTTCTCTTTTCCCATTTCATTCTACTTTTCTCGTCTCTTTTCCCATTCTCCACTTTTCTATAAACATTTTCCCATTCTCCACTTTTCTTTATCTATCTTTTTTTATTCTCCACTTTTCTCGTCCCTTTTCCCATTCTCCACTTTTTCTCGTCCCTTTTCCCATTCTCCATTTTTTCTCGTCTCTTTTCCCATTCTCCACTTTTCATCATCTATTTTTTCCCATTCTCCACTTTTCTCGTCCTTTTCCCATTCTCCCTTTTCTTTCACAAAATTCTTTTCCCATTCTCCACTTTTAAAAATCTTTTCCCATTCTCCACTTTTCTCGTCTCTTTTCCCATTCTCCATTTTCTCGTCTCTTTTTCCCATTCTCCACTTTTCTATTCTCTTTTTTTCCCATTCTCCACTTTTCTCGTCTCTTTTCCCATTCTCCACTTTTCTCGTCTCTTTTCCCATTCTCCACTTTTCTCGTCTCTTTTCCCATTCTCCACTTTTCTCGTCTCTTTTCCCATTCTCCACTTTTCTCGTCTCTTTTCCCATTCTCCATTTCTTTTGTCTCTTTTACCATTCTTCCTTTTCTTTATTCTTCCACCCTTTCATAATTTTTCTTCTTTCTTATTTCTCTTTTCTCTCTCTCTTATCTAATCAACCTTACCTGCATTCTACAAGAAATGAGGGTGTTGTGTAATAAGGCACAAATTCTGATATTAGATTTGCAACTAATTCTTCTCTTGGGATTTGTACAAGACTTTATTTCTATGCTAAACACTTAAACTGAATACCAAAAAGAAACACCAGTAAAACAAAAAAGTTAAAATAAAAGATACCAATTTCAAATCTTTTCCACTTAAAATCCTTTCAATGAGAACACATGAATATGAAACATTCATGACAAATTAGATCATCACAAAAAAAGAATATAACAAAATAATAAGGTGTGAATCTATAACATTATTGATCAGAAACTGGTTTTATGAATAATTATTCCTGATCTAAATCATGATAGAGTAGCTATTGATTAAAGCACTGAAATAGAACCACAAAGGTAAACTGTTAATGCTCGTTACTTAAAAACCTTAAATCTTTGGGAGAAAATAATTGCTCTTGTCTCTTTTCCCATTCTCCTTTTCTCTCATCTCTTTTTCCATTCTCCTTTTCTCTCAACTCTTTTTCCATTTTCCATGTACCATTCTTCATTTCTCTTTTCCCATTCTCTCTTTCTCTCATCACTTTTTCCATTTTCCCTTTCTCTCATCACTTTTCTCATTCTCCCTTTCTCTCGTCACTTTTCCCACTCTCTCTTTCTCTCATCTCTTTTCCCATTCTCTCTTTCTCTCGTCTCTTTTCCCATTTTTCATTTGTCTTGTCTCCTTTACCATTCTCCATTTTTCTTGTCACTTTTTCCATTATCCCTTTCTCTTGTCTCTTGTAACATTCTCCATTTCTTTTGTTTCTTTTCCCATTCTCTCTTTCTTTCTCTGTTCAACATTCCATTCTTTTTTTCTTGTCTCCCTTTCTCCATTTCTTTTTTTTTCTTTATCCCTTTCTCTTTAACATTCTCCATTTCTTTTGTTTCTTTTCCCATCACTTTTCACTTTCCCATTTCCCTTTCTCTCAATCACTTTTTCCATTATCCCTTTCTCTTGTCTCTTGTAACATTCTCCATTTTGTTTCTTTTCCCATTTCAGCTTTCCCATTCTCCCTTTCTCTAAATCACTTTTTTCCATTCTCCCTTTCTCTCGTCACTTTTTTCCCCCCTTCTTGTCTTTTAACATTCTCCATTTCTTTTTTTCCCATTCTCCCTTTCTCTTCGTCACTTTTTTCCATTCTCCCATTCTCTTGTTATTCTTGTAAAATTCTCCCTTTTCTTTTCTCTTTCTTTTTCTCATTCTCCATTTCTTTCATTTCTTTCCCCTTCCTCTTTTTTTCCCTTTTCCCATCTTTCTTTCTCTCGTCACTTTTCCCATTCTCCCTTTCTCTCGTCACTTTTTCCATTATCCCTTTCTCTTGTCTCTTGTAACATTCTCCATTTCTTTGTTTCTTTTTCCCATTCTCTCTTTCTCTTCACTTTTTTCCATTCTCCTTTCTCTCGTCACTTTTTTCCATTCTTCATTTGTCTTTGTCTTTTTTTTTTACCATTCTCCATTTCTTTTTAACTCTTTTACCATTCCCATTTTTTTCCCATTTCTTTTCTTTTTCTCTTTCTCTCTTTCTTTTTTCCATTCTCCCTTTCTCTTGTCAACTTTTTTTTTTTTCCCTTTCTCATTCTCCCACTTTTTCCATTCTCCCTTTCTCTCGTCTCTTGTAACATTCTCCATTTCTTTTGTTTCTTTTCCCATTCTCTCTTTCTCTCGTCACTTTTTCCATTCTCCCTTTCTCTCGTCTCTTGTAACATTCTCCATTTCTTTTGTTTCTTTTCCCATTCTCTCTTTCTCTCGTCACTTTTTCCATTTCTTTTGTTTCTTTTCCCATTCTCTCTTTCTCTCGTCACTTTTTCCATTCTCCCTTTCTCTCGTCACTTTTTCCATTCTTCATTTGTCTTGTCTCTTGTACCATTCTCCATTTCTTTTGTCTCTTTTACCAAAAAGCCCATTTACCTTTTCCCATTTTCTTTTTCTCCCCATTTTTTCTTCTCCCTTTCTCTTTTTTTTCCATTCTCCCTTTCTCTCGTCACTTTTTCCATTCTCCCTTTCTCTCGTCACTTTTTCCATTCTCCCTTTGTCTTGTCTCTTTTACCATTCCCCATTTCTCTTTTCCTATTCTCCCTTTCTCTCGTCACTTTTTCCATTCTTCATTTGTCTTGTCTCTTGTACCATTCTCCATTTCTTTTGTCTCTTTTCCCATTCCTCATTTCTTTTGTCTCTTTTCCCATTCCTCATTTCTCTTGTATCTTTTTCCCCTTCTCCCTTTCTATGGAACTACAAATGTTGACTGTTAATGCTCGGTACTTAAAGACCTTAAATCTTTGGGAGATTATAATTTCATCCCAAAGCCAAAATTCTTGTTTATATCTTTAGGTATTATGATTACTTGCATTATTTACATCATTTCGACTGTCATCCTCATCTTCATTGCCATATTCATAACGTTTCAGCTGTTGTACACTCTGGCCTTTACGTCTATGTCTCTCTATATATCTGTCTATATCTCTGAGACGAGGTATTATGATTCCTTGTATTATTTAAATTATTTAGACAGTTATCCTCATCTTCATTGCTATATTCACAATATTTTGGCCATTGTCTCTTCCAGTCTTCTTTAGGTGATTGAAATTCTGAACCGGACACTTTATTTCATCCACCGGGATTGATTGTTCTAGTTCCACATGCCATGCCTATTCTGGATGTCTCAGTTATTTCCCCTTATTATTATTGTTCTAGTTCAACTGAGTCATGTGTCCCAGTGGATAAAAGCATTGGTTAGATCCAGTGATTAGACCCAAAGTGTTGTTAGTTCAATACCAGGCTACAGCAGTGGTGAACCAAAACATGGAGAGCTGAGTTAAAGGGAAATAACTGAGGCATCCGAAAGAGGCATGGCAAGTGGAATTAGAACAATCTACCCTGGTGAACAAAATAAAGGGTTCAGTTTGAAATTTTAATCACCTGAAGAAGGCCGGAGTGTACAATGGCCAAAACATTGTGAAAATGGCAATGATGATGAATAATGTAAGTAGCCAAAATTCTTTCTTATTTGTTTGTAATTTAAAACAGAAATTAAACAGAATGAATAATTGACTGATAATATTCAGAGAAATTTCTTGACTGATGCCAAGTATAATTTTTATTATAGTCACCCTGTTTATAACCAGACAAAACATTCCAAAAGCTAAACAGAGTACAAAACAAACAGAAAAAGAAATGAAAGCATTTAGTTTTAGAGACTTTAAAATATACAAGCCATCTCAAGAAGACACAATATGGTGATTGACATTGCCTTGAAATTTGAAGATTGTAGTTATCAGGAAAGCAAGTAGATGGAAGGGAGTTCCACAGGCAGGAAGTGTAAGAAAAGAAACTGTTAGAGTAGAAGTGGAGGTTACATTTAACTATTTCAACAGTAAAAGGGTGGGACCTAGATGCCAATCTAGTAACGCGTTTAAATTCACGTACTCAGGGCATCAGGGAAAAATGCTTATCAGAGCAGTAAACATGAAAATGTTTGTAAAAAAGACAGAGGGAAACCATGTCATGTTGATGAGAATATGACTGGACATATGTAAGAGGGATAAAGGAAAAAAATGCATAAACTACCTAGCATCTTTGTGTAAATGGACAGTAGAACAGTGTTTAGAAGAAGAAGAATGAGCTTGGTTAAATGGATAGCAGAACAAGTTTCAGGGGAGATAAGAAAAAGACAAAATTTATTAAGAGCTACAAAGGACAGGAAATTGTGGAGAGCCATGATCACTTACATCTTGAAAGGACACGCCACATAGAAGAAGAAGAATAAGCTTGGTTAAATGGATAGCAGAACAAGTTTTAGGGGAGATAAGAAAAAGACAAAATTTATTAAGAGCTACAAAGGACAGGAAATTGTGGAGAGCCATGATCACTTACATCTTGAAAGGACACGCCACATAGAAGAAGAAGAATAAGCTTGGTTAAATGGATAGCAGAACAAGTTTTAGGGGAGATAAGAAAAAGACAAAATTTATTAAGAGCTACAAAGGACAGGAAATTGTGGAGAGCCATGATCGCCAACATCTTGAAAGGACACGCATCAGAAGAAGAAGAATGAGCTTGGTTAAATGGATAGCAGAACAAGTTTTAGGGAGATAAGAAAAAGACAAAATTTATTAAGAGCTAAAAAGGACAGGAAATTGTGGAGAGCCAATCGCCAATCTTGAAAGGACACGCCACATAGAAGAAGAAGAATAAGCTTGAGTAAATGGATAGCAGAACAAGGTTTTAGGGGAGATAAGAAAAGACAAAATTTATTAAGAGCTACAAAGGACAGGAAATTGTGGAGAGCCATGATCACTTACATCTTGAAAGGACACATAGCACATAGAAGAAGAAGAATAAAAATTATTTGGTTAAATGGATAGCAGAACAAGGATTAGGGGAGATAAGAAAAAGACAAAATTTATTAAGAGCTACAAAAACCATTTGACAGGAAATTGTGGAGAGCCATGAAATGTCTTGAAAGGACACGGCACATAGAAGAAGAAGAATAAGCTTGATAAATGGATAGCAGAACAAATTTTAGGGAGATAAGAAAAAACAAAATTTATTAAGAGCTACAAAGGACGGAAATTGTGGAGAGCCATGATCGCTAATGTCTTGAAAGGACACGGGACACATAGAAGAAGAAGAATGAGCTTGGTTAAATGGATAGCAGAACAAGGTTTAGGAGAAATAAGAAAAGACAAAATTTATTAAGAGCTACAAAGGACAGGAAATTGTGGAGAGCCATGATCGCCAATGTCTTGAAAGGACACGCCACATAGAAGAAGAAGAATGAGCTTGGTAAATGGATAGCAGAACAAGTTTTAGTGGAGATAAAGAAAAGACAAAATTTATTAAGAGCTACAAAGGACAGGAAATTGTGGAGAGCCATGATCGCTTATATCTTGAAAGGACACGGCACATAGAAGAAGAAGAATAAGCTTGGTTAAATGGATAGCAGAACAAGTTTTAGGGAGATAAGAAAAAGACAAAATTTATTAAGAGCTACAAAAGGACAGGAAATTGTGGAGAGCCATGATCACCAATATCTTGAAAAAGACACGGCACATAAAGAAGAAGAATAAGCTTGGTTAAATGGATAGCAGAACAAGTTTTAATTGGATAAAGAAAAAGACAAAATTTATTAAGAGCTACAAAGGAGAGGAAATTGTGGAGAGCCATGATCGCCAATTCTTGAAAGGACACGGCACATAGAAGAAGAAGAATGAGCTTGGTTAAATGGATAGCAGAACAAGGTTTAGTGGAAATAAGAAAAAAAACAAAATTTATTAAGAGCTACAAAGACAGGAAATTGTGGAGAGCCATGATCTTAATCTTGAAAGGACACGGCACATAGAAGAAGAAGAATGAGCTTGGTTAAATGGATAGCAGAACAAGTTTTAGTCCTCTTAAGAAAAAGACAAAATTTATTAAGAGCTACAAAGGACAGGAAATTGTGGAGAGCCATGATCGCTTCACATCTTGAAAGGACACAGGAAGAAGAAGAATGAGCTTGGTTAAATGGATAGCAGAACAAGTTTTAGTGGAGATAAGAAAAAGACAAAATTTATTAAGAGCTACAAAGGACAGGAAATTGTGGAGAGCCATGATTTAGGACACGCCACATAGAAGAAGAAGAATGAGCTTGGTTAAATGGATAGCAGAACAAGTTTTAGTGGAGATAAGAAAAAGACAAAATTTATTAAGAGCTACAAAGGACAGGAAATTGTGGAGAGCCATGATCGCTTACATCTTGAAAGGACACGCCACATAGAAGAAGAAGAATAAGCTTGGTTAAATGGATAGCAGAACAAGTTTTAGGGGAGATAAGAAAAAGACAAAATTTATTAAGAGCTACAAAGGACAGGAAAATTTTGGAAAGCTATGATCACCAATGTCCTGAACTTATAATTAACATCAGATAAGAGACAAGTGAAATTTTTAGGTCACACAATGAGGAAAGTGGGCTTGGAAAATTTGAAATTCAAAGGACATACTGATGCTAAGATGGATTTGCTATACATACAGGAGTAAATGGTAGTACCATCTGTAGTAATGTCTACTTGGGAATTGATGACATCAAGAAGATCATTGATGAATATCAGAAAACAGATTAGGACCCAGAATAGAGCCCTAACAAAAGAAATCTCAAGGTGTATTGGGATAGCAAAAAATGCATTCCAAAAGCTAATCAAAGTATTAAGAAACAGAAGAATTTTATTAGAAATAAAGAGCACTGAACTGTTATGTAATATCCACTCTGCTATATGGCAGTGAATGCTGGAAAATCTCCTCATAGATGAAGAAGAGACTTGAAGGAAAAGAAAAGTGGTTTCTACAGAATGATGCTGAGGATACCATGGACAAAATTTTAGAGAAAATGGAAACAAAAAGGAAACTTATGCTTAGAGACAGTTGAAATTTCTAGGGCACATAATAAGGAAAGAGGGTTTTGAAAATCTGATACTCACAGGGCAGATTGAAGATAACAGGAACAGAAGAAAACAATGCATAACCTGCTTAATAATCTTGAGTAAACAGGCGGCAGAACAAGGTTTAGGAAAAATACTAAAAAAAACTTTATTAAGATGTTCAAAGGATAGGAAATTGTGGCAAGAAATGCCCTAAGGAGACACAGTACATAAAGAAGAAAGATATCTTCATCTTAGTTGTTATAGTCATAATGTTTCTGCCATTGAGACCATCTGGAATTCTTCAGAAGTCTGTTGTTTAAACTTTATAATATTTAGAACTGAACCCTTTATTTAATACTGGGATAAAATGTTTCTAGTTCCACAAATTTTTAGAAAATGGATAATCACATAGCAGTTATCTCCTGTTAATTTCCCTCTCTAAAGTTCTTCACTTTTATTGAACTCACCAAATCTTTTTGACACACAAGGCACAGTGGATAAAGGTGTTAGTCACAAAAAAAAAGTTGTTCAATAAATATGGAGAACTTTTAGTGAAAATTAAAGGAGGTAACTGATAACTGACATCCATAAATTAAAAAACTAAACAAAATCACCCCAGTGAAAAAAAAGGGTTCAGTTTGACATTCTCAATATAATAAGAATAATAATATTTGTAATAAATATGGTGACAAAGATGAGGACAATAGTCTGAATAATGTAAATAATGAGAATCTCAATATAATAATAATAATAATAATGTATAATAATAATCTAATGAGAGAAATTTGGAATTATGAAACCTTACTTAGCACTGACATCCGTTACGAAGTTGAATTGAAAAGCAAGAAATACTAAAAATAAAAAGAAGAAAAATTTAGAAAAATTTGAAGAGGAAGGAAAGAAAAAAAAATCAAACATTTTTAGTTGATATCAAAAGTTAAGAGAAAACAGAGATTAAATAAGTCATATTCGGTATAGAGAAACTATGGTTAAACACTAAAGCTATAGGAGAGACTGGAGTCACTTAAAGTGGAGGGGTGGATGAGTTCTAGATTTTGTTATGGTTAGAATAAAACTTCTATTTTCCTGCATCAGTGGGGGTGTGGATATCAGTCAGATAAGAAAGAAATATATTCTAATCAAGTTAAATTTACACCTAGTATAGAAGACAAACTTAGACATTTTTTTCTTCTCTTGGTTTAGTCACCAAAATGATTAGCAAGATTGCAAATACAACATTTGAGATAAGAAAAAGATTTTTTATTTCCCATAATTTATATGGTTTGCTTGGTTTCAAATATTTCATAATCTAGATGTGTATGTAACATAGAAAACATCTGCATGCAAAATGGACTTGGCAAGCCAAGTTCAAATTCTACTTAATGCTGTTGCATTCACTTTCATACAAATATTCTTAAGAAATGTATGACTTCAATTTTTCTCCCCCAGATATGGGTTAAATAGCAGGGTATATTGAACTCCTTAGCTTCAACATAGGAAGCAACTAATCTAAGAGAAGAGAAACCCTGAATTTCAAAAATGTAATTAAAGTAGCTGGAAACTACTCCACTATCTTTCCTAGAATGTATGGCAATTCAAACACAATTCTAGCATCTTAATTTCACTTTCCACTTACAAATGAACATTTTTCATTTATTCTGTTCATTTAAATGTTCAAATCGTAGCTAATCCAGCAAGAGAAGAAAGCCCTTAACAACAATGCGGAAAATAAAGGAAGCTCTTGTCTAATTATAAACTGTGAAAGAAATTGAAAATTCAATAACAGAAAAACATCTGCATATCATGTTTAAGTGATCTACTTTGATTTTTTATTTTATTTCAATCTAGCTCTTGGATCTTAATTAACGTTAAAACCAATATAGGCAATGTTTGGTTTTGGTTGGAAGAAGGATCTCAGGAATCATCAGAATGCCATAATGGAATTTTATATCCTGGCATCTCTCTATTAAGTGGAATTATTTGTCAGTGTCTGTCTATTCTCCAACTAATACAAGACAGGTATTTTGTAGCAATTAAGAATCCTTGACTTCATTACACTGTCAACCATTGTAAGATCTCAATGAGAGAATGCACAGGGAAAGAATGATTCATGCCTTTCCCCAATGGTATTTGCACAAAATAAATACTGAATTCGAATTCAACTGATTCTATCTCTGATAATTTTTAAAAAACATTGCAATTTCAAGGGTACAGTGGACAAAAAAAGAGAAAATATAAAGCTTGTAACAATTAAGAACCTTTGAAATCACTGCATTTTTCTCTCAAACCTTGTAAGATGTCATTGAGAAAATTTATTGGGGAAGATCACTTCATGTCTTTTTTTAATAGTATTTGTACAAAGTAAACAAATCAACATCATCATTATCATCAATCCAATAACTGTGAGTGGCCATAGAAACATTGTCCAGCTGAACAACTTATTACTATCAGTTTTTGTAAAACCATTTCACCACAAGAAAGGCAGGAATGTCATTAGTACACAGGGGGTGACAGAGTGTGAAGGTGAGAGAAAAGACTGTGTATAGGGGGGTTGAGAAAAGGATAAAAGATGAAGGAGATTCAAGAAGACAGAATATGGTGATTGACATTGTGTTAAAAGTTTTGAAGATTGTAATTTTCAGAGAAGCAAACAAATGGAAAGGAGTCCCACAGGTGGGAAGTACTAGAAAAGAAACTGTTAAAGTAGAAGTGGAAATTGCATTTAACTATTTCAACAGTAAAAGGGTGGGACCTAGATGCCAATCTAGTAATGTATTTAAATTCACATACTCAGGGTATCAGGGAAAAATGCTTGTCAGAGCAGTAGCCATAAAAATGTTTGTAGAAAACACAGAGAGAAACCATGTCATGTTGATGAAAAAGTGACTGAAGTTTAGATGCTAAGTTAGGATCGATTACAATGCAGATCCTGCTTTGGATTTTGTCAAGAATCTCAAGATGAATAGCAGGAGCCTCAGACCAGATATGGCAGCAGTATTCAATTCACGGATGAATGATAGATTTGTAAATATGCAAGATGGACTCTGGCGAGAAAACCTATCATGACAATGAACCAATTTTCCTTGCAGTAGATGCAGCTATTAATTCAATGTGGTTGTTCCCCTTCAAGTCAGTTGAAAATGTGAAGCTAAGAAGTTACACTGAGACACTTTTCAGGAGTTGAGCATCAGGCATGCTGATGGTAGGCAGGGAAGTTTCTCAAGGTTGGTCAAATGAGAGCAATTTATTTTTGAAGGCATTAAAATTTACAAGCCATTTTCTACCCCGGTTAATCACTGGCTGGAAGACCTTTTCAAGAGCAGTGGACAAGTTAACTTTGTCAGGTCTGATAGCTTTGCTATTCAGAAGAGAGTAAATGATATGGTTATCTGCATAAATGCCTACCTGGGAAATGATGACATCAGTAAGATCATTGATGAAGATCAGAAACAGTATAGGACCCAGGATAAAGCCCTAACAGAAGAAATCTGAAGGTGTATTAGATTAGCAAAAAATGCTTTCAAAAAGCTAAGCAAAGTATTAAGAAACAGAAGAATTCTATTATAAAGACAGAAAGAAGTACTGAACTGTTATGTAATATCAGTCCACTTATATGGCAGTGAATGTTAGACAATCTACTCATAGATGAACAGACTTGAAGCAAAAGAAATGTGGTTCTACAGAAGGATGCTGAGAATAACTTGGACTGAACAGGTGAGCAAAAATGAAATTTTAGTGAAAAAGGAAACTTATACTTAAGAAAAAAGAGATAGTGTAAATTTCAAGGGTACATAATGAGGAAAGATGGCTTAGAAAATTTGACACTCAAAGAACATACTAATGGTAAGAGGGACAGAGGAAAACAATGCATAACCTACCTAGCGAGCTTATGTAAATGGATGGCAGAACAGTGCTTACAAGAAATAACAAAAAGACAAAATTTATTAAGAGCAACAAAGGACAGGAAATTGTTATAATTAACATCAGTAAGAGATGAAATTTTTAGGGCACAAAATGAGGAAAGAGGGCTTGGAAAATCTGATATCCACAGGATATACTAAAGGCAAGAGGGATAGAGTAAATCTCACTTGAGTAAATGGAAAGGCAGGGATTTAGGACATGTCACAAAAAGAGAAAATTTATTAAGATCTTCAAAAGAGGAAATTGAAAACAGAAATGATTGCCAATGTTTTGAATGGACACTGAACATAGAAGAACAATATCTCCACATTTTTAACAGTTAACATTACAAGAAAACTTGCTTAAAAATTCTTTCTCAGACTTTTTAACAAAATATATACCTAGACATGATTTTGGCCTGTGTCAGACAATTGATGAAACACTAACCTTTTCATGAACTATTGAGAGAAATAGAGCAAGATTTCAAAGACATTGGCTGATTTTTGGCAGAAGTACTATGAGTTTAGGTGTCAGAATAAGTATTACACTGAGAAATATCTCTTGAAAAAAGCAGAGACAAATTGAAATTAGCTGTCAAAATAAACAGGTGGCATGATTCCTCTAAGGAAGTCAGCTTTTTGGTCAACTCTCATCAGAATAGAATGTTTGATAAATTTTAAAATATTAAATTCTTTGTCAATAAAAACAGCTCATTTGC
>CAHIKZ030001750.1:252500-432500 GCA_903632075.3 Acanthosepion pharaonis | reverse complement strand
TCTATGGGATTTTTAGTATCTTTCTGCAGAACCACATTTCTGTTATCTCATGTCTCTTCTTCATCTGTCAGGAGATTGTTCAGCATTCATTGCCATATAGGAAGAACAATATTTCATAACAGTTCAATACTCAGTACTCTTTTCTTTGTTAGTAATAACATTTTCCTGTTTCTTAATACTTTGTTTAATTTTTGGAAAGCATCTTTTGCTATTCCAATGTGTTTTTGGATTTTGATGTCAGTCAGTTATGTGCCATGTGTGATACATGCTGAAACGATCATGTATCTTTTGATACATGACTGACGTGGCACATATTTTTCCTGCAGTAGGTTGCCATTTTTTTCTGTGGTAGACCAGTTGCTATCCAAGGTTATAGAACCTGTCTGTCCTACTATTTACCCATAGATGGAGGGAGAAGAAGGGGATTCATACCTTTTCTAAGGGTATTAGCACAAGTGAATGTAATGGATTTGACTGGAATTTGAACTCAGCTCTCTGATTCCTCAATTTGAACTGCTTTCCATTACTCCATTGTGCCTCCTTTTTGATGTCACATTTTCTATTAACTTAAATTATCTTCCTTTATGAATTGGTTTACATCTGACACTTGCAACAAAGAAATCCATACACGTATCACTACAGTAGCAATGGCCAAACTTGAAAGGGTATGGAAGAGTAATGTCAGCTTCTGTAACAAGTTCATGATCTACAAATCGCTGGTCGTATTCATCCTCCTCTATGGGAATGAGACATAGACACTCCTGGGTGAGATTGAAAAAAAATCTAGGTTTTTGAGATGAAATGATTGAAAAATCTCCTCTGCATCTTCTACTGGGAGCACAAAATCAATGACCATGTATAGACTAAGGTCAGAAGTCTTGTGGGCTGACAGGAATCTTTTCTCATCACTATTAAACATCAAGATGTCATGGTTTGGCAACATCACACAGAATAACAGCCTCTGCAAGAACATCATGTAAAAGTTGAGATTCAATGCAAAAGCTGGTCAGACAATATCAAAGAGTGGATGGTCACAACAATGCCAGAACATCTAAGAGTCACCACCAACAGATCATCCTGGAGGAAGTGGTCTGTTTTTTTTTTGCACTTAGGTCCCCCTAATGATTTAAACAGTCAAAGGACTGATGATGATGATGATGATGATGATGATTACATCTGGTGAGATTTATAAATCTGACATTGTTTTAATTTTTGAAAGAGAATTTGTAGTTTGGAGATGATATAGAAACTGCTGAAAGACAATGGGCTCATCATAAAATTTAAATTTTCTTCTTCTTTCTAATTTATTGTAAATAAGATTATAGTATTGAATCTGAAACATGGAACAGATTAGAATATTTCTCTTGTTTGTCTATTGTACCTTCAAAATTGCAAGGTTTCAAAAAAAAAAATATGGGAGATAGAACCAGTGAAAAATTTGAATTCTATACACTTTGGGTAAAATATACAATTGCTCAGACCAATGCACTCCCATCAAAAGTGATGCCTTCAACCAGTGATAAACCCAGCAACAGAGACTAACCCTCAATTGCTAGAATGTAATAATTTATGGAATATTTCTCCCAGGAATCTATCTCACTCAACATCATATACATATTGATTTTCTCTCATGAGTATATCTCTACTACAACCTTGTGTTATAGCCTGAACTAACTCTCAGTCTCCTAACTTATAAACAATAACCCGGTACAGTCAAGTGATCAAACCTTGTAATTTATGGAAAATAAAAAACTCTTCCTTATCTCAACCGCATCTTATATTCTTTTGTTGTTTTGTCAGTGACACCTTTTGTTCCATTTAACAGTATTTCTACTATTACAAGCGAAATTAATATCAAAGTGGTTTTTCCAATTGCTAACTCATTAACACTCTTCTCTCTCAGTTGTTGTGGCATGCCAATAACAAGACTGTGTGAATTGAGCTACCTAAAATTTTTTCACTGACATCTTACAGTAGTTGACAATGAACAAAGTAGTGAGGTCAATGATTCTTAATTGCTACAAGCCTTATATTTTCTCTGTATTTTGTCCACTGTACCCTTGAAATTGAAAAATTTCTTTTCTACAAATGCCATTAGGGAAAGGCATGAACCATTCTTTCCCTGTGCATTCTCTCATTGAGACCTTACAATGGTTGACAGTGTAATGAAGTCAAGGATTCTTAATTGCTACAAAATACCTGTCTTGTATTAGTTGGAGAATAGACAGACACTGACAAATAAATCTACTTAATAGAGAGATGCCAGGATATAAAATTCCATTATGACATTCTGATGATTCCTGAGATCCTTCTTCCAACCAAAACCAAACATTGCCTATATTGGTTTTAATGTTAATTAAGATCCGAGAGCTAGATTGAAATAAAATAAAAAATGAAACTAAATCACTTAAACATGATATGCAGATGTTTTTCTGTTATTGAATTTTCAATTTCTTTCACAGTTTATAATTAGACAAGAGCTTCTTTTATTTTCCGCATTGTTTTTAAGGGCTCTCTTCTCTTGCTGGATTAGCTACGATTTGAACATTTAAATGAACAGAATAAATGAAAAATGTTCATTTGTAAGTGGAAAGTGAAATTAAGATGCTAGAATTGTGTTTGAATTGCCATACATTCTAGGAAAGATAGTGGAATAGTTTCCAGCTACTTTAATTACATTTTTGAAATTCAGGGTTTCTCTTTTCTTAGATTAGTTGCTTCCTATGTTGAGGCTAAGGAGTTCAATATACCCTGCTATTTAACCCATATCTGGGGGAGAAAAATTGGATTCATACATTTCTCAAGAATATTACTGTGAAAGTGAATGCAACAGCATTGGGCAGAGTTTAAACTCAGCTTACTGAACTTATTTTACCTTTTTTATAAACTAGAACATGGAATATTGGGAACCATTTGATAGTTGAAATGGCCAGATGGAACCATAATTTCTATGCTAATAGTTTCTTCTATTGCACTTCTCCTTTGTGAAACTCTTTCCAAGCTTCTTGTTTCCACATCAACTTTCATCTTCAAAAATTTAAATGCAATATCAATCGTTATCTTTTGTTGTCCTCTTTCATAGTATTTTTTCTCATATTCTCTAACACTTCAGTAACCCCTTGTGTCTTAGTGGCTTTATTGCTTTGTTTATGGTAAAATAATTAAAAATATGCAATTGAATCTGATTACTCAGGTTAAATGTATTTGGTGAGGACAGGACTGTATTTCATTCACTGAGATGAAGTCTAAAAGTGATGTACTATAATTTTTGTCAACTTACATAACAATCTGTTCAGGAACAATGGGTTAAATAACAAAAAATAAATCAATAAAAATCAATGAGCTATATATATATATATATATATATAAAAATGATACAATATGATAATCTGTATGTAATTACCAGGAGGATATAGATACAGGGAGGGCTCTATGTCAAAAGACAGAGCAAAATTATTATTAAAGAATATCAAACACTTAAAATCCTATACGTAATAATTTTATTTCATGAGAGCACTAAAAACAGCAGTTCTCAATCTTCAAGACCTATAAACAAATCACAAATGAAATGGAAAAAAATATTCCGAGTTAAAATACATTCATATCCTGCTAAATCTTGATAAATATATCTAGGATATAAAAGTTCAGGACTCTAGGTATATAACCTTTATAAATATGTTTCTCTGAATATAATTAATAATCATTTAATTCAAATCTCTTAGGTTTTTAACTTAAATTTTTTGGTTAATTATGCAAAAAGCTTATACTAATTTACATGTAATTTTAAAAAAAAAATTTTTGCTAATTTTGAAAATAGTTTTTAAAAATGTTCTGAACTAGAGACTTTTTAATATTATTTACAGAGAATTTGTTGAATGAAATACAGGGGGTTAACTCTGATCTAACTTTTCCTTAGTTTAAAGTACATTCATATCCTGCTAAATATTAATAAATACATCTAGGATATAAAAGTTCAGGACTCTAGGTACATAACCTTTATAAATATGTTTCTCTGAATATAATTAATCATCATTCAATTAAAATCTTTTTGGAATTTTGATTTCTTGGTTAATTATATGAAGAGTGCATGAAAATTTTTTGCTGTTTCAAAATCTTTAAAAATGTTATCTTTTTATATTATTTACAAATAATTTCTTGAATGAAATCTAAAAGAATTGAAATTTGGCCATTGACAGAACTAGAGGGAATTGTTTCGATTCACAGTGAACTAAATTAACTTTAAGCCCTTCCACCATCCTCAAATAACATACTCAGGTCAGTATATCAAAATAGGTCAACACTCTGTCTTTTCCCACTCTCTAAATAAGATAGCAATATCTCTTGATTTGAATCTGAAATATTTTTCTTCCATTTCATTTGTGATTTGTTTGTATGTCTTGAAGATTGAGAGCTGTTTTTTTTTAGAGCTGTCATGAAATAAAAATTATCACCTATGCCTATCTCACACTGCAAATTTTTTCTAAGCTCTATGTTAAACATTAAATCTGTTACGAAAAAAGAACAAAACAAAATGAACACAAAACGATCAGCTTTAAAAAAGGACTCGTAACTGGAAAAACCGAATGAAAAAAGAATGTTAACAACAAATACTTTTTCACACCCAACCCAGTTCTGTGGAATCAGAATCAACGTTGAGTTTAAGCAAGCGAACAAGCCAATTGAAGTAAAGTGCCATGCAGATTTAAATTTTTCCCACTTGTGACGAATGCAGTTATCGATTTTTTTTGCATGCTAGCATGCTAGTTAACATTCATGTCAGTCAGCTGTTGGCTCATGCTGGGCAATAGAATCTTCCTGCCTATTCGTGGTGGCCAGCTATAGGCTCTCACTCTGGCCAGTAGAAAATGGCTGAAAACTACATGAAAACTGCCATAGAAGCATGAAAAAATCAATTATTTCCACTATCAATGGGAGTTGAGAAATGCAAAGTTGGTCTTGGCCTTCCCGCTAACTTGGAGCATGTGCATGTAAATTTTGGTGCAAATCTGTTAAAAATTGCAGCCATGCATTCATTACACGCACACATCCTGCCTTTTATAGATAGAGATATATATATTTCATTAAAGACAACAGAAGGTACTGTGATTAAACTTTTCATTTAGTTTTTCTGGTGTTTGTGTGAGTACTTTCTTTTCAGGACTTAAAATGTGTAAAACTTTTTCCAATATTCTCAAAAAATGATTGTATGCCTGCATAACTAATGTCCCCTTCTATGACCATAAACAATATATCTACATTCAAACTAATGGCGTTAGTGTAGGAAATACAGTTGGTCTGTGCTTCTCTATTACATGTCCCATGTAGAAAACAAGGTATTTAAAAAAGTTACTAAACGAAAAGATATATATCCACTAGATAAATGATAGTTTTATTTTAGCTGAAAACAAAAAAGAAATTGATAAGTTCAAAACCACATTTGAAAAAACTTCTGTCCTTAAACTTAGTCAAAGAATAAACTTCCATTTTTAGACATTCATATAGAATTCAGTAGTAACATATTCACTACCTCATTATACAAAAATCCCAGTAGTAGAAATGCTTGCCACCTTAATTTTATGAGTGAATACCAACTTAGATATAAAATAGGTATCATAAAAATTTCCTCAAAAGAACACATGAGAATTCATCCTCTCATCTTCTTTTCCTTAAAGAACTCAATAATGTGAAACAGATGCTAGTTAACAACGGTTTTGTGAACTACCTCGTCTATCTCCAGATCAGATTATTTCTTTCTAAAATAACTAATAGCAATACTGAACATACAGATAAAAACAATAACATTGACATTTTCTATAAAAGCCAAATACATGTTAACTATAAGAAAGACAAATTTTCTTTTGGAAACATTAAAAAAAAAAAATACATACACCCCAGATCAGGACCAAGAATATTGCAGATTCTTCTTTGGATTTTATCAAGAATCTGTAAATATATAGCAGGAGCACCAGACATGATGTGGCGGACTTATAAATGGGTAAAATAAATTCTGGTGAGAAAAATTGTCTAGCACGACATAAGGAAGTAACATTTCCAGCAGCAGACCTAGTAATTGATTCAATATAATCTTCCCACTTCATGTCAGCAGTGAAGGTTAGTCTCAGAAGGTATAATGAATCACTCTCCACAAGGTCAGCATCTGTCATGCTGAGGTTGAATATTTCAAATGAATATGTCTAGCGCTGGTGGATGTAAGTTTAGAACAATGTAGCAGTGAAAGAGTTAATACAAAAACTGAATTTTATGATAAGATCCAGGAAATCTATTGATTGAAATGACAAAGTCAAAAGTTGTGATAAAGCCATTGTTTGGTGAATTTCAGAGAAATCACCTGAGAATTCAGCAGACTGTCACAAAGAAAAATAAATCAGTTAACTGTATTTATTTATTTATTTTTTTTTGTATTCTATGCATTTTCTTTGCATACAATGACATGGAGGTGGGAAGAGAATTGTAGTGGTGTTTTTTCAACAAGAACTAACGAAGACACACATACCAAATCTATGAGGAAACTTTGAACTGTTTGCTTGAATAAAATATGGATCTATACATGTTTTAAAGAAAGCTCTATATATGCTGTGAATATCGGTATGTACATGTTGTAAATATGGGTCTATTTGTATTGTAAATATCGGTATGGACATGCTGTGAATGTGGATCTGTATGAGCCTTAAACATCAATATGTACATGCTGTACATATGGGGCTGTGTATACTGTAAATATCAGCCTGTACATGCTGTAAATATGGATCTGTATATGGTGTAAATATTGGTCCATATATACTGCAAATATTGGTCTGTTTTTGTAAAATTGGTCTGTATATGTGTAAATATGGGTCTGGTCTGATATTGATCTATATATGTAAATATGGTATATGGTGTAAATATTGGTCCATATATAGAAATATTGATCTGTAGATTGGTCTGTATGCTGTAAATATGTCTGTATATGTAGATATTGGTGTAAATATTGGTCCATATATACTGCAAATATTGGTCTGTATCTAGTGTAAAGATTGGTCTGTACATGCTGTAAATATGGGTCTGTATATAATAGATATTGATCTATATATGCTGTAAATATGGATCTGTATATGGTGTAAATATTGGTCCATATATACTGCAAATATTGGTCTGTATCTAGTGTAAAGATTGGTCTGTACATGCTGTAAATATGGGTCTGTATATGCCATAGATATTGATCTATATATGCTGTAAATATGGATCTGTATATGGTGTAAATATTGGTCCATATATACTGCAAATATTGGTCTGTATCTAGTGTAAAGATTGGTCTGTACATGCTGTAAATATGGGTCTGTATATGCTGTAAAAGTAGGATGCAGTTTTATTAAAAATCTTGATAGGAAATTTATTTATCTATATATTTTATATAGCTTTTATTTATTTGAAGATAGATGCAAACATGAAGGCTGTAACAATGGAATCCAAAGTTATCTTTTTTGAATGACGTTAATTCAAACTAAATGTTCAATATCCTATCTAATGATGAGCATTTCAAACTAAAATTGCAGGCTAATGTGACAGTTGTTACAACAAAAATCAAAATTGATCTTTTCAAAAACAATTATTGTAAAATACATTCTGAATGCCAACTATTGACAAACATTTCAGTTTAACTAATAAACTTGAATATATCAATGGTCAAAATATAATCAAAATTTGAATAAAGTTAAGGGAAACTTAATATTCTTAATCTATATATATATATAAAACAGAGGATGTCTGTGTGATAGCTTTTCACTCAAGATCCATCCAACTGATTTTAAACAAACTTGGCACATACATTGTATTATGTAAGAGATAGGTTCTTAAAGTAAAAAATTGATAATTTTTAAAAAACCAAAAATTGATAAATTCAACTTTTTTCCTCCAATTTCACTTAAAATTGGTATGTAGGTTACTTACATCATGATAAGCTCAACAATACCTTATTTTTATTTCTATGCCACTGCATTTAATGAAAAACTGTGAAAATTGATTTCCACACAAATTTTAAACTAAAAACTCCCTCAATTTTCAAGTAATCTAATACAAGCCTCACTCAATTGTAACCAGCAATAAGTTGTTTAACAGTCATTTAATTTGATAATGGAGTTCACCCATATAGTGAAAACCTGTGTAAATAGTGAAAAATGGTAATTTTTACTGGTTTCTTTCTTATTTTTCATTGATCTTTCAACCAATTTTCATCAAACTTAACAATTGCTTTATAAATGTATCCTCTTTTACATCCCTGAGAGCACACTGACAAATTGAATTTCAAAAACTCCAAAATAATTGTGGTCTGAAGTAGGTCTTCATGTTGCCTGTTTTACCCCCTCATGTCCTTGGATAATTTTGATTGAATAAATACTACTTCTGTTATAGTGATTTTCCAAGCGTAGCTTAGATGTGGCACAAGAAAGTATGGGGCACCCAATGAGGATTGAACTCATTACTCAGTCGTAACTGTTCTAGTGAGACAAGCTTGCTAACCATTACACCACACCGAGGTGCCCAGACTACATCTGTTAAATCAGTAACAGCATTTATTCAAAATGTTTTTTAATGAAATTACTTTAACATAATTGAAGAAGATAGATTCTGTTACATCTAAACATGATACTGTTTTTGCTCCATTCTAATTGAATGCTTTTTCTGATTGACCAGCTGGATATGGCTGCTAGTGCTATCTAGAGATGAACATTTCAGTTCAACTAATAAGCGTGAATATATCAATGGTCAAAATAGGATCAACATTTGAATAAAGTTCTTAATGCTATCTAAAGACAAACATTTCAGTTTAAACAATAGAATTACCCACTAATATAGCAATAAATAAAATCAAAATTGATAAAATAGAGCAAAATCTGAATTGATTTCATTATTTGATTTACTTTTGATAATAATCCTCAATTATTCTTGTAAATCTTTCATGAATAAACTTGCATGATTATTTTGCTTGCTAGAATTTTTCTCATTCTTGTGAAAATCTCTCCTACCTATTACATCTTATTATATATATATATATATATTATATTATATAATATACATTATATATTCCATTTGTAATACATAGAAAAACATTTACATCTATACATTCTTCGATTTATTATTTAAATCTATTTTAAATTTAGATTAAATATCAAATCAGAATTTTTCAGTGAACCTATCACTGTCTTAACCTTTAGCATTCTATATTATTAATATTAATCCTCTTTAGAGTGCATTCTTTTTCAAGGTCGCTCAGTTGTAGCATCCTTATTATTTATTTCTCTCAAAGGTGTCCTATTTCCAAATTTTATTTTTTTCTTCCTTCATTGTTTTAATTTTCTCTGAATACTTGCTTCAGCATGCGTACACATATACGTGCATGTATATATATATATATATATATATATTTGGTTGGATTGATGTGAGTTTGTGACCCTGGCTTTCACGCTTTTGTAATCATCAGACAAACTGATTATTTTTTTTTAAATTTGGGTTTATGTAGATTGTGTGTATTGGTGTTATTATGGGAGTGGGGGGAATCGTCGTCGTGATGTCATCGTGCTAATGCAAACATAGATGCATGTCTGTACATCAGATGAGGTACGCAGACACACATACACACTTGCTTGTCCATCGGGACTCATACATATATAAACATATGTGGACAATTTCGGATTTGACATATGTATGTATATGGGTGGTGGTGTGTCTATAATATGCATTTGTATGTTGAAATTCAAAGATTGGAAGTGTAGCGAAAATTTCTCGTGAATGTATACATGTCAACAATCAGAGCATTTTCTATTTTTTTCACTGAATAATATTTCCTTGCATGTATGTATATATATATGTATGGTTATTCACCTGTGTAAAATTATGATAGGTAAAAATTTTTTTTTTTATTTAAAAAAAAGGGTTTATTTGTTATTATTTTAAAGCTGGTTATTTGCTTGTTTTTGATGACTGTGTATATGTAACTGGTAGAAATTTCGGTTTGTAATCCTTATTGGTTATTTTTATTAATATTTATATACACACACTTTTCACATATATATATATATATGAATACAAGGTTGGCATAGATGGAATAAAAATTCCAGTAATCAAAAACATTATTTTTAAAAATGTACTCAATACAAAGTAGAGTGAATAATATTTATTTAAAAATTATAACATCAATATATTATAACATCACTACAAAAATAGCCATTTTGTTCCAACACTTCTGGTGTCTTATCAAGTGATAGTATTGATTAATATCATCACTTGACAAGATACCAGAAGTGTTGAAACAAAATGGATATTTTTGTAGTGATGTTTTATCATACTTGTTATAATTTATATATATATATATATATATATATATATATATATATATACAAAAATTAATACACCAAAAATCCAAAATTACCTCATATGGGGAATAGACTTATTTTAACCGATGAAACTTTCAGTCTTATTCAACGCCAGTACAGTTGAAATAGGTCTATTCCCCATATGAGGTAATTTTGGATTTCATTGTATAATACTATTTATTTGCTCTGTAATAATAAATACATTGGGCTCTTTTTATAGATCAGTTTTAATATTTTATATTACCACTTGGATTATATACCAACAGATTTATTACCTGTACTATATATATATATATATATATATATATATATATATATATTGAAACATGCATGTGCGCACATCTGCATAAAGTGCTTGCACATTAATTTAGTGTTAATTCCCAATATTACATTTTAATCAGAGTCTGCCATGAGTGCTAATCTGAATGGGAAATTTGATTCAAAATTTTCCCAAGGAAGTGAATATTAGAACCTATACTAAGTTAAAGCTTAATAAACTTGCATTTTAATTTGCTTCATTCAATTTTGTGTCTATATATATATATTATTTCAAGTGGCTGATTGGTTGTTCTTGGTACCTGGGTATAACTCAAATTCCTTTGACAGAAGTTTCCATAATTGTACCAAGGCACCATTGAAATTAGGAAGGCCTGCTCTGTCCAGAAAGTGTCATATCTTAAATATTGGAAAGAAGCAACTGAAGCATTTCCTGTAAGTTTCTAGTGACTGACTCCTACTATTACCTTCTCTCCCAGCTAATATACTAGAATGTCAGTTAAGCATCACGTTTTCATTATGTGGGCCACAGAGCGACTCACCAATTAAATTATCTGAAAGTACATTCTTTGGAATCACTAAATTGGAAGTCAAATCCAAGATTATTTTTTTAATTTTTTTTTTTTTAATCAGAGTAGCTAGTCTTTCCTATCATCCATTCCATACTCTATCCCTTTCTCATGAACAAGAGTAGAGACTCATCCCTTGTTTCCTGTTTAGGAAGGGAGTTCTGGTTTCTTTCCTTTTCTTAAGCCTTAAATTCTGATAAATTTTTTCTGAGATGTGTGGTGAGTGGCAACATCTCTTCATGCTCAGGGTACCAAGTTGGTAGTTTTCTGGTTGCTCTTCCCAGCAGGTACTTAGGTTGGTTGGTTGTTTTGTTTTATGGCATCCTCAGTGGATCATTTAATGCCAACAAAATTTTGAAATAGATTCATAGTTTGGTAAAAAAGATGTGTATGTATACATATATATTTGAACCATTTTTCAATTACTCATATTTTTGAGTACATTCCAAATTCTTTTAGGAAATTTACAATCTTGGATGGTTTTATTTTCGTAAAATTTTTTTAAAAATTACTCACTTGGTTTGGTTTATTTTATGGCATATCAACCTCAATGCATTATTTAATGGCAAAAAATGTTTATTGCTGGTAATATTTTGTTTTATCAAAAATCTATTTCTGGTAATAATTTTTTAATTTAAAAAAATATTGCTGGTAATATTTTTTTCCTCAAAAATATATAGCTGGTAATATTTTTTTCAAAAAAGTATTGTTGGTAATATTTTTTCTTCAAAAATTTATTGCTGATAATAAATTTTTACAAAGTATTTCTGGTATTAAAACCTATTTTTACACTTTCATAGTGTTTTTACCCCAGTTTCAGGGTTAATTATTTGCCCATAGTTGGGACCCTAACAAGTGCTACCACCCCAGGTCAGGGTGCACCTGAGAACACCAGCAATTAAGAGGTGGTTCCACACTCCTCAAAACATCCTGATCAGAGGCCTTGATGCTGGATGTAGTTTATTGTTTTACCCAGGACAGAGCTGGTACTTAGGAGCTTGAACTCTTGTATAGTGTCTTGAGAGGCTGCTCTGATCAACAGTCACATAATATCAGGGTTCTTGCAGTGCCTAGCGTTTGGAAATTGGAAATCATCTTTTACTATCTCAATGTGCCTTTGGATTCCAGTGTTATGCTTTTTATCTTCTTTTCAAACACTTGCCAGATATTTTAATTATTGTACTTGCTTGAATTTGGTATTCCCAATTTGTAATTTACATGATGTGCCATTCCTTTTGCTGACAACCATACAGTCTCTCCTATTACAATTTATGTTTAGTCCTTTTTTTCTTGAACTCCTTCACTACCTACTGTAGGAGTGACTGTATTTTCCTTTCTGTGTCTACTATCAACATTGTCTCATCTGCATATTTTATGTTAAGATTATGCTCCCAATAATGAATCCAGGTAGGACTTCTACTTCTCTCTTTAACAGTCAGAAACTCCTTGTATCCTAATGGCTTTATTGCCTTAGGGGTGAAATGATTAAAAAAAAAATAAAGTTTGCTACTTGTTTCTTATTTGGCCAATAAACCCTGTTCTATGATCTGTTTACACAAACTCATAGGTAGGTTATGAGATGCTTTTCTCTCTCTTGCCTTCAATATGTCCTGTGAGTATCAAATTTTCTAATCCCTCTTTCCTCATTTTATGCCCTAAAAATTTCAACTCTATCTTTCTGATGCTACCTTTTAGTGTCTTTTATGAACACTGTGTCATCAGCATATCTTATTAGACTGTTCTAGTTCCCTGTGCCATGTCTAATGGATGTCAGTTGTCAGTTATCACCAGTTAATTCCCTTCTCTAAGTTCTCCACCACCTTAACAAGGTATTAAACTCACACTCTTTGGGACCTGTCACCGGTTCTAACTAACACCTTTATCCACTGGGCCATTTGTCCTTGATCTAATTAAAAGGTTCAGTTTGACATTCCAACCACCTGAAGAAGACCGAAGTATACAACGGCTAAAACATTGTGATAAATATGGCAACAAAGATGGGGATGATAGTCCAAACAATGTAAATAGTGTCCATGGAAAGTGTTCAGACAAATTACATTGCTTAGTTTCACCAGTTCTAACCTTCATGGATAAAGCCTGATATGCAACAGAAAACTGTAGAAAGACCACCCTCATTACCTTTGTACTCCATTGCTAAGATGTAAATTCCCACTGAACAGGTTCTTCCCATGAACTGCTATTTTGTGGAACTGAGTCCCAAGAGGATGCTTCCCTAATCACTACAATCTTAACCTGTTAAACCTAGGGTTAACTGTTATCTTCCCCATGTATCCTTATAAACTGTGCCTCTTACCACTAACCCTATAGCTTACGTGCCTTGTACAGAGTGAATATTAAAGTAAAAAAGAAATAAAAAGACCTGCCATTGCCTTTAAGTTAGACTAAGGTGATGTCAAAAAGCCATTGCCAAAGAACAGATAGAAAAATAAATAACCCTTTACCTAGAGTGGCTCTCGTGCTTTGTTCAGAGTGAACATAGAAATAAAGACCAGCCATTGCCTTTAAATTAGACTAAGGTGATGTCAAAAAGCCATTGCCAAAGAACAGGTAGAAAAATAAATAACCCTTTACCTAGAGTGGCTCTTGTGCTTTGTTCAGATTTCTTATAGAAATAAAAAGACCAGCCATTGCCTTTAAATTAGACTAAGGTGATGTCAAAAAAATATTGCCAAAAAAACAGGTAGAAAAATAAATAACCCTTTACCTAGAGTGGCTCTCATGCTTTGTTCAGAGTGAACATAGAAATAAAAAAGACCAGACATTGCCTATAAATTAGACTAAGGTGATGTCAAAAAGCTATTGCCAAAGAACAGGTAGAAAAATAAATAACCCTTTACCTAGAGTGGCTCTCGTGCTTTGTTCAGAGTGAACATAGAAATAAAAAAGACCAGCCATTGCCTTTAAATTAGACTAAGGTGAGTTCAAAAAGCCATTGCTAAAGAACAGGTAGAAAAATAAATAACCCTTTACCTAGAGTGGCTCTTGTGCTTTGTTCAGAGTGAACATAGAAATAAAAAAGACCAGCCATTGCCTTTAAATTAGACTAAGGTGATGTCAAAAAGCCATTGCCAAAGTAGAACAATCTGCTGTGGTGGACACTTTCTGCAAAGAACTCAGATTTTTAGATGGTGTCCAGAGAACTGACAAGAAACACTTCTGGAAACTGAGAAAATTAAAGTGGGTAGCTTCTATCAGTTTATTTAGCTAATTGTTTAGGTTAAGCCCATATAGATTCCAATGTGAAACGGTTTTCTTTTGCTCAGTCAGAAAGGAATTAAGAAACATTCCCATATTTGAAGTAGATTCTCCTGAGTTATATCATTAGCAGTACATGATCTTCTTTATTTGCATTGCTTTGGCAGGATGAAATGAAATGGTTGGCATGTTGGGGAAGATTTTATTTGAATATTTTAATTCATAGAAATACAGAAATTTGTTGTATGAAGAGAGATGCTTCTAAATTGCAATGACAGAGACATGGTGATCATAATATCAGTGACACTGCTGGTTCTAATTCTGTACAGCAGTAATTCCCAAACAGTGTGGAGTGCCTCATAGGTGTGGCAGAAGAGGATAGCAGGTGAGGTGGAATGATTGAAAAACAATCAAAGATTTAGAAACAGTTTAAAAAAATTCATATGCCAAAAATAATTATTTCAAGATTTAAAATATTATTATGGATTACTTGTAATTGTATGTATGAGTCCCAGCATAAATAGTTATAAATAATTATTGACTGATTTTATCATTGTGATATTTTTTAATTATATCAAGTAGTAATAATATAGTAACTAGCGTCCGCAAATTGGAGGAGAGAGTTATCAATGATAATGTTCTGATTTTGTATCCGTGGTTATCTCCCTTTAACCCTCTTTCTGTTTTTTTATTTTTTAATGTTCTTTTTATCATGTAAAATTTGATGAGGTACAAGCAAATTTTCATTCAGAAAATGCAGCCCAGAGAAAAATGGTTTGGAAATCACTGCTGTATAGGAATGACTGTAAAAACATCCTACATTTACAGACAAATGCATGCTGGGATTTCTTTCCAGCCAATAAGACAAACCACTTCTTGGTTTTGTTCATCATATTTTTATTCTTTCTTGTCTTGAAGTCAGAATGCTGTGATCATTTTTCGGTGTCCCTTTTCTGTTTTAACATCATTCTTATTTTGTGAACCTTTTTGTCTTATTACTGTTGTTTTGCCTGCTTTTGCCTTGCATATATTTTTTGCTTAGATTTATTTTTGAACTGTTCATTTCTTTGTTATTGTTTATTGGAAACATTGTCAATTCTGTTTGTTGAGCATTTAAGTCAATGAAATTTAACTGTTGTAGAATACCTATGGACAATAGGTATGCTACAACAATCCCCAGTAATATAAATACAGTCCCCATTCATATAAATACAGTAGTAAATACTGTATGTTGGTCTGCAGTTGTAGATTGACTCACCTATGGCAGTTAACTACTTCTACGCACTGCTAGTGAATCTAATGTGTGTTGTTTGTGTCCTAAGTATTATTGTTCATTACCAACTTTCATTTGATTATTCTATTCAGTAACCTTTCCGAGGTTACAACATTAACCATGGTCAATTAGTAGCCATGAGGAGGGTGATGTTGAAACAAAACATTTAGTGTTAATGATGCTTCTCAAATGTCATAGGCAATAGAATAGGGTTGAAAAATGGATAGGCCAAAGAAATGTTCAACAACATAATTAAGACAAAGAAGAGTTTCAATAGCAGGAACAAAGACTGAAATTTCAATGACTCTTCTCAGTTTTCCCAGTGGGTTGAACTGTGATAGGTTATCTTGCCTTTGACATGCCCACTTCTATTACATCTACATTACATGTGCGGTTCCTACAACCCTGCTGAGTTATAGGACTCAGATGAACTCTGATTCATTAAGAAAATTTTAGGGGCTATTTTTTTATATGAATTTCTTTTGAAAAAATTACAAGCATTTTTAGGATTTAAAATTTTACCTCAATTTCTATATTATCAACAAGTCCTTTCATACTGCGTTTGAGCAAGTCTCTTCCTCCAGCCTGCAAGAATAAAGAAAAATTAAAATTTAAGTAAATATTAAGAGAGAAAAAAAAAAGAAGAAAATACTTGAAAGTAACATATTTTCCAAAAAGACTGATATTTTGGCAAAGAATACAAATAACCATATCCAAATTTTTTTCTATATTTTAACATTATTTTGATTTGTAATCAGATTTGAATCATTTATAATCATATATATTTCATTTTGGGGTCATCAGAGGACAAGTGTGTCAAACAACAGGTTTTTAATATTTCAATATTATTTTGATTTTTAATCATAATTTAATCATTTCTTATCATATATTTTTTGTTCTGGGATCATCAGGGGACTATTGTATGAAACAGGAGGTTTTCTAATTGTTTTTCATATTTCAAAATTATTTTGATTTCTAAAGAGAAGCAGAAGGAAGTGTACCTCTTATTTACAGATTATGCAAAAAACATTTGATAATGTACATCACAAAGAACTGCTTGAACTACCAGGTAAGCTTGATTTATTTGGGAAGGATAAATCCAGTGGTGTGCAAAGGGATACATTATTTTTTTTTGCAACAAAGGCAGCGATAAGAAAGAAGAAACATAACTTTTCGTTTTTATTTTGCAAATACACCTAAAATTAGATATTACAAATAAATAAAATACTTTTTAATTTTAGTTTTAAAATGTCTACATTTGGCTGCTGGCACCAACTTGAATCCAAAATTTTTTCACACCTGTGTGAGAAGTTCAAGACTTTGGTGTCACTTCTATCACTCTGACATCAACATAATAGATGCAAGAATGCAATAGATTTTAAAAGGAAAAAAAAAAGTTACCAAACCTTCCAAGAAATTTCAGCACTGAATGACCCATAAGGTGTTGATATATGTAGAAGTCAAATGACTTACCTTCTAACATGGCTGCCTACTTGTCTCCTTGTAAAGGCAGTGTACCTCATTTCTACTTCATTTATAGGAGAATACCTAATACAGCGGGTGGGTTAGTCTACTTTACTAGAATGGGCCTGCCCAACACATTTGTATGAGTGGACTCTATTCACCAATATATCTCTCCATCAAATCTATTTGTTGTAAATGTTCCATTTTTGATAATCTATTGACCCTAACCAAATCCTTCTTATAGTTGAAATAATTAAGAAAAAAGAAGTTTTCTATGAACAGTTACTGGAACTGAATTCAGGTTTCTTATTTGGTTCGGGTCAAAATAAGTTTCTTTTCTTCACATTCATTCATTACAAATATACAAAATTTAAATCTTTTATAGATTATGCAAAAAGCATTTGATAACATACATCACAAAGAACTGCTTGAACTACTAGGTAAGCTTGATTTATTTGGGAAGGATATTAGGATGAACCAGATTTTATACTGTGAGCAAACTGCTTGCTTATGGAGAGAAAATGAATTAAGTAAACATACAACAATAGAAAGATGTGTAAGACAAAGAAATGTCTTCTCATTAGGCTTATTCAACCTATACAGTGAAGTGATTCTGAGAGAATTACAAGTCTTACCAGGATTTACTATTACCAATCTTACCAACATAAGATATACAGATGGTACAGTGTTGCTAGCAGACATAGATAGGAAAATACAAGAACTCCTAGAGAAGTTAGTGAAGGAAAGTGAGGAAAAAGGACTAAACATCAATTGCAAGAAGATAGAATGCATGGTTGTTAACAAAAGGAACAGCACAACATGCAAATTATGAATTGATGATACTGAAATCAAATAATTAAAACAATTTAAATATTTAGGAAGTGTTTTGAAAGAGGATGGAAAGTGTGATGTTAAAATTTGAAGATGCATTGGGATAGCAAAAGATGCCTTCCAAAAGCTAAACAAAGTATGAAGAAACATTTTATAGAAGCAAAGAAAAGAGTACTGAACTGTTCTGTAATATCAGTCTCACTACATGTTAGTGAATGCTGAACAATTTCCTCAGATGTAGAAGAGACTTTAAGCAACAGAAACGTGTTTTTTACTGAATTCCTTTTTTTCTCCATATCTCTTAATACTATACTTAATTTCTGGAAGGCAACTTTTGCTATTCCTACACAAATCACATAGTTAAATTTCTGCACCTGTTTGATCTTGACATCCACAATACGTAGCGTTTACTGATGACCATCCATTCTGTCTTCTTACAATTAACAGTTAGTCCTTTCTTCTTGCTTTCCATTATTACCTTATCTAAGGCTTAGGTTACCTTTTTGAGTCTGACCTCAACACAGTGTCATCAGTGTCTAGTACGTTTTCTAGTTATCTTAGGTCTCATTATCAAGGTTGAAAATATCCAGTGAGAAAATGCAAGAATTAGTTTAGTGAATACATAAATACACAATGTAGACTCAAAAAAGAATGCATTTTCTGGGCTGATTTATTTAACCTGAAACTGTGTTGGTGACAAATTCAAAAGAAAAACACAAAGAACTATTAGATGTTAACAGTAATATTAGCTATTTCCTTATAAGGAAACATTCAGCATTTATTGACCAAGAAGCCACTGCTGGCCATTGAGCTGGGATCAAAGTGTAGTATCTGCTCTAAAGAGGTAGGATTGGTAATAATGCTGATGATAGAGCAACTGATGCTTGCAAGGGCTGGATTATTTTAGGACCTGGCCCAGGTACACTCGCTCGGGCTCCTCACATTAAACTGACCTTGTGCCACATCCTGCCAGCATGAGGTGGGAAGTCAAGACTAAGTCTTGTATCTATTCTTTTCATCTCTAAAGGTAATGGCAATATTAGACATTTCCTTATAAGGAAACATTCAGCATTCATTTGCCAAGCAGTCACTGTTACTCAAGTTATGCTTTTCTCAATTCAGTGGGCTGGGGTCAAAATTTAATATCTGTTCTCGTCATCTCTAATGGTAATGATGTTATTAGCCATTTCCTTATGAGGAAACATTCAGCATTCGTTGGCCAAGCAACCATTGTTACACAAGTAATGCTTTTTTTAATTCTCTGGCCATTGTGTTGGGGTCAAAGTTTAGTATCTGTTTCCCTTATCTCTAATGGTAATGACATTATTAGCCATTTCCTTATAAGGAAACATTCAGCATTTATTTATTAAGCATCCAGTGTTACTTTCAGTTGAAATTCATGAAAACCTTTCTATGAGAGCAATTTTTCAAGAAAATAGGTTTCTTTTTCGAAAAACAGAACAAAGAAACAGTAGTAAACAATGAAATCATGTTCTTAGAAATAAAGAAAAGTATGCTCAACTGTTGTGTAATGTCTGACTTCCCATCCAGTAAATACTGGACAATTCCTTCATAGATAGAAAAAAAAAACTTGAATCAACAGAGATGTGGTTTTTATCAACAACTGTAGACAATAGGAACCATGAACAAATTGCTGCTAGCAATTAGAAAAAGGCAACTGAAATTTCTTGAATGAATATTGAGGAAGGAAGGCTTGGCAAGTTTGACATTCACAGGGAACATTGAAAACAAAAGATCCATGGGAAAATTTGACAAGTTGGAGTCAATGGAAGGAGAAACATGGAAACAAAGATGTGCTATTAGGGACCTAGAAGCAACAAAAGAGTGATTGTTACCCACATCTTTAAGGGGGCATTGCATGAAGAGAATGTTTTAAAGAATTTATTACTTGATATTGTTCATGAGTTGAAAATATCAAATCTTAGTCTCATTGTAAAATATGAATAAGAGCATCAATGTTTGGAATAATGAAATTTGAATTAAGCCAAATTTTCTTCCATTGGATTGTGTATGATAATTGGCTCTCCTTAGAAGAGAGTCTTAGGAATGAGACTTGCTCTGTCTTGAAAGAAAGAAATGGTTTTCTTTCATTTTCATTACATTCGGTTGTTCTTTTCTTTTTCATTTTTTTCTTTACTTTTTTCTTCCATTTCCCATCTCTTCTTTTCCATTCTGTTTTCTTCTTTTTCGTTCTTTTATTTCATTTTTCACTACATTCTTTTTTATTTTCCATTCTTTTCATTTCTATTCTCTTTGTTGTTGACAAATATGGCGACAAAGATGAGGACAATAGTCCGATTAATGTAAATACTGTACATAATACCTCATCTCAGAAATATAGACAGACCCTATTCTCTTTTGTTCGTTTTCTCTTTCCATTTTCCTCCTTTCCTTTTTTCCACTACATTCTCCACGGCTCCTCTTTTGCTCCATTCTTTTTTCGTTTCCATTTTTTTTATTTCTCTTCTCTTTTGTACTCTTTCTTCTTCTTTTCTTTTCCCTTCTGTACTCTTTTCTTTTCATTTCTCTTCTTTTCTTTTTCTCCTCGTTTCCATTACATTCTCCATCTCTTCTCTTCCACTCTCTTCCTTTTCTTTTCTTCTTTGTTCTCTTTCTTTCCATTTCTCTTCTTTTCATTCTCCTTTTTTTCTCCTCTTTTCCACTACATTTTCCTTCTCTTCTTTTTTGTTTAGTTCTCCTTTTCTTTTCTTCCTTTCATTTAATTTTTTTTTCTTTTTCGTTCCATAACAAAGGAAAATAAGATAATAGCAGCTTTTTTAGTTTAATATTTGCAGTTAGCATTATGGAACCAGTGAGCTGAGTTCAAATTCTTTTCTAGTTTGTTGCATTCACTTGTATTAATATCCTTGGAAAAGGCATGAATCCATCATTTCTGTCATAGCTATAGATTAAATAGCAGAGGAAATTGGGTTTTCTAGATTTGGGGGTCAGCTATTAAGAAGGACTACTGTGGAAAAAGGCCACAAAGGTTGGGAACTTGGCCATCTTTCTCAAGTAGTCATGGCAATTCACAGCTAATGAACAAAAAATGATTAATTTATTCATTTTCTATGGCTTATCAACCCATAGCAAGTTATTTATTAGCCATAAAATATTTTAAGATTGCACAAATTTATTTTGAGATAATAATGGTTTAGTGATAAAAGTCTTATTAATTAACTCACTAAGGCATAGAAGAGTAATGGATTGCAGCTCGTACTGAGGAATTCGAGAGCCAAGTTTGAAATCCAGTCAAGTTCATTATATTCACTTACATGCTAATACCCTTGAGAAAGGTATGAATCCATCTCTTCTCCCCCAGCTATAGGGTAAATAGAAGGACAGACTAGTCATAGAGGCATGGGAGAGTCATGAATTGCAGCTCAGATTGAGGAATCGGAGAGCCGAATTTGAATTTCATTCAAGTTCATTACATTCACTTACATGCTAATACCATTGAGAAAAGTATGTATCTGACTCTTCTACTCCCCCAACTATGGGTTAAATCGTAGGACAGACTGATATCTATAGCCTTGGGTAGCAACCATTTTAAGAGAAAGAAAGGTCTGAAATTAAAAACTGTATGTAGCCATGGTGAATCACATACTATATATCTAAGGAGAGGATATATTGACATGATGATTCTGACTAAAGCTGACTCCTTTTTGCAGGTAAAAGCAGTGGATTCATATCTTTCCCAAGGGTTTTTGCATATAAGTGAATATAACAAACCCAATGGGAATTGGAACTCTGATCCCCAATTAACAATTCCAAGCCATTATCTATTACACAACCCACACATCCAAGCTGATAGCACTTGTCACCCATCTAGGCACTGAGCAGGCTCAACATTCCTTCAAAGTTTCAATGTGATGTGGCTATAAGCCTTAAATTTTAAAAAAGACACTGTGGAGGCCTATGATCTCTAATGTCCTGATGGACATGGCAATTAAAAAATAATTACCACATATACTCATGTATATGATCTTTGAAGACCTAAGCTAATTTGATGACAGTAAATGGATATATAGTTTGGTCAATGTGGTAGCCAGAGCCAGCAGTACATATAATAATTTTATATCTCACATATGATGCGACCTCCTGAAAATTAGGTCTTCAAAAGTTATATAGATGGTACTTTGCAGGATGGAATTAAGCTGAATGATTTCTGGTAACGGTCAATGACAACAAAGCCGGATTGATTGGACAAAAGCTGGAAACAGGACAACACAAATATACACAAAACATCAAGGTAATTGATTCCAGCTTTATTCTGATATTTTCTCTAATACCATTATATGTAGACAAGTATTTAAACTAGAAAGAAAAGTTGAATGTTTAGAAGCACTTAGTAATGTCAATAAAAGTATGTTTCTATAACAAGAAAAATGAAGCCGAGAAAATAAACGTTAGAAATTAATGAATACCAACATTAAGCAGATGTTGTTTTTATTTTACTTTTTTTAAGAAAAAAAAAAGAGAATAAGGAGAGAAAAGAGGAAGATTGATATTTATATATCAAATTAAATATTAATATCTCAGATGTATTAAGTGGCTCGACTGCTTATAATCATAGAAGGGTGTCTTACTGTGTGAAAATAGTTATCACTGGAGATAAATAAAAACAACTGATGGATGTTTTGGCAACCCTAGAGTGTTAATGAGGGTGTGTTTCATGGGTAGGGAGAATGAGGAAGTAGAAAAAAAACAAAAGAAAGAAAGGGTTAGAAAAGAAAGAAACAACCAACAAAAGTTAAAGAAAAGAAGAAAATGATGGATGAAGGGGAAAGAGAAAAGAGAACCAAATGGAATGGAAAAGAAGAGATAGAAAATGAAATAGAGAAGAAGAATAGAAATGAAAGAAATAAGACAAATGAAATGAAAAAGAAGAAAGGAAAGGAAAAGAAGGAGAACAGAAAATAAAAAAAATAATTCACAAAAACCTTGAGAAAAAAAATGGAATAAATAAATAATGAAAATAAGAATGAATTAAAATTTTGGGTGTATCTATTTCTCCATAATCATACACAAACTGACACACACTCATATATATATATATATATATATATATATATATATATACACCCTCCAAGCCATATAAACACATACACACAATCTATATATAAGGATTAACATCAATATATATATATATATATATATATATATACACCCCTTAGCCATATAAACACATACACACAATCTATATATAAGGATTAATATCATATTATATATATATATATATATATACATGCACACCCCAAACAATATAAATACACACAATCTGTCTATATATAAGCATTAACATCACTGGTATCATATATATATATATATATATATATATATATATATATATATATATATATACCCAAGCCATATAAACACACACACACACAATCTATCGATATATAAGCATAAATATCATTGGTATCATATATATGTATATATAAATATAATACTTATTACCTATGCATTAATATCAATTATTTATATAAAATAAATAAAAAATAGGACACATGTCTTAAGCATAAACACAACCAGACTAACCCTGCTACTGATAAAAAAAAAGGTGAAAATAGCAAAATGATCATGCAGTTCAACCATGCAGATAGGTGCACGGGAACATGTGGACAAGCACACACACACAAGTAGAGAATACAGAAGAAAATTTACACCAGTACCAAATGTGCATAAAAAGAAAAAATTGAAAATTATAAGCAGTAAATTGCTGATACCTCCTAAAGAGTGGACCAACATGTCCATCTATAAAATATGGGAGTTGGGATACTGAAGGTAACATCAATCAGCTCAGTGACAATTTTACTCACATTAAACCTATATATATATATATAAATATGATGAAATATAGTTGTAAGGTATGCTATATTTATGGGTTAAATATGGGTGCTCAATATCGGGGATAGAATGTATATAAATAAATAAGTTGATATAACTCTAATCCCCAGAGGTGACAGTATGTTTCATCCTAAATGCAATCATCAGGCCATGGTTGCCTTTAGCATGAATATATATATATATATATATATATATATATATATATATATATATATAGTACAGTATTCGATATCTTCAGGTGATTTTGGTCCACTGATTTCCTAATTTTCTATAATTAAAAGCTCTACATGTTAAAGCTTTATATGTGTATTGAGCACTTTTTTAAATACTACTGTTTCCAGGTTTAATTCAACTCTGACCATTAACTTCTTTATTATTATTATTATTATTATTGTTATATATGTTTGTTTGTTTTATACATAAAATATATCTTTTTCTGAAAGTATTTGGCTTCTTGAACCATGGTTCCGTGTGTACCTTAAAAAAAAATTAATGTATATTTGAACAATCATCTTAACACCATCTGAAACTTGCCATGAGCCTGCAACTTCATGATCTATAATCTCACTCTAAACCATCACAACAATCCAACTTGTTCACATCTGTAGGAATATTTCATATAATTCCAAAGAACATTCAAAGCAGAATGACAAAAAATACTTGACTTAAATGCCTGACAGAAGGCTAAAACAAATAGTGGAAAAATTCAAACACCAAGATTCAAATTTTAAATCTAAAAATTATAAATAATAAAAAAAAAAAAATGAAAATATGTTTTAAACCAATTTAAAAATTATGTTCAAAAAATTTTATTCTAATGAAATCATCTGAATCGATTTCAAATGATTTCTCTGTAGGATCCTGTAAAAACTCTTAAATAGGCCGAGTGAGCTGAAATTAAATAGTGTTCCTCATGTTGACACAGAAATTAAAGTCATTCGTCATAATGAACTTTGAGAGACAAACAAAACTGTCTTTATAAATTACAAGATTGAGTCCAGTCATATCTACTGAACTAATCTTTTCTCTGTTTCTCTCTCAAAAAAAGAACAGTTTGCTTGTTTCTCCAAAAGTGAACCTTTCACATTTCAAACAAGAATCTCTGTTAAAAAATACTGTATTATCTTTTAAACAAATCCATCAAGTCTCTTGGTGACTGATTTCTAATCATAATTATTACATTGTTGTTCCATACAACATTTGACATGTTCTTTCAGGTTCATTCAATATTTCAATTCAATTTACTAAAATGGTTTCCTTTGTTTAAATGTCAATATATATATATAAAAACAAATTCTTTTCTGCATTCAAAACGTCTTTGTCTTCTGTTACCAAACTTGTCACTGAAAGTGACATGCCTCAAAGCTTTTATAATTTTGAATTGAAAGATGGAGACAAAAGTGTGCGTAACTATGTTTTTGTAATTACAAATCCTGGTACTTGGCAATTTTTGTACATGGTCCTATACTGACTTGGTGAAAACATCAATAATCAGAAATTCGATTTCTGAGTTCATTACCTGGTTAAGGCAGTGGAGAACTTGGAGAGGTGAATTAACAGGAGATAACTGATAACTGACATCCATGAGACATGGCACGTGGAACTAGAACAGTCTACCCCAGCGAGCAAATTGAAGGGTTCAGTTCGACAGTCCAACCACCTGTAGAAGGCTGGAGCATGCAACAGCCAAAACTTTGTGATAAATATGGCAACAAAGATGAGAACAATAGTCTGAATAATGTAAATAGTGTAAAAATTTTATTTAATTTAAAATTTTATTTAAAAATAAAATTATATAAAATAAAAATTATATTTTAAAATTTATATTAATAAAATTTTTAAATTATATTAATTATATAAAATTAAATTTATAAATTTTAAAATTTTATTTAATTTAAAATTTAATAAATTTCTATTAATTCTATAAGTCTGTGAGTGTGGTTTTGGCCATTCCTTGCCCAGCCTTAATAACAGCCATTTCTGGCACAGTGTAGCATGAAATCATGATAAAGAAATTAAAATTTAATTTTAAGTTAAATAAAATTTGATTTAATTTAAAATTTTATTTAATATTAAATTTAAAAATTTAAAAATTAAATTTATATTTTAAAATTTATATTAATAAAATTATAAAATCATATTATTTATATGGAATTAAATCTATATTTTCTAAAATTTATTTAAAATTGAGTAAATTTTTAAGAATTTTATAAATCTATGAGAACGGTTTCTGCCATTCCTTGCCCAGCCTTAACATCATCTGTTTGGCATTTGTAGTATGGAATCATCATAAAAAAGAAAACAGTTGAAAAATTGTCCTCAATCTATTCTTGTCCATTTCATTGTTTCCCTGACTGAGAACTTTTAAAGAAGGCCAGGTTTCATATAATTTATAACTTGATTTTGGTCCCAAAATCTGTGCTTTTTTTTCTCATTGGCACAATGCCAAGAAATTTCATAGCTTAAAGTGAGATTTCTTTTTAACCTAGATATCTAAACAGGAAGTGTATAAACAAAGGACAGAAACAAAAAAGTCAACAAAAAGTGAAAAAAAAGCTAAGCAAAATATTAAAAAACAAAAATAGTGAAAAAATGAAAAAGAGTAAATAAACTTTATTTAAATCAGTCCTTCTATAAAGTATTAAGAAATCTCATAAATGAAAAAGTTTTTGAAGAAAAACAAAAAAAAGAGTACTGAAAATTGTTATTTATTATCAGGAAATTAAAAATCTCTAAAGATAGGAGTGAATGAACTTGAATCTCAGAATAGATGAAAAACTGTTATTTATTAATTTAAAAAAGAAATTAAAGACAATGTCCTCAGTACTGGACAAAGTTATTTATTATTTATTATCCTTCTATATAGCAGTGAATGTAAAGACAATCTCCTCATAGATGAAAAAGAGGCTTGAAACAACAGAAATAAAGATTACTGGAAGAAAGTCCTTCTATATAATTTATGGACCAAACTTTATGAAGAAGAAAAAGTTTGAAATATAATCTAAACCAAAAGTCACATGGACCAAACTTAAATCAGGAAGAAACAATTGATATTTCAAAATACCTGTTGAGGAAAAAACAATTGACATTTCAAGGATACCTGTTGAGGAAAGAGGACTTGGAAAATTTGAAACTCACAGGAAAAATTGAAGGTAACAGAGAAAGAGGAAAGAAACATACTATATACCTAGCAAGCTTGAGGGAATGGATGGCAGAGAATAGTTTGGGAGAGATGGCAAAAAGACAAAAGTTATTAAGGACTATAAACAGCAAGAAATTATAAAGAGCCATAATCGCCAACACCCTGAAAGGCACATCAAAGGAGACTGATATGAGACACAGACTGGTGAGGCCCATATTGTCCTTATCAGATGTGCATCAGTGTCTAAATCTTCAATGAACTTTGTCAGTGTTTGGTGATACCTGCCTATGGTACCTGCCTCTCATTTTAACAATTTTCAGAATTGTTTAACTTTCTGCAAACCCTGAAGTTAATAAACATTTCTCTTTATCCATTAAATTTGATTTATAACCAGTTCTAAACCTTTAAACTTGCAATATAGCTATTAGTATGAGATTTTAAATTTCAGGACATTTCCTATAAATGGTGACCCTTTGTTGACATCTGTACAACTTTCATTCTAATTGCATAGACTCAAGTGGATTATTTCCTAACTCAGCAGATCGATCATTGTTCAGCAAATAAATCTACAGATTCTAATAAGTATTTATTTTATATATTGATAAAGCATTAGTGACTCATAATGTGACACAGTCTATTTTGTGTCTGTATATATATATATTGACATTGGGTTGGCTTAATCAATGAAGATTTGAGGTGGGTCTATCGCAGACACTGAGGAATTTCAAGAGGCCAATAAAGGATAGGCATATTTATTGTAATGACTGCAAAAGAGATTTTGGCAGGCAGCAAAGTCTTTAGATTTGCAGAGCTATATTTTATCTTTGTTTTTTTCTATGGTATGGTTCCAACAAGTGAGATAATCTGACAGACCCTGTGATCCGGGTGGTTTGAGTAAACAAGGGAGGTAATCTAACAGATCTTGTAACAGCATGCTGTTGGATTCAACAATGGAGATAATGTAGCAGATCCTGTAACTAAATATGGTTGAATAAAACAAGGGAGGTAATCTGACAGACCCTCTGACTCCATATGATCTGAGTAAACCAGTTTTATTTTATTTCATTTTCCCTACAAGCTGATGGTTTCAAAGTAGTCTATCAGAAAAATTGTGCATGAGGACCTTCAATACAAGTCATATGCGATGTGAGAGGCAAATTCATGTCTGCAAAAACAAAATATAACTGTTTAATCTGTGCAAAATGCTTGTTGACCAAGTTGAAACATGATGAGTCTAGAATGCTTTGGTTTTTCACTGATGAGAAAATTTTTGAACAGGACCAAAAAGTCAATGACAAATGGTTATACAGGGACCTTTAGGAGATCTAATGGCCATGCACACAAAGTTTCTAGTGATCTTAATGGTTCTGGGAATTGTAAGCAATGAAGGAGATGTCATAAAAATCACCTCTTTCCTTAGGGATTAAGGGCTGACACTACTGGTTATAAGGATGTTTTAGAGAGAGTTGTGAGGTCTTTGCTAGAGAACATGAGCAAAAGAAAACATGTCACCCCCAAATATATGGCCTCTTAACTCTCCAGACATGAATCCATTGGACTACTGCATATAGGGCATAGTTGAGAGGTAAGTCAATTAACGCCCTAATAACATTATAAAATCTCTGAAGTCTGCAAGTACAAGCACAGTGTCTAAAACAGATAAAGATTATCTGACTTGGGCTATTTTCCTGATTAAGTGTCTTGGCTTCAGTCACTTTCCCACTGCCATAAGCCTGCTGCTCTTTACCTTTTCCATAAATCCTTTCATGGTAATTGTTCATATGAGCTCTTCACTGTGGGACCTGGACTTTTCGAATTTAAGCAAAGTACTAGACTGGCATCAAGATCCCATTAATACAACTGAGCTGGCTAGATGCAACCGTAAGTTCTATGCTGACAGTTTATTTTCTCACACTTCTCACTTGTGGAACTCTCTTCTGACTCCATGCTTTCGAGCCAACTTTAATTTGCAAAAATTTAAATGCAATATCAATCACTATCTACTGTCCTCCTGATTACTCTTTCCTCTTCCTGCTCATTATTAATGTTTCTGTTCCTAATTCTTCCACACCCTGTAACCCCTTGTGTCTTAGTGGCTTTACTCTCTTACTTGTGGAACTCCCTTCTGGCTCCATGCTTTCCAGCCAACTTTAATCTGCAGAAATCTAAATGCAATATCAATCACTATCTACTGTCCTCCTGATTACTCATTTCTCTTCCCACTCATTATTAATGTTTCTTTTATAACTTCTACATCATCTTGTAACCACTTGCGTCTTAGTGGCTTTAATGCCTTGCATGGAGTGATACCAATTAGAAGAAAAATGCTAACATTTCAGACTTCATACTGAACCAGCCTTACCAATGCTAATCATGGATTCATTAAGCAGATGCAGCAAGAAGCATCTAAAGATTATTGACGCCATTTTTTTCTAAAATAAAGCTTTTCCTATGCATCCTCAAAAAACTGAGCCATTCTGTACACAGATGACCCTGTGTGGATGGTAGACACAAAGTAAGGTATTTCTAGACAAGCTAGCAAAGGAAAGCAGGAAGAAAAGATGAATTCTCATTTGTAAGAAGGCAATGTATGATAGTCAACAAGTGGAACTGCTCAGAATGCAAGCTTCCTATTGAAGGTCTCAAAATCAATCAAATACAAAAAATTTAATATCCCAATGGAATCTTAATATCTCAATGGAAAATGTGACATAGAAATCCAAAGGCGCATTAGAACAGTGAACCTTCCAAAGTATTAAGAAACAGTAACATTTCATGAGAAACAAAGAATAGAGTACTAAACAACTTTGTAATATTGGCAAACATTGATAAACATGCCCACAATAAGACAGAGTCAAAATGGCTGCTTTTTCTATGGCACCACTTTTTTTTTTTTTTAACTACCTTCAATCTTCAGCAATGTTTATTGTTTTAATAAAGCAATGATTAGAATTGGAATAAAACCTAAATACATGATGAAAGTGAATTTATACATAATTTTTTTTTGTTCTTGAGAATGGACAACAAAAATATTAAACACTATTTATTTATTGGGATGGTTGGCAAAACATTGGCTAATTCCCAATGGATTTGAACTTTATAAAATACTAAATAAATATTTAAATAGAATAGTGAACCTTCCAAAGTATTAAGAAACAATAAAATTTTATTAGAAACAATGAATAGAGTACTAAACAGCTTTGTAATATTGGCAGACATTGATAAACATGCCCACAATAAGACAGAGTCAAAATGGCTGCTTTTTCTATGGCACCACTTTTTTTTTTTAACTACCTTCAATCTTCAGCAATCTTTATTGTTTTAAAAAGCAATGATTAGAATTGTAATAAAACCTAAACCTCCCCAGAATCGATACTTCAAATATACAAATCAACCATTCGCCCTTGCATGGAGTATTGCTGCCATATATGGTCTGGGGCACCTTCTGTTTACCTCGGAGTTCTTGACAAGATCTAGAGATGGATATGTAATATAATTGGCCCTGATCTGGCGTCTCATCTACAGTCACTCTCTCACAGACACACCATCGCCTCTCTCTGTCTTTTCTACAAATACTTTCATGGTAATTGCTTCGATGAGCTGCTTTCACTGGTTCCCAGACTCCATGAATTCAAGCGCCCTATGAGGCTGGCATCCCACTCCCACCCTTACACTGTAGAAACTTTTAAATGTAGCCGTCTCTTCTACTCCAATAGCTTCCTACCTCGCACCTCTCGCCTGTGGAACACCCTTCCCAATTACTGTTTCCCTGAGAGCTATAATCTCCAACTATTCAAATGTAATGTCAATCGACACCTCCAGTTACCTTGATCTACCCACTATCACTCTCCTCATCCTTTCTTCTACCACTCCTATCTGCTCTTGCTCCAAATCTTCTGCAACCCCCTGCATTCTAGTGGCTTCACGCCTTGCTTGGGGCATAATGCTTAAAAAAAAAAAAAAGTGAATTTATATATTTTTTTTGTTCTTGAGAACTGACAACAAAAATGTTAAACACTATTACATTGTTTAATTAAAAGAATAATTTTATATTGGCAACATTCTAAAATATAATTAAAATTAGTACAATGTAATATTTATCATTTACCAACTTATAAAGAAATAAATATGAAAACAATTTTTTATCCATAAATTTATAAACATTCACTAAATTATTAAAATATGTGAACCATTTATAAGGGAATCCTTATTATTTACCATTTTATAAAGTTTGAATCAATTGGCAATTAGCCGATGCTTTGCAAACTATTCCAATAAATAATAATTAGTGTAAATAATCAATCTAATAGTGTTCATTATTTTCATTGTCAATTCTCAAGAATAAAGAAATTGTATAAATTCATTTTCATCATATGTTGAGGTTTTATTACAATTCTAAGCATAACTTTTTAAAACAATAAACATTGCTGAGGGGTGACAGTTGGTAAAAGTGGTGTCATGGGAAAAAACATCCTTTTGTGACTTTGTTTTATTGTGGTCATATTTATTGATATTTGGATATGTTAATAACAATCATCCTATATATAAGTGAATGCTGGACAGTATCATCATAGATGAAGAGAAAGCTTAAAGCAACAGAAATCTAGTTTGGCAGAAGGATAACGAGAATACCAGGGACAGAGCATGTGAGTAATGAGGATGTTTTAAGGAAAATTAGAACAAAAAAGACACTTGTGTTGAGCATTAGAAAGAGTCAAAATTTCTGGGACACATAATGAGGAAAGAGGGCTTGGAGAATTTAACACTCAGAGCATACTGAAGGCAATACAGGCAGTGTGAAAAAAGAGTTACCGTAATTCCCCATGTATAATACACATTTTTTTGTAAAAAAAATAAGCAAAATTAGCGTTACGTATTATCCAAAGCTACAAAAATATTTTAAAACCTTGCTATTTCATAGGTTGATCTCAGTTGCAAAATGGCTACTCACCACAAACATATGACAATTTGACACTAACATTTGGCAATTGCAACCCCATAAGGATGTCAGATACAATCATATGTACCTAACAATACTTACAAATGTAAAAATAAGAATTATGATAAAACTAAATTAGAATAATATTATTCTATGTTTAAAACCATGTTTTTTCTAAATGCAAGTAGGAAACGCTGGCTGTAATGAAATTGGAGAGGTACAATTTATAGGGTTTGGTTACTAAACAGGGGTGCATATTATGTGTGAGTAGAAGCATTTTCCCACACTTTCAGCACAATTTTAGGGGTGCGTATTATGGATGAAAGCGTATTATACATTGGGACTTATGGTAACCTACTTAATGGGCTTGTGCAAATGGATGAGAGATCAGGGACTAGGTATGAAAGTAAGCAAAAAAAACATTGTTTAGAGCTATGAAGTTGTGGAGAGCCATGTCTTAAAGCACATAAAAGAAGAAGAATGATCTCTTTATTATGAACCTCTGTAAAAATATCAAAGGTCTTAATAAGAGAGAGAGAAAATATTGCTTTTGTTATAATGTATACTTGACCAAAAGGTTAAATAGTTGTAAAGAAAGTGTCGTACTTCTTCTCTGTGCTTGTGTCCCTTCACGACATTGGCGATCATGTCTCTCCATAATTTCCTCTCCTTTGTAACTCTTAATAAATTCTGTCTTTTTGTTATCTCTCCACCAAACATTTACTCAAGTTCACTATGTAGGTTATTCATTGTTTTCCTCTGTCCCTTTTGTCTTCTGTATTTCCTGTGAGTAACAAATTTTCCAAGCCCTCTTTCCTCAAAAATTTCAACCATCTCTTCCTGATGTTAATTATAAGTGTTCTTTTTGTTTCTATTTTCTCTAAAACTTCACACACTTGATCACACTTTCAGTCCATGGTATTCTCAGCATCCTTCTGTAGAACCACATTTCTGTTGCTTCTTCATCTTTGAGGAGACTGTCACGTATTGACTGCCATATAGGGGAACAGATAACCATTCATAACCATTCAGTATGCTTTTCTTTGTTCTTAATGAAATTTTTCTGTTTCTTAATATTTGGCTTAGCTTTTAGAAGGCATCTTTAGCTATCCCAATGAACTTTTGGATTTCAGTATCACACTTTCCAGCCTCTGTTAAAACACTTCGTTGATATTTAAATTGTTAAACTTGTTTGATTTTGGTATCTCAAATTTTTAATTTTCATGTTAGGCCATTCATTTTGCAAACAACCATGCATTCTGTTTTCTTGCAATTGATAATTAGTCCTTTCTTCTTGCTTTCCTTCACTACCTTCTGTAGAAATTCTTATAGTTTCACTTACCCCAGCATAAAACATTTTATTCCTGAATCTGCTGTTAAACTTTTCAGGGTTAGCTTCTGTAAAAGAAAAAAAATAACAATGTTGCATTTAATATTTAAATAATGATAAAAATTCATACATTACAATATACAAACAATAAAAAGAGGACTCTCATTCATTTAGCAAAATTTTGTGCAAACAGAGCTCTCCTTTTTTTACATCATTTTTAAAACGCAGGTATACATCCTTTTGCATTAAAATCAGTTCATAAGTTGTGTTACAAAGAACTGTTAGAACTTTATTTATTTGAGATGTTTTTTATGATTGATTGTTTTTTATGATTTATCAACCCTTTGCAGGTTATTTAAAGTCAGAAAATATTTTTAGATTGTAAGAATACTTTTTTTTTGATGATATTTTAGTGATCCAAGTCTTTACTTATTAACCTATAGCTGGGAGGAGAAGCAGTGGCTTCATACCTCATCAGAGTTTGATAAACAAATAAGCATTAATGTGGATAGAAAATGGGGGATCAATTCTATATTAAAATCAATATATGAACTGATCTCTCACTTTATGGCCACTGTATTTTCTATACATTTATATCCCAGAGAATGTAAATAAATCTAAAAGATATGACAGTGAAGGTAATCAGTATTCCATTGACTTATTCATTCATTTTCTATGGCTAATCAACCCTTTGCAGGTTATTTAAAGCCAACAAATATTTTTAGATTCTAAGAATTTTGCAAAGGGAGAAGAGGTAGATTCATGTCTTTCAAAATTTGATAAATATTTAAAAAATATAATGCAGGTATAAAGTAAGGGATCAATTCTATATTGCAATCGATATATAAACTGATCCCTTACTTTATGGCCAGGTAAATTATATAGATTTATATCCCAGAAAATGTAAATAAATCTAAAAGACATACCTGTGTAGCTAATCACTATTTCATTGATTGATTTATTTTCTATGGCTTATCAACTCTTTGCAGGTTATTTAAAGCCAGAAAATATTTTTAGATTGTAAAAATTGTTTTTTTGAGATAATACTGATTTAATGATACAATTCTTACTAATTAATCCATATCGGGGGAGAACAGGTGGATTCATACCTCTCCCAGGGGTATTTGTGTGTAAGTGAATATAACGATCCTAATGGGAATTGGAACTCACTTCTCTGAATAACAGGTCCGAGCCATTATCCATTACACCAACCACACATCCAAGCTTATGGTACCTGGTGTTCCTAAGTAGTCACCCATCTAGGTACTGACCAGGCTTGAGTTTGCTTGAATTAGGTGATTGTATGGCAACTGGTATTTAAATGTAATATGGCTGTAAGCCTTATTTAGGAAGGATATTAGAATAAACAGTCAGTTAAGTGCTATACATGATACATGTCTGTTTTGATTAATAACTAACTAGGCAGAAAATTTTTCTGTGGACTAGTTGCCAACCAAGGCTATAGGATATAATCTGTCCTGCTTTTCAATCCATAGCCATGGGAAGAGATAGATATACACCTTCCCCAAGGGTATTTGTGTATAAATGAATGTAATGAACCTGATTGGATTAGAATAACCCAGAACTTATATTGAGGGCAAACCATCTGCATATGGATAGAAACTGAATTCAGTTAATATACAAAAATAGAATGAGGTGTAAGACAAAGATGGCCTCCCACTAGATTTATATAGTGAATCAATCCTGAGAGAAATCAAATTCTACCAAGATTCATTATTGGTGGCAACAATCTTAACAACATTAGATATGTAGATAATACAGTGTTTGACTGCAGACAGAGAAAGGAATCTACAGGGACTCCTAAAGGAGTAGAAAATGAAAGCAAGAAGAAAGGACTATTGTAAGAAGAGACAATGTTTGGTTGTCGAAACTGTAAAATGTATCTGTATCTTCTACTCCAACAACTTCTTCTCTCGCACTTCCAAACAGTGGAACTCCCTTCCTCTTACTTGCTTTCCTGATAGCTATAATCTTCAATTATTCAAATGCAATGTTAATTGACATCTTCAGATGCCTTGATCTAATTCCTCATCCTTCTCTTCATCCTTTCCTCTTTCATGCCTTTTTACTCTTGCTCCCACACTCTGTAACCCCTTATATGCTAGTGCACTCCTGCCTTGCTTGGGGTGAAATGCTTAAGGAAAAAGAAAAGAGAAACAGACAAGAAAAGGTCAATTAGCTGGATTACTTCAAGAAATGTTTTTATCCAAAGGGGCATGTGACTTGACCCAAAGAGTTATGAGTTCAATACCTGGCCCCAGCAGAGGTGAACAAAAACTTGAAAAACTGAAACTTGAAGTGTTGAATTACTAAAGGAAGATAACTGAAACTGAGATATCCAGAAAAGGCATGGCATGTGGAACTAGAACAATCTACCCCTGTGGACTAAAAGGGTTCACTTTGAAATTCCAATGTATATAACCTGAAGAAGGTCGGAGCATACAATGGCCAAAACTTTGTGAATATGACTATAAAGACGGGGACAACAGTCAAAACAATCTAAATTGTGTAAAGACACTGGTTGTTATATGATTGATCATTTTTCTGGCATATGTTGTCATTGCTAATCTGGGAATTTTGAATTTAAGCTTGGTGGTTATGAGTTCAAACCTTGACTCAAGAGATCTGATTTAATGAAAGTGACATGTAATATCACAAAGACACCTTTACATAGAATTAACTGATGTAAAATATCAGCTTTTTGTGGAAAACAGAATGAGAACAGTCTATCCAGTGAATAGAAGAAAGTGTTCAGTTTGAAAATCCTGGAAGGTTATCTACTAAAACACCTGAATAAGTCTGAAGGGTAGAATAGCCGAAATGTTTTGAGTAATAACAACAAAGATAGGGACACTAGTCCAAAGAAATCATTACATAATAGCTTTAATCTCTGCAGATGAATTATTTTGGGCTTTATAGATCCTAGTTTCATGCAATGACAACTGTTCTCTTGCCTGAGACTTATATTCAAAATGTCCCCACGGATATAAAGAGAGGAAAAATCGTTCAGTTATTGATTTTTATCTTAATTCAATCTGTGTTCATCAATGTCAAATTGCAATGCTTTAATAAATTGTGAAAGTACGAAATTCAATGTAATCCAAGATGTACACAAGAGATGAAGATTTTTGAATAGGAATGCGATTTGAAAACAAAGATAAGCTTTCAGTCAAAGACAATAGAAATTGATTCTGATATCAATATCAACCATTTGCTGTCAGTGGTTATAATTTTCATGAGAGTTTTATGAGAAGAAATAATAAAAAAAATAATTCACCAAAAAATCTAAGTCAAGCTATGACTATCTTTCTCTATACAAGTTGCAACAAAAAGAGTCCAAATCCAGAGCTCTCTCACTCTTGTTCAAGGAACCCCTCCCTGATTAACCATGTCTTCAGAGGTGGAGTTGTTCTCACATGCTTAGCCAATTGTGGGTTGGTGAAGCTATTTACCTCATAATTGGCAGTTTTGAATTTAGAGTTGTCGTCCTCCTAGACAGGCTGCCACCCAAGGCTATAGAACTTAGTCTCTGCTGCTATTTACCCATAGCTTGGGGGAGAAGAGATGAATTCATACCATTCCCAAGGGTATTTGTAAGCAAATGTGATGAGCTCGACTGAAATTCAAACTCTGCTCCCCATGTCATTAATCCATTACTGTATTTTCTAGCTTATAAGACACACTTTTTTTCCTAAAAATATGTGTGCATCTTCCAAGATGAATGTAAGGCAATGCCCAGGCTCAAATAAGCTTGGAGTGTCACCTAATTGGCTTGACTAATAGGGATATGGATTTGTATGTTGAGTCATTACACTATAATGTTACCTATCTAATTCAGCCTTTTATATGATGTAGCCTCAGTACTTAGCTGTTACAAGTATTTCCAAGATCATAAACCTTCCTGGAGCCAAGCCACAAGCTTAAACATGCTCTGTTTACTAGCAGAAGCAGGGGCCTTTCTGCTCGACTAGTATGTCATTACCATACAAACAAAATTGGATGAGCGATTAATGTAAACAATACATGGTGCCAGTATGTGAGGGATGCATGGCAAATGTGTTGTATGAGAATGACTTTTTTTCTTAGAAATTTCTTTCCAGCATTAGGGTGCGTCTTCCAAGCTGCAGCATCTTGTAAGCCGAATAATGCTGTAATCCATTATCCATCAATCCACAATGACAAAAATGCAGATTTGGTTTAAGTGGGAAAATAAATGTGTTGAACAGAATTAATAAAAGGGAATGATCTAAAAGGACATCAGCAAAAGACACTAATGCATTTGATGCCTGTGTACTATTCATTTCCAATTAGCATGCGCATCATGGTTGTTAAGCTCACTTAAATTTGTCTAACAGATTGAGACAGCTCTTAAGGAGATGTGATTAAATATACTTTAATGTTTAAAAAAAAATTATTCAGTATTATTATTGTTTAGGTAATAAAAATTATAACTTAGCACAAGAGGAATTATTGCATTTTTTATGTATTTATGTTGTTTTTTTTTTTTTTATCTTTTATCAAAAACGATTTTCTTGTATGTGTAGTTATGGATAATATTATAAATTCATTACTAATTTTTTTTTAATTAATAGCTATTTTTTCTCTTTTGTTGACATTCATAGCTATCTGTTGATGTGTTAAAATTTTGTAAAAATGCAATAATAAAAATTTAAATTTCATCTTCTGATTGATGTGATCTGTAAATTGTTGGACCCATCAGAAAAAAAATATTTTTATTCTCAAAAATTTAAAAAAAAATTTCAACTAAATTTTTTTTTTTTTTTGCTTGTGCAAATAAATAAAAAGTACTTACAGATCATGACAGCTATTAGGGAGATGTAATTAAATATACATTAATGTTTAAAAAATTATTCAGTATTATTATTTTTTAGGTAATAAGCATTGTAACAGCACAAATAGTTATATTGTAGAAAAAGGAATTTTTGACAATATACTCATTTTTTAAAATTTTTTTAACTTTTATCAAAAATGACATGAACATGTAGTTATGGATAATTACTAATTATTTTAATTAATAACTATTTGTTCTCTTTTGTTGACATTATTAGCTATCTGCTAATGTGTTAAAATTTTGTAATAATACAATAATAAAAATTTAAATTTCATCTCTCTGATAAATGTTATTTTTTTTTCTGTAAAATTGTCTTCATGTTCACTGCATTCCTCAATGGTCACAAAGTACTATTAAAACCAAAAATATAATTTTTCATAATCTCATTCATTAACTATATCAGTGGTCACCAAGAAAGACTTTGAGAAGATTTATTTACAAAAACTTGCTCGTTTGTCCTTTCACCTATTCTTAAACTGTTTTTGTTTAGTTAACAGAGGCATTTTTTTTTCTTAACAGATCTCGACCACTATTAAGGAAGATGTGATTAAATATACTTTAATGTTTTTAAAAAAATTATTCAGTATTACTATTGTTTAGGTAATAAGCATTATAACAGCACAAATTAATAGAGATTTGCTGATAAAATTTTGGAATAATGCATAATAAAAATTCAAATTTCATTTCTGTGATAGATGTCGCGATCTGTAAATCTAAAGCAATTCCACTCCTGACGTTAGTATGGCTTAACTAAAAAAGAAAAGAAAAAGATGAACGTTAACCAAAAGAATTTATGGTTGTCAAGATGTCAAGAAGAAGAACAATGCAAGATGTTAAGTATGGATTGAAGATACACTATTTACATTATTTGGACTATTGTCCTCATTTTTGTCATCATATTTATTATGTTTCGTCTGTTGTACGCTCCGAACTTCTTCAGGTGGTTTGAATGTCGAACTGAACAAAAAGGATTCAGTTCAACATTCCAACCACCTGAAGAGGGCCGGAGCATACAGCGGCTGAAACATTGTAATAAATATGGTGACAAAGATAAGGACAATAGTCCAAATAATGTAAATAGTATACATAATACCTCATCTCAGAAATATAGACAAATACTGGATTGAAGATGTCCAAATCAAGCAAGTACAAAAATTTACATATCTAGGAAGTATTCTAACAGATGATGGAAAATGTGACATCAAAATCTGAAGGCACATTGGGATAGTGAAAGGTGTCTTCAACAAACTAAGCAAAGTATTAAGAAACAGGAAAACTTTTTCAGAAATAAAGAGAAGGTTACTAAACTTATGTAATATCAGTCCTTCTCTTTGGCAGTAAATGTATAATCTCTCACAGATGAAGAAGAGACTTGAGGAGCAGAAATGTGGTTCTAGAGAAGAAATACTGAGAATCCCATGGACTATACATATGACTAATGAGGAAATTTTAAGTAAAGTTGAAATAAAAAGGATCCTTTTTTTTAGAATCAGAAAGAAAGTTAGAATTTTTAGGATTCATCCTTATTTGGAGGAAAGTGAGTCCATCCCTAATTCCGGTTGGTTGTGAATTCATAGTTGTTCTTCTCCTAGACTGTCTGCCAACCCTAGCTTGATAGCTCAGTCTGCCTTGTTATTTAACTAATAACTGGAGGCAGGGGTTTCATGTCACCCAAATCTATGTGACCCCTCCCACACTTGACGACATCTCAATTTTCAGAAGGTAGTATTTTCATATAAAATACAAATTTTATTGTAACCTAATTATGTACGATAATGGATCATATGCAATATTGGTGTACAATTCAACTAGAAAAATTGAAAATAAATACAATGTATCTAAATACAAATTAGAGACATGTCATAATAGATCATTTCATCTTAAATAAATCAACAAGGTTTTGTGACAATTTTTAACATCATCTTGAGATTTTTACGGTTAAAAAGTTGAATAGTTTCAACACATTTAACATTAAAATGACTTGTTAATTTTAGCACCTCCAAAATCAAACTTCTCTCCATTAATCATCTGAGAGATCACTCGCTGCTTTTCATCAGTCTGGCTGATGCTAACCTCCAGAAAATTGACTCATTGCGCGTTCTTGGGCTCATGCTCTCTGCTGATATGAAGTTGAAAGACTATATTGAATCCATTGCTAGGTCAGCTGCTAAGAAATTTAGTTCACTATATAGGGTGAAACAATTTTTTCTCTAGAATCTATCTTACATATCTATAAGTCTACCATTCATCCATACTTAGAATACTGCTGCCACATATAGTCTGGTGCCCTTTGATAAGATCCAAAGAAGAATCTGCAATATTATTGGTCCTTATCTGACAGCTCAGCTCCAGTTCCTTTCCCACTGCTGTAAAGATGCCTCTCTATGACTTTTCTATAAAAACTTTCATGGTAATTATTCGGATGATCTCTTGCTATGGTACGTTGCTTTTTTGAATTTAAATGCGGATCTCATTAATTTATAGTTGAGCTGGCTAGATGTAGCTGTAAATTCTATGCTGTTTCTTCTCTCACACTTCTAGTTTGTGGAACTCCCTTTTAGCTTTCCATCCAACTTTGATCTGTAAAGATTTAAATGCAAGGTCAATGGCTGTCTACTGTCCACCTAATTACTATCTTCTCTTTCTGCCCACTATTAATGTTTCTGTCCCTAATTCTTCCACGCCCTGTAACCCCTTGTGTTTTAATAGCATTACTGCCTTACTGCTATTAACTGTATACGTCTTCACAAGATAAATATTTTTGAATAATATTTTATCAAGAACAAAGATAACTAATTAAATATAGCAGCAGTTTTCTCAGATTACGCTAGGACAGGTGTTCAAAAATTGGGTGTTGCTACACTCACCTGAGAATATAAGAAGCTCAAAGGTGAAGAAGGTGGCAGAAAGGAAAGAAACCAGCTTATGTGGAAGGAAAGGAAGTTGTCTATCATGGAGGAATTATTGCTATTTCAGGCTGTAACCCCCCTTTTCTCATACTCAGTGAATCACTTGAATCAGATTAATTAGTTTTGGATCTGAAAACAAAATCAAAATGCACATGGATATCCTTTACTGCCAATGTTCAATTCAGAATTCTCAGAGTGACTAAAATATCCCCTTCCATTCTAAGCTCAGTAAAATATGTTTAACTTTTCTGTTGTTTTATCCTTTCAGTAATGGCTTGAGAACTATAATAGATTCTTCAGAAAAAGAAATATAAGTGTATTGATTGTGTTTGGACAGAAATGTTGGACATTTTTTTTAATCATTTCACCCCAAACAAGAAAATAAAACCACTAAAATGCAAGGGGCTACTGAGTGTTAGAGAATATGAGAAAAACTAATATTAAGGAGAAAAGACAATAAAAGAACAGGATTCAAGAAAACAGAAGGTAAAGATTGACATCACATTTAAATTTAAAAAATTTTTGAAGATCAAACTTGACTCAGAAGCAAGAAGCCAGAAGTGAGTTCCCCAAATGAAAAGTTCAATAGAAGAAACTTTTAGCACAGAACTTATGGTCACATATAGCCATTTCAACTGTAAAATGCTGACAATCTGCTTTTAAATTCAGAAATTCTAGGTACCATAGAGGAAAGCTCATCAAAATGAAAGTATTTGCAGAAAAAGGCAGAGGGAAACTACATCACAGCAGTGAAAAAAATCTATGAAGCTGAGATGTCAGGTCAGGACTAATAACAATGCAGATTTGTCTTTGGATTTTATCAAGAACCACTAAATATACAGAAGAAGCCCCAAACCAGATGTGGCAGCAGAATTCAAAGACTGGATGAATGGTAGACTTATAAATACGTAACATAGATTTTGTCGAGAAAAATTGTGTAGCAACCTTTATTTATAATAATATTTAATTTTATTAATATATAATTTATTTATTAACAAACTTGATTTATGTAAGTTTGGATGAAGACCAAAAAAGATTCTTTGTTTCAGATCTTTTATTTAATTTTCTATAGTTCAGAGAATTTTTCTATTTTTGGAATAGAATTTGAATCTTTCAAGGTCTTCTTAACACTTTAGCTTCCAGAATCATTATCAAAGATCTTTTTGTGTGGCTATTGATAAGGTTGTGTCTATAGGTAAGCATTATGTGTTTTCGGTTGTTTTCAAATGTTGTAAGACCTACATGTGCTGGGTTGGTGTGCCTCATGCCAGGGATTTTCAAGTAGTAGGTCTTCACATATCAACTTGTGTTATCTTTTTTTTCTTTCAATAATGAGTTTTGGGATATATTTAATAATGGCTTATGAAAGATGAAAGTGATAAGAAGACATTGAACTGCTTATGTTCAAATTCTCCCTGGAAAACTAGAAAAATGGTCTAAATAATTAAAAACATCTTACAGAAAAATTAAGAAAATATTAAGGAACATTCATCAATATATGATGAAATATCTATATATGGTAATAGTAATATTAGCCATTTCCTTACAAGGAAACATTCAGTTGAAATTTAGAAAATCTTTCTACTAAAACAAATTTTCAAGAAATGTCCAAATGTTATTGCTCTTTCCAATATTAATGAGCACTTCTTTCTTAACTTTTTTTTTCTTAAGTAGTGTGGAATATCAACATCTTGATTATGTCTATTTTTTTCTTTGAGTTTTAAATGTGATGTCCATTCATTTTTAGTTGCTGCTGTTGACCTGGCTCTACTTATTTTGTACAGTGCTTTGTGATTTTGTAGCACCAGTCCATAAGGTTTGAAGAAGGATGGTCCTCACTAAGACCTACATGTTACATTCAATCAAAGGCATTTTTAGCCATTGACCTGAGAAAGTAATTCTATACAGCTGACAGTCTGTACATTTCTTAAAATTTCAATAACATCCAAATGAAAGTCTCCATCTAACGAGTCCATTTAAGGAGACATGACTATGGTTTTTACGTTAATGTTTTGATTTGTATTAATTTGATTGTTAAGATTGTGGCCACCAATAATGAATCCTGGTAGGACTTCTAATTTTCTCAGAATTGCCTCACTGTTTAGATTGAATAAATCTGGAAGATATATTGGGATGGCCAAAGATACATACCAGAAGCTAAGCAGAGTATTAAGAGACAGAAAATTTTGTTGGAAACAAAGAAAAAAGTATTGAACTGTTAGTTGATATCTGTCCGCCTGTATAGCAGTGAATGTTGGACAATGTCCTTAAAGATGAAAAAGAGACTTGAAGGAACAGAAATGTGGTTCTACAAAAAGAGGCTGAGGATACCATGGGCCTGAGCAACAACAAGGTTTTGGAGAGAATAGAAGCAAAAAGGAAACATACTCAGAAAGAGGCAGGTGAAATTTCTGGGGCACTTAACGAGGAAGGAGGGCTTGGAAAATCTGATACTCACAGGATGGATAGATGGAAAGAGGGACAGAGGAAAGCAGCATGTAACATACTTGATGGGCTTGATCAAATGACAGGGTTTGGGAGAAATAAAAAGCCAAAACCTATTAAGAGTAAAAAGGGACAGGAAGATGTGGAGATCAAAGATTTCTTACTTCCTGAATAGAAGCACATAAAAGAAGATGAACCTAAGGTTATCCCACTTTGCTAATAAAATAACCTTAATGCCACAAGTTAGCATTATATCCAGGACTAGAAAAGAAAGAGACATAAACCCTCTCTCTCATTTTTTGTTCTGGGATATCATAGTAACATGTCTTTTTATGTTTATTTCTTTTTTCTTGTCTATTTAACAGGACATCATTTTTTTTACCAACACATTGATTAGGACTAGTTTCATGATACCCCATGGAATTAAAGTTTTAATCTTCCTGATGAAATTTGTGCTCCTGAGGTTTCTCTATGGGTGAAACCTTGCACTGAGGCTTTCATACCAACATGGAAATAACAATTAAGACCACAATATTTTACTTGGCTCACTCTTGCCTGCTCAGCTACTGTAGCCCACAGGAACCACTTTTTCCATCTATATCAAAGTGATAGTTCTAATCATAACAGATGCCCCTTTGTATCTACTTGTGATGAGTCTAAGTCTGTCCTTAATGAGACAAAGTCAATATTTGCTGATAGAATGAGACACCATATAGTATTTCACAAGTTTGATTCCGGGGATGACTGCTGGCTCTGTGTTGAACAAGAATAAATCCTCAATCCTGCTTCTCTTTAATCAGTTTGAAGTATCGTTATTTCTTATGATCTTCAAAAATTTAAATGCAACATGAATCAGCATAATGTCTTTCTGAATCTTGTTCCTTTATTGTCCTTTCTCCCCACTAAAGTTCATTATACTTTTCAAGGATTGTTTATCATATTGTAAATAGATATACATCATAATGTAGTTATTCATATTCATTTTTTTTTAAACGTCAGATATAATTCCAGGCAACAATTTGCAACTTCTTGGGTTCACATTTTCCACTGATGTGAACTGCAATGATTATACTTAATCAATTGATAGATCTAATGCTAGGAAAGTTGAGTCACTATGTTGTGTCAGACAATTGTTCTCATCAGAATCTATCTTGCACATTTATAAATCTACCATTTGTCCGTGTATTGAATATTGCTGCCATATCTGGTCTGGTGCTCCTGTTATATATCTTGAGATTCTTAACAAAATCCAAAGAATGTAATGTTATTGGTCCTCACCTAGCATCAAGACTTTACCTTCCCACCGCCTAAGTTTTTCTCATTGGAATCCATCTTGTACATTTATAAATCTACCATTCGTCCTTGCATTGAATATTGTTGCCATATCTAGTATGTTGCATATACTATATATCTCAGTATTCTTGACAAAATCCAAAGAAGAGTCTGTGATGTTAACAGTCCTGAGCTGACATCTCAACTTCTGCCAATTTCCCACTACCATGACATGGCTTCCCTCTGTCTTTTCTATAAATAGTTTCATAGCAGTCATTCTAATGCTCTCTTCTTGATACCTCAAATACATGAATAAAGTCTACAACAAGATTGGTTATTAGGTCTCAACATTTTGCTTTTGAAATAGCTAAATATAAATGTATGTTATATTCTAATAACTTCTTTTCTAGCATTTCTTGCCTGTGGAATTCTCTTCTGATTTCTCATCACTTCTCATTTTTTCTACTCCCAGTAACTCTTGCATCTTAGTGGCATTATTGGCTTGCTTGGGGGTGAAATGATTAAAATATATATATATATATATATATATATTTTAATCATTTCATCCCCAAGCATATATATATATATTTTAATCATTTCACCCCAAGCAAGCCAATAATGAGAATTCTTTCATATATATATATATATATATATATATATATATATATATGAAGAATTCTCTAATATACCGAATTTCTTTCTTTTTAAAGTATTAACCACATATGCATTAACATTTGCAGCTCTTCAATGACAGTTTATTTTTTTTTTCCTTCATTATGAAATCATTTCTAAAGAGTTATAAAAAGGGAGATAACTTACCTCTTGACTCATGGAACTCTAAGGCAATATGTGCATCAGCACCAAGGCTGAAATAATTATTGAAAACATCCAATGGGAGTCGATCAGCTGCTCCTTCTTCAAGGGACTCTGGATCAGCATCTTCATTAGGAATCACCTCAATTTTCCATCTAAATGAAAATGAAGAAATAAAGACTAAAAAGTAAAATAAAACAAATATTTGAAGATTTTACAAACTGAGCTGGAAAAAAGAAACATTTTTTTATGAAGAAAACAGTTCAATGATTTTCATCCTTCAAATCAATCAGGTTAATTTGCTGAAAAAAAAAAAAAAAAAAACTAGAAAATGCTGAAATATTCCTTTGAATCATATTTCCAAATGGAAATGGAAAATAAATAAATAAAAAAAATAGCAATTGCTAATAGCTTATTTCAGTTGGATGAGATCAGATACTTTTCTGAAATAAACTTCTACACAAAAGAAATTTTTCAGGCAAAGAAGGTGCCATCCTTTTCATGTTATATTTGGCATTAGGGTGTGCACAAAATCAATTTACTGCATGAAGGCATAAAATATCCTTATTGCTAGATGCATTTACAAGAATTTATTTTTAAAAAAAGTCTTGAAAAAATTAAAATAAAATAATTTTATTTGAAAGTTGTTTTTGAAAAATAGAACGTGTGTAGTGAGTGCCCATGGTTAGATGTAAAATAAATGAAAGAATTGTCCAACAAACAGAACTGACAACATTTGCAATAAGCAATAAAAACAACAACAAAAAAGAACAGAAAAATATAAGCAAACAATATATGCAAAATAAATTAACAGTAATAAGGCAAAGCAATAGCAAAAGAACAAGAATTTAGAGGATAGAAGATGACAATTGACATTGTATTTAAATTTTTGAAGACATTTGTGATGTCAACACTAGTTGCCACTTCCATAATGCTCATTGTAGTAGAGACTTTGTAATTGTAGATATAACTATAGCAATGCTGTTCAACAATACAATTCTGTTGAATAACACTTGCACAAATAGTATTTGCTCAATAATACTTGCTTGAATAGTGATCCAAAAAGAGAAATAGTATAGTGAATAGAGTAGAGAATAGCGGTCCATATAGTAATAGAAGATAGACTAGAAAAAGTGATCTGAATAGTAATAGAGGATAGACTAGAAATGCAGATTGTTAGTTTTCATGATAATTACCATATATATATATATATATATATATATATATATATATATATATATATATTTCCTCTATGGTCATGTGGTCTACTTAATTCAATAATGGGATCATCTGTGTTTGCTCACCGGTGATCTATGTTCAAACCAAAGTGTTGGCAGCAACACTTTCATTCAATATTACAAAGACCAAATTAAACTGGGAAGCCAGAAGAGAGTTCCATAAGTTTAATAGAAGATACTGTATTTGCTCAATAATACTTGCTCAAATAGTAATCCATATAGTGATCCAAAAAGAGAAATAGTATAGTGAATAGAGTAGAGTATAGCGGTCTATATAGTCATAGAAGATAGACTAGAAAAAGTGATCTGAATAGTAATAGAGGATAGACTAGAAATGCAGATTGTTAGTTGTCATGATAATTACCATATACATATATATATATATATATATATATATATATATATATATTTTATCTATGGTCATGTGGTCTACTTAATTCAATAATGGGATCATATGTGTTTGCTCACTGGCAATCTATGTTCAAACCAAAGTGTTGGCAGTGACATTTTCTTTCAATATTACAAAGACCAAAGTAAACTGGGTAGCAAGAAGCTGGAAGAGAGTTCCATAAGTTTAATAGAAGATACTGTTATCATAGGACATACAGTTACATCTAGACCATTTTTATACCAGAAATGGAACTGCCAAATTTTTCTGTTCCACCAGAAGCAAAAGTCAAATTTTTTGCTGCCCAAAATAATTTCTTAATGTTTTCTCCAATTTTTCATAATTTGCACACATCTTTTAGATTTTGCAGAATTATTTTTAATACATTGTCATGATAGTATGATAACACCATAACTTGCACATTGGCCTGTGATTGAACATGTAGAAGAACCATCTTTTTAGATTCATAATCACTGTTTTCTGCCAGGTTGTTTTCGGCATGCCTTTAATACTAATTCCAGATAGGGTCTGTCTCAAAACATCCTTTTGTATTCTCTCATCAGATATTCTCAGGGTATGTATAAGTCATTGTAACCTACATTTCTTAATATCAAGGGATATTGTAAAATCTGATCTTAGTTTTGAGATTATATTTCTTATAATTAGAAAATCGCACACAAAGACGGCTTAATATTGCAGTTGTGAAACTTGATATTACTTTTCAGCTTGTAATTCTTGTATGTAGAGAGCCAGACAAATGGACTGATTAACATTGTAGTTATAAAATATGATTTTTATTTTGAAAATGTATTTCTTGTTAGCCATAGAAAAAGGACTGCTTTAACATTGATGTTATAAAACTGTCTTAGTTTTCAGCCTGTAATTCTATCAGTTTGAGAGCCATAGAAAAAGGACTGCTTTAACATTGATGTTATAAAACTGTCTTAGTTTTCAGCCTGTAATTCTATCAGTTTGAGAGCCATACAAAAAGGACTGCTTTAACATTGCTACTATAAATCTTGATCTTAATTTTGATCCTTTAATTCTTGTATATGGCCATATAAAATTGACTGATTTAACATTACCGTTTTAAAATAGGATTTTAGTTTTGAACTTGTATTTCTTGTAGTCAGATTCATGCTAAAAGAACTGCTTTAGTATTACTACTGTAAAATCTGATCTTAGTTTTGATTCTGTATTTATTGTACTTAGAGAATCATAGAAAATGGAAAAGTTTAACATTGATCTGATTAACATGATCTGATTTTTGAGCCTGTTTTGCCTGAAGGTCCAGATGTTATTAAGTCTGACCAAAAACCCCTCTGACTTTAAAATGAACTTAATACCATTTCATGCATCATTTTCAGTGTCTATGCAACTCTCCATCATTGATGACTGTTGCAGCAATTATGCATATTATTTGCATCTATTTGTTTTTGTACAGACCTGTTCACTTTTCCAAATTGCATCGATGATGAGACATTTCCTGGAGAGAAGGAGGAGTCAATGATATCTTTACAAGACTTTTAACAAAGATGAGATCATAAGGAAAAGGTATACTGTATTCCAAAAAGATTATCTTCAAATATTTAACATTTCTCCTTCTTTTACACACCATGTCTCTTCAGGTTGTGGTTGGTCATGGCTCTCTACCACATCCTGTTCTTTGTAATGCTAAACAACACTTGACTCTTTATCATACGCATTTGTCTCTGATCTGCAATATATTTGCATAAACTCACTATGCAGCTTACCATTTCCTCTGCTTTTCTTGCTTTCAGAATTTCCTGTGAGTGCTAGAATCTCCAAGCCCTCTTTTCTCATTTTAAATTATAGTTTCCTGGTAAATGGGTTGCTTTTCTTTTAATTTCATTAGTTCTAAGCTTATTTTCTTTCTTGAGTAAATGCCCCATTAATCCATTTTTGTACCTAACTTTGCCTTGCCATATATACAGGGTGTATCAAAAATACTTTTACAAACTTTGGGGTCAGGTTACTCACACCAAAACTGGGACAAGAGTCCATATAAACATATGTCTGTAAAATCTTCAGTTTTGAGTTATTAAGTTTAAAGTTTACAGCAGATACTGTGAAATGTATGATCCAAGATACAATACAAAAATACTTTTACAAACTTTTACAGGAGTAGCTATTAATGTACCCTCCATGTGGTACTATAAAATGTATGACATGCAAGGGCTAATACATGGATTATCCATGGCAGCCTGTAGAATGTGTTCTTTGTGGTCAAGCATATGACCAGATCTGTCTTCCTTGATCCATACTTTGTGGTGCCAAAGATTCTGTCTTAGTAATGATACAATAAACAGCAGCAAAGGTTGAATGATTCATCTGCCTTTGATCTGGAAGTGCAATCTCATGCAGCCTTGCATCCATATGAAAAAATCATATCTGCTGGCATATGATATGAATATCCTGCCATTGTTAGCTGGAACACTTCTCAGTTAACTAACTACTAGACATGTTAAATTTTGAAGACAGACAACTGTACACAAATGACAAATGTAACATAGTCTACATAGCAACAGAATACCATCTACCATAAATTGGTTAAAGATACTTTCAGATGAGATTGAAAGTACTGAAGAAAATAAAAACTATTTGAAAGAAAATTTTGGTATCTTTCTTAATCAATTTTCTATGGCCACCAAGCAATTAATTTATGGACTTGAAAAGATTAAAACTAAAATAAAATACACATAATACATCTAATTATTTAACCAAACTTTTTTGAATATATATATATATATATATATAAAAAAAAATAGGAAAGAACAATAAGATTTATAATTCAGAATTCTAAGCATTTATTTTTTTTCTTAGCATTTTTATTTTTAAAAAATAGTGCTTGGTACAACAGTAGGGCATAATATTATAATTGTTTTATTTTAAATATATAATCATAGCAACACCGAAATTCCCATGTTTCATTATTGAAAATTCGATTCAAATTCAATATTAAAAATTAAAACTTATAAAATTCCATTCCACATATAAACAAATATTTATTTTGTACCACAGAATTTATATATGGCTTTGAAAATGATGGAATGCATTCTTGTAAAAGGACCTTTTTCTTCCAATACTATTTTAGAAAGATTTGTTAGAACAATAATAATCAAGACAGAAGAACTGGAAAAGGTAAACACAAGAGATAAATCAGGAGCTACAATTGATAAATCACAGAACTACTTTGTAGGTAGGGTAAAGCATCCTTAATGAAAGATGAAAAATACTGGAATAGTATTAAATACAACATGCTGTTTTGACAGAAGAAAGTAGGAAGTAACACACGCCAATACCATATCAGCAAGTGTGATTCCCACTAACCAATCATGGTAATTGTAAATAAACTGGATAAAGAAAAAAAACCACAGGTGCCTTAAAACACTTACATCTTACATTCCACCTTATGTTTAACAACATTCTCCAGGTAACCATTATTCTGAAAAATATTATAAATGTTCACCAACTCCTCAATTTATAAGGTGAACATATCAATGGATGGTGGACCAAGGGAAAAATTAATCTTATGGAACTTTAGGACAAAAGTATTCAAGGAGTTATTTACACCAATTTGTTGTTTTTTAGAAATAAATTTGTTTTAGTCATGGCTCCTTAATTAGTTCCATGCATGAATAACTTTCTCAGTTTCACCATTTTATTTATTGTTGGTCCTATTTCTCTGTCTGAAGAAATGTTTGATGTAAAAAAAGTTCCTTTAAAAGAATGTGTTCCATTATTCCAAAGATATATATATATATATATGTATATATATATATATATAAAAGAAAAACAGACCACTATAAGGTACCATTATAATAATTTATTTCACCAGAGTCCTTTCAAAAGGATGCTAGATCATCAGATAGCACTTCCAAAAATGAAATGAAATGAAAAAGGAAATTAAAATTGATGGGTAGTGTAAGTTTTTGTAAATTAACAGAGAGTGTAAAAGGGGTAGTTAAAGAGACATGGTAGAGTATAGGGAGGGATTAATTTCATATCTCTCTCAAGTATACTTTGTATTGGAGGAGGAGGAGTGACCAGACCATGACCTATTTAGATGGTTAACTTAACGGAAGTGATATATTGAAATGGGAGAGGAGAAGGAGAAAAAAAAAAAAAGGGAGAGGGAAGTAAAAGAAAGAGGCTGTAATTTTAACTTTTAGCAATTTATTTTAAGAATAGATTTTAATGCTTGATAGAAATTTAATGTCTAAAAAAAATACCCATAAAATTACCAAAATTTCTTCTTCATATTTTTATAATTATATATATATATATATATATATATATATATATATATATATATATAGAGAGAGAGAGATATATATATATTAAATCATAAAAGTGAGCATTGAAGTCAACACTCCAAAATAAATACAGGATGTTTCATGCTAGATATAATTGTAGGGCCACCTGACGATTGTGTCTAGCATGAAACAGTCTGTCGCCTCTGAGTGTTGATTCAATATAATTTGTATTTACATACACTTTTTATCTGATATTGATCACTTTATCCCATAAATATATCAAACTAAAACTATATATATATATATATATATATATATATATATATATATATATATCTCCAGGTAAAATGAGAACAAATTGAGTATTGACCCAAGCCTTGTGAGTGAAATTGGCTAGACAGAACACTTGGGGGCCATTGATAGCTGTATTAGCATGAAGTCATCATGGCCAAGGGCTTGAGCATGCTGACCTTGTTCAAATTGTTGATTACCCTATATAACATGCTCTATCCCAGAAACTGTAATTAAGTTCTGCTCAGCATAGTTGAAGGTGGGCTCTGTGGGTGTTGAATAAACACCAATGCACCTGAGCAAGTGTCTGCAATAGGAATTGGCTAGCCACCCTAGTAGATGGGTATTCTCAAATACAACTGGTCATAATATATATATATATATATATATATATATATATATATATATATATTAATAATAAATTTTTAAAATGTTTTAAACTACAATTTTCCATGATTTTCTCATGTACATTCATATTTGCTCGATGTGTATCCAAGTGTAAACAAATGACATCAGACATTATGAAATAGACAAAGTCCAACAATTATTTTAAGACATTTTTATGTTTATACATTTTTTTTTTATACATAAACATAAAAATGTCTTAAAATAATTGTCGAGCAGATATGAACGTACATGAGAAAATCATGGAAAATTGTATTTTAAAAACAGTAAAATCAACCTTACTAAATGAAATGTTCCTTTGTAGCAAAATCAGTAAAAAAATAAATCAGGCTATATGATGGCTCCATATATATATATATATATATATATATATATATATATATATATGAAGGTGATAAAAGTTTTTGTCTGACGTGTTTTGTTCTTTAGGACTTCATTGAACTAAATTTATACTTCTGTTGACACAATGACATGTACGCATGAACGAAAGAGAAATTCTGAGAATTTCAAACTTTTTTTTCTTTAATATGTGTTTTGGGTATATAATCTACTTGATTTCTTTTTCTCTTTGTTTATGTCTCCATCACTTTTGTTATGGAGTATCCCAAATTGTAATAATAGAAGATCTGCAAAGAAAGGTGAAACATTCTAAGAAACTGGATGCAAATTTACTGTGGATGATCCAACTATTAATGCACTTTTTAAATATTTTCATCTTAGTGAGTTTTCTGTTTTAATTAGACTAGCATTTTTTAATCAAAATTATGTTTAGTCTTGTTATACTGAGCAACTAATGCATTCAAAGTGTTTTTTTTGTTTTTAAAAGATCCTTTTTCTGTTCATATAATCTTTTATTTAAATTTCTTGAGCTTTCTCCAATGCATTTCTTGTGGCAATTTTACTGGTAATGAAGTAAATTCCTCCTTTTGCTTTCAGCTTATTATTTTGATTTGTATAAATTAAGACTATTATTGTTTTAGATGTAGTTGAGACTTGAGAAACCTATTTTCCTGAGAAATTGTTTTAAGAGAAAGATTTTATAAATTTCAACCAATAGCAACACTGGCTGTTTGGTTAATGAATGCTGAATGTTTCCTTATAAGGAAATGGCTAATATTCCCATTACCATATATATTTTAGTTCATATTATATGAAATACAGTGTTTGGGTTTATTTATTTACTTTTTGTGTGTCTTCTTGTCAGGAAATTCAGTGCTAAATAAAAAGAAGACTGTTTTTTTTTCTCTCTCTCCTTCTGAACATGTAATTGATGGGTATGTGGCTTGCTTTTGCTTGGCTCCTGTCCACTTGCATTAACATCAGGTGGGATGCATAGGGGGCTGGTGGAGGAAAAAGCGGTGGAGGGATATGGCCAAAGTTCTAATTGGGTTGTATTATGAAGTGTCAAGGTAACAGAAAGAAAGGAAGTAATGCTAGCAAAAGGGAAATTCTGGGCTCACTTTGAAGGGAAAGAATACAATGAAACGCTAAAAATAACACCTTGAAGCTTCAACAATTATTTTTATTTTTACTTTAGTTTTGGTAAAAGCCAAAAATATGGAAACTACTAATGCACGGTCCCTAGCAGAAATTAAATTTCTCCAAATTAAATTTTTCACGGTGTCTATTGGGGCTGGAGACAATTAAACAAAATTAAATATATATGATCAGGCTCCTTTCAAGGTTAACAATAGAGGTAACAGCCCTTTCCTGCATCTAAGGCATTTATTGGAGATAATTATGTTCAAATAATGAGGGCAAGATATATTTTTTAAGATATCCTAATTATTAGCAACAAAGCAGGGATAAGAGGACTAATTGAAAGAATGAATAAGAGGACTAATTGAAAGAATCAATGAACTTCTACTGCCACTCATTCAAATACATCACAAGGCCCAAGAGCCACTCGAGGTAAAAGGTTACAAAGTAAAAGGCACAGTTTATGGGGATATGTGGGGAAGATAATGATTAAGATTGTAGGGATCATGGAAGCATTCTGTTGGATGTCATCTCCCATAAAAAATGCTTAAGAAAGAAATATTTTTAAAAGTATATTCAAATAGTATAAGTTAAAAAAAAAACATGATATAAAAAGGAAATATAACCTTAATTCTCTTTGGGAATAACTGTTTATGTGTGAATACTGGAAACAAAGCAAATACTGGTGGGTACAATATTAACAACATAAAATACAGGGTTGCTCAGTTCAGATCAGGGAAGCATCGATTCCAGAAGGCAGCAGTTTATGGGAAGAAGCTACTCCAGTGAAACTTACATCACAACAATGAAATACAAAAGGAATGGGTGTGGTTTGATACAATGAGTGTGGCATGTTGGGTCTTAGCCATGAAGGTTAAAACTGGTTTGGTTTGTTTTGTTTTTTTTTAATTCAAATAGGTCAACCTCAATGGGTCATTTAAATTTAACAACTTTTTTCCTGGTAATATTTTTGTTTTTTTTCAAAAAATCTATTTCTAGTAATATTTCTTCCTCAAAAATGTATATAATTTTAAAAAAATGTTATAGACAAGTTATGGTTGCAAAAAGAAAATTTTTTTCTTTTAACAGAAGAAATAGATTTTTTTTTTATTTAACAGAAACGCGAGGGTTTGAGACAGCTACCTTTGTTGGTATAGTTCATAAGTTTAATAACCTAATCTGGGTTGATCTCAAAATAGTAGTTCACACAGGTTGATGCTTATTTCTTCCCCTGCTGACAGCTTTTTGAAGCTCAACCTAACCATGAGAGGTCTCTTCCCTGGCCACCTGTTGACTGCCTGTTGTACTTCCTTGATATCCACCCTTTATATGGCGTTTTTTACGGCTTAACAGGCTCGAAAAAATGAAGCAAGTATAATTAGGAGGGAAGCATTTTTTATTGGACGAAAAATAGAAAAATTTAAATATTATTTTATTTTTTGACCGAACTTTCTCAAGGCCGGGAACATTTGATAAACGAAGATACTGGTCATTTTGTTTCCTTTTTTCTTTGTCCCGTTCACATCCAACTGTTGCTTTGAGTATGTTAGTTTATTTTCCTGTAAATCAGCCAGAGATATGTCTTATTTTATTTTTAACAAAAATGTATAGCTGGTAATATTTTTTTTTTAAAAACATATTGCTGGTAATAGTTTTTTTCTTCAAAAATTTTTTTCTGGTAATAATTTTTTTTTTTTTATTTCTGGTATTAAAACCTATTTTTACACTTTCATAATGCTTTTTTATTCAGTTTCAGGGTTAACTATTTGCCCATAGCTGAGACCCTAACAGGTGTTACCACCCCAGGTCAGGGTGGACCTGGGAAACTCAAAACAATTAAGAGGTGGTTCCAAAATCTTCAAAGCCTCCTGATCAGAGGCCTTTTGTTGGACGTAGTTTATTGTCTTACCCAAGACACGGATGTAGTTTATCATAGTACCCAGGACAGGGTTAAAACTGGTGGAAATAATTAATATAGTTCATCTAAACACATTACAGGGAAAGAGAACAGATCAGCAAGAAGCTTGTGACATTTTGTCTTGTTGTATAGTAGTTTTCACAGTGGAGGCTTGTATTTCACTAAGTTGGTCCTAAAAAAAGGTTTGACGTACAAAATGTTAGGAACTTGAAATAATAGTTAATGATACAGCAATCTAGTTGTGGTGGTTGATACTTTAATGTCCGACATCGACTGACTCACCAACTCACTGAGCTCACTGGCAACTGCTACTACTATTTATATGTGGGAGAGTCTATTAACAATAGAATAGGTGTGTTTCAGTATAACATATCTGTGGAAAGAGGTTGTTGGGTGGAAAATAATTCATCAAATACAAGCAAGTGGAAATGCATTTGGTACTCTACCAAGACTGCCCATATATGCTAGCAGTACTCTATTTTCAGTCTGATCTGGCCTTTGTAAAGAAAGACGATAGCAGGAGGAGTCAAGTACTTCCTGCAGCATTACAAAAACCTAAGCATTTTTCCAATATCTTTAGTGATGGATCATATGTGTTAATTCCACTTCAGACCTGGGTTGAGTTTGTACTTCTTGAATTGTAGTTTAGTTTTGGCAATGCCTTTTTGTCTGATCAGGCTGGTTGAAATGCCCCATAAGCAAGAGGTATTTAGGTCACCATGTTTCCTCAGATGTGAAGGGAAAATATTTAGTGAAGTCTAATGAGCTTTGAAATTTTACTGGTCTATACATTGGGTTTCACAGCCCCATATGTTGATATTTAGATTTTTACTTTGAAATTAGTAGAGGAATTTTATTTTTTACTGGTGTTCACCAGATATAAAGCCCTAGAACCACTCAAACTAGAGGATTACTGTTGATTCACTGATTTGTTTAACTGCATATCAACACCTTCATGGGTCATTTAATGCCAAAATTTAATTTTCTTGGGAGCTTTGAAGTAATAAACATATATGTTATTCTGCTTTCACAATTGAATACATGGTAGATGATACTCAGCTTTTGTATATAGACAAGTTTGTGTGGATATAATTAGCAGAAGTGGTGATATGTGTATTTTACATTGTAGTTAAATTTTCGAATACAGTTTGATTTCTTTAAGAAATTGCAGAATATAGATTAATGTCATGAAAGTGTTCATGCTTATTTTTTAGTTGATTTTGTTTTTGCAGCATATCAACACCTCTATGGGTTATTTAATGCTGAAATCTAAATATTTGGATGGATTTGGTTTGGTTGATTTTGTTTAGCAGCATATGGCTTATTTAATGCCAAAATCTAAATATTTTGATTGGTTTGGTTTGGTTGATTTTGTTTAGCGGCATATCAACCTCTATAAGTTATTTAATGCTGAAATCTAAATATTTGGATTGGTTTGATTTGGTTGTTTTTGTTTAGTAGCATATCAACACCTCTATGGGTTATTTAATGCTGAAATCCAAACATTTTGAACACAATTTTATGGCTTCAGCTACAAAGAAAATGCATTGGTGGTTATTTTATAATCAATAGATGTTGTTGGTACTTTTTTATATAAAAATGTACTGCTGATAAAAATGTATCTTTATACATTCATAGCGTTTTGTTTTTGTTAGGGGGCTTCACCTTTTGCATATAGGACCCTAATAAGTGTTATCACCCTGGGTCAATGTGGGCATGGGAACAACAGCAATTAAGAGGTGGTTCCACACTCTTCAAAACCTCCAATCTAGCAATCTGAGGCCTTGCTGACCGATATAGTTTTTAAGCAGTTAGAGGATTTTTAATCCAACATTATTTTCTATTACTATCAATGCGATATTTAGTTGGTACATGGGTTTGAGCTGACTTCATAAGCATGCTACTAGGCTGGCATCTTGGTCCCACCCTTTTATGGTCAAAACAGTTGTGTAATCATCTCTTCTACTCCAACAGCTTCTTCTCTCGCCCTTCCCAACAATGAAACTCCCTTCCTCTTACTTGCTTCCCTGATAACTATAATCTTCAAAAATTTAAATGTAATGTCTACATCATCTGATGCTTTGATCTCTGTTCTTCTTTTTTGTCTTTTCCTCAACCCCCACCCCACCCTGATACCCAGCCTTTACCTTACTTTCACTCTCTGTAGCCCCTTCTGTACTAGAGGGGCTCCTGCTTTGCTTGGAGTGAAATACTTAAAAAAAAATAGTAATGGTAGCTATTTCCTGATAAAATGACAATCAATACACATTGACCAAGCAGCTAGTTAGATGAAATTTATAAAATCTTTCTCTTAAAACAATTTTTCAGGAAAATAGGTTTCTAAAGCCCAATAGCAGTTGTTGCTCTTTTCAGTACTCATGGGGTTTCTTTCCTAACTTTTTATTTAAAGTGTTGTGCAATGTCAACATACTGATTATGTCACTAATTTCTCTTCTAGTCACAAGTGATATACATTTTAGTTGTTGCTACTGTTGAAAGTCCTCAAGTGATGGGATTTCTTTTATCTGGTACAATTCTTTGTTTGTGATTCTGTAGTTCCAGTTTACAATGTTCAAAGAAGGATGGACTTTAGCCATAAGCTTCCCTTGTTCAATGCCATTTTTAGCCATTGATCTGAGAAGCAGTTGTATATTGTTTAGATATTTCTGAACAGGTTAGATACATTGCATGGCATCAAAATGAAAGTCTTGATCTGATGAAGATTTTTAAGAACATGATTTGAGTTTTCAGGTTAATCTTTTGGTTTTGTAGCAAGTGGCAGTGTTGGGAAAAACTTATTTACCCAACCTGTTATATATTCAATTTCCTTACCAAATTTGTTATTTTTTATTTTTTTTTTAAAGTGTTTCACCCCAAGCAAGGCGGGAAGCCACTAGGATGCAAGGGGTTACAGAAAATTTGGAGCAAGCTCAGATAGGAGTAATAGAAGAAAAAAATGAGGAGAAGGGTAGTGGATAGATCAAGGCAACTGGAGATGTCGATTGACATTACATTTGAATAGCTGGAGATCATAGCTGTCAGGGAAACTGGAATAGGGAAGGGAGTTCCATAGGTGAGAGGTGCGAGACATGAAGCTATTGGAGTAGAAGAGACGGCTACATTTAGGAGTTTCGACAGTGAAGGGGTGAAAGCGGGATGCCAGCCTCATAGGGCTCTTGAACTCATGAAGTCTGGGAACCAGCAAATGCAGCTCATCGGAGCAATTGTCATGAAAGTATTTGTAAAAAAAGACAGAGAGAGGCGACGGCGCGTCTGTGAGAACTGAACTATGCATCCACTAATTTGAAGTTTACTAATTCCATATAAATTTACTAATTCCATATATTGAATTTTTATGATGGGTTCTGTGTAGGTGCCATCATTGCTTTCATTCCAATTCCAGATCATAATTTCTGTCTTGAAAAGGTTTTTCTTGAGTCTTATTTCTTAGAACACTTGTTAGAGGATACTGATTTTCTGTTTTTTTTTTTTGTTTGTTTCGTTTTACGACATATCAACCTCAATGGGTTATAAACAAGATTTTTATTGCTGGTAATATTCTTTTTTTTTTTTTAAATGTATAGCTGGTAATATTTTTTTCAAAAGTGTATTCCTGGTAATAATTTTTACTCCAAAATTTATTGCTGGTAATAACTTTTTGCAAAGTATTTCTGGTATTAAAACCTATTTTTACACTTTCATTGTGTTTTGACCCCATTTCAGGGGGGTTAACTATTTACCCATATCTGGGACCCTAACAGGTGCTACCACCCTGGCTTAGAGTGGACCTGGGAACACCAGCAATTAAGAGGTGGTTGCATGCTCCTCAAAACCTCCTGATCAGAGGCCTTGCTGTTGGATGTAGTTTATTGTCTTACCCAGGACATGGATGTAATTTATCATCATACCCAGGACGGCTAATTTTTCTATTCAAGATCATTCTTATCACAATTATGAATACCTACATCATTAGCATAGACCCTGCTGTCATCAGTACATTGACCTTAGAAGGGAAAGTATGATTTTTTTGTCTTTTTTTTGTAGGTTTGTTTGGGATGTGGTATGGAATGGTTAAATGATTTGTATTCATCTCTTCACATTTATGTGTGTAAATGCACAAGACATAGTCTAGGAATATATTAAATAGACTGGAGCTCTCAAGTGAAATTAATGTCAACTGAACTAGAAATTGAAAGTCTTATTAAAGGAAATGTCTGTCAGATTTTCTTTAGGTTAACAGATATTAATTTCACTGTTTAAAATTTAACAGAAATAAACACTCAAACATATGTACCCATTAAATCCAATCTTTATAGCAGTAATATATATATATATATATATTGCATGTTTGTGTATATGTGTATGGTCATCTACAGACAGTTTTGCTGTTTCATCACTCATCAGTGTGGCTAGACATCCAATCACTTCAAGCCAGGATCAAAACCCGACCGATTTGGTATCAGTTGAAGATTCTAACCCCTATGCTATGAATGCCTGGCAGGTAGAAAGGTGAATTTTTGCATATTTATTTTATCATAAACATGCCAGTAACATAGAGAACTTAATCCAGTTTGGAGAGTCTTGCATTATCAGCAGTAATATAGACTATATATATAATGTCTATTTTGGCAGCAATCTTCCTTTCAAATATGTTTTGTTGAATTGATAAATTTTTTATTTACTTTTTCTAATATTCTTTCATTTTTCCATTTGGTAGGATAAGGGAATGTAAAAAGTGTCCACAGTGTTTATTGTCTCAAACACTTCCAACTATTTATTTAGTCATTTTTGAGGGGTTTGTTGTTGAGTGTTCTTTTCATGATTGTCTGTTTCAGATGTAGATGCATGATGTCTATATAGTAGTAGCCTTTATTCCAAGCCCTGTGAAAGGAACGTAGCTGGAATTCAAGTTAATGTCTTTCTATGATAAAACACTTCTAATACATTACTTCTGTGGCAAAATAAAGTGAGATTAGTACTGGGTTCCAGATGTTTTTATGTAGAGGGCTTCTCTGAAGCAAGATGATTTTGGTTACGGGGATTTATAAAGGATGATTATTTTATCAACCAGATTTCTCCTTATTGGTTTTTGTACAATGTGGGTGTCTAAATGCCTTTTATGGCACTTTGGCCAGATAAGTGACATGTGAGCCATCTGCTCAAGGAGGCAGTGGTATGACCGATACAGGCCATTGATATATGACAAGAAACACAGTAATTGGGCAGTTAAACTGATAGACTATATGGGTTATCACTAGTTAATAAATATATATGTGCACATGTGTGTCTGTGAGTAATAAATAGCAATGGCTGTTCAAGTCATCAGAAGATTGCGGGAGCATGAAACTCGAGTTACGACCAGTGCCATCCTTTTCTAAGATTTAATATTGGGAAGCATTTTTTGCTCAGTTCAGGCAATCTGGGCTTTGACCAGTTTACTGAGTAGCTATGTTTGCTTTTAGACCTTCTTTTTCTTTCTTTTTTCAGTATTGTCAGTTTAATTGAGTACTGCATCTGAATAAGAGTTTTAGTTTTTGACAATTTGTCTGTTGGTTCCACAAATGTTTTTTTGTTTTTCTTATATATATATATATATATATATATATATATATATATTGGTAGCATGTCATTATTGAAGCATGTGTTATTAAAGACTATGGAACTTTTCTGTTTAATAATCTTTCATTCATTTCTTGTTATCTTTTTCACAACTTTCTTTATATTTGGGTCTAAGTTGTTGAAAAAAAACCCCAGTCCTTGCTTTTTTTGCTGAGCATATATATATATATATATATATATAATATATATGACCATAAAGCAAATAAAAGATTCATCTGATGATATAAAATAGTTATATCACGTTTTCATGTAATAATACTGAAAAGATTCTCTAAAGAACTAATGGTTTTCATTTTTGGTCTTGTTACCATTTAATGGTTGTTATCATCCAGTCTGTTGATGCACTGCTTGTGGTAAGAACCATTTTCATTAAGTGCAGCATATCTAAATGTTGTTATAACTATTTTTTTTTTTAAATGAGGAACCCATTATAGAAATAAGCTGAAAAAGCAGAGCATTACCAAATATATTAAATGACACAGCCAACTTTATGAAGACATTGAGTGACTGGATTTCTGAGAACTAAAAAAAAAAAAATAAATAAATAAAGAGTGACTACCTACAATCTTCACCCCTCACAAAAAATTATATATATATATTACAAAAACCTCTGTCTAACCAAAAAGTGCCCTATTGTGTGTGTGTGTGTGTGTGTGTATATATATATATATATATATATATATATATATATATACATATATATATATAGTTGTATATTTAGGCAGCAATCCTTCGTTTATGCATGTTTCATTAAAAATAACATACAAGGTACTATGAATAAGCTTTTTATTCCATTTTTCTTGTGTTCGAACAAGAGCTTTCTTTTCTGGACAAAGAGTGTGTAAAAACTGTCCAAATGTTTTATAGTTCTGAGTGCTTTCAGCTATACCTTTAGCCATTATCAAAGATGATTCAATTTTACAGCTAAGTTGAGTGTGCGCATTATGTGTATGTTTTAGTGTGTTGTAGAGATGTTTTTAATTTCCGAATATGGTTAGCACATTGTGGCCTTGTTCATAGTTAATATTGTTAAGAGTTGGCTTTTTCTTTTTATTATTAAAGCTTCCATATTATATAAAAAGCTTAACTGTAGTACCTTGTCTGTCATCTTTAATGAAACATGCATATATATATTTTTTTAAAAATCATTTCACACCAAGGTGGTAATGCTACTAGTACACATGCATTACAAAGAGTGAAAGTGAAAACTGAGAATAGGGAGGATTGATGAAAGAGTAAAAGATAAAGGGGGATTTAAGAAGATAGAAGGTGGCAATTGAAGTTGTGTTTACATTTTTGAGATGAGTACCACATGTAGAAAGTCCGAGAAAAGAAACTGTTGGAGTAGAAATGGTGGTTGCATTTAGCTATTTCAACAGTAAAAGGGTGAGACCTAAATGCACACTTAAATTCATGTAGTTGGAGCACAAAGGAAATATATATATATATATATATATATATATATATATATATATATATATATATATATATATATTTACAAATTCATGAATTATTCACACAAAAACAAATGCAAAGGTTAATGATTTAATTGGCGAGAAATCCATCGTCGCAAACAATTCAAATAATATACAAAAACCTCCGAATCCGTTATGAATGAAAAGATCCTTGTTTCTATAAATTTCTGCCGCATTAGTTCTTATTTTTACTACAAGCTTTCGTCTGTTCCTACAGACATCTTCAGGTATGGAATAGATGTTGTTCTTGTTTTTTTCTCTCAGTAATAAGAGGACAACGAAAATATATGTATTGTTGTATCCGAAAAATGCTATTGGAAATGAGTTAATGTTTTTGGAGCGTGCAGTAGCAACGCTGAGTTTGATTTTAAATTTTTTACAGTTGTGCGTTCATGTACAAATATGGGGATAAATGAATTTTTTACTGGTAAATTTTCTGTCAAAGTGGCATGAACTATATTGTTCAATAATTACAGTAATGTCGCACTTATTATCCAAAAGTCGCACTTGGATCAGTTATTTTAATTTCGATAAACGTGCAATCAATTTAAAATTCATGAATTATTCACACAAAAACAAATGCAAAGGTTAATGATTTAATTGGCGAGATTTAATATATTTAATATATATGATTTTATATATATATATATATATATATATATAGATAGATAGATAGATAGATAGATAGATAGATTGGATCAGTCGATGATAGATGTATTGATATGCATCAAAACATTCCTGCAGTTGTGTAGCGATTTTGACATGTTTTTGGTGTAATATCCAAAATAAATAATATTGCTCTACTTTGTATTGAGCGCTCTTTTAAATTAAATGTTACAAACACTGGAATTATACTCCATTGGTTCTCATCTTGGTGGATTCTTGCATTGTATTTGATGTATGAGAGTCAAGCAGCTCAGTTCATATGATTTAATTATAGTCGTGAAGGCTCTGTGCAGGACCAACGACACTTTTTGAAGGGTCAAATACAGAGACCTGATGCACTACATGCCACAAGGCCCCCAAAGGACACTCCGCAGGTTTTGAATTCTAAGTTGTCTTTCTCCTAGACCAGTTGCCATTCAAGGCTATAGAACCCAGTCTGTCCTGCTATTTACCCATAGCTGGAGGGAGAAGAAGAGGATTCATACCTTTCCCAAGGGTATTAGCATGTAAGTGAATGTAATGGATTCGACTGGAATTCAAACTTGGCACTCTGATTCCTCAATCTGAGCTGCCAGCCACCATTCTACCATGCCTATATATATATAGACACAACTGCAATTGTGTAATGATTTTGACATTTTTGGTGTTACAAATGTTGGAATTGTACTCTATTGGTTCTCATCTTACCTATATATATGGTATATATATATATATATATATTAGTGAATATACATAATATCCAACATCAATAGCATGATTTAGAGTTTCATGCAAACATGCAATCTTCAGGTACAGAATGACAACTGACCATTAGAACATTATGAAATTTGCATTCTCGTGATGATGATTTAAGACTAGTTAAGACTAGTTTCTTTTATTATAGTTACCAATAATATGATAATTATTTATAATTTACATTTTTAAAATTGTAATTTATATAGCTCAAAAGATGAAGAAATAAAAAAAATAAAAATTAAAAATTACTTTAAATAAAATTTTGAAATTATGTAAACATGTTTTGTGTCAAGGGGAATAACTCTCTTTTTTGCATAAAATTACTATAACATTTAAAGTAATGTCTTATGGAATAAACTTAGTACTCACAATGTTACTATAATAATAGGTTAAGACTATGGATATTAATGTATGTTAACTAATATATACTTAATAGCTCTGTTATTTAACATTGAGCACTATTATTGTAACACCTGAGAAAAAATATATATGTACGTGCAAGCATATGTGTGTATATATATGGTTTTTTTTTATCATACCTATATATGTATATATATATATATATATATATATATATATATGATAAAAATATAGTTTTGAGGTATGCTATAATTATGGGTTAAAGTGCTCAATATCAGGGATAGAGCACATACTAATATAAAAATGGACATTGACATTAATATCCAGCAGCAAACAGTCTGTTTCATGCTTAAATGCAATCATCAGGCCATATATATATATATTTGCATAGCAACCTGTTGTAACCTAGGAAAGGTTACTGAATAGAATAATCACACAGAGGTTCTTAATGAATGATAATAGTTAGGACAAGAACAACACATATAAGATTCACCAGTGGTGTGTAGAAGAAGTAGTCAACTGCCAGAAGTGAGTCAAGTGAATTCCACAATGAATCTCTAACTGCAGACCACACATACAGTATTCACTACTGTATTTATGGGAATGGTGACATACCCATTATAGCCCGTAGGTACTACAACACAACCATAATATGTGGGTGTGAATTTTACAATAGTCAATTTCTCAGGGAGGTGACATTTTGATATTATTGGCCTGGAGAGATGTTTTCAGTATGCAGTATTATTAATAAATGTCAGAATCCATACCACAAATTGAACCAATCTTTGTGAACAAAATTTTACAGACTAAACTTATTGAAAGCTGTTTATGGTTTTACTAGCACAAAGTAGCAAGTTTTTGTGACTTAGGTTTTGAGTGTACTAGCCTTTGTTCAAACTGTTGATTATGGAAGATTACTCACTCTCTCTCCCCAGAAACAGGTTAGTTCTGTGAGTGTTGAAACAACAAAAAACACATTAATGGATTTATGCAAGAGGGATTAGCTGACCACTCTATCAGAAAGGCACACTCAGAAAATGAGAAGGCATTAAATATATTTGATGGCCTCTCCTGTTGTCTTCAGCATATGAGGGTCTAGCAGCTAAATTTTGCTTAACCAAACAGTCCTACTACCAGCACATATGTTTTTATTATATAGGTGATGGTTTGTACAAACAATCCTCCTCATGTTTTGAATTCAGAGTTGCCAACCAAAGCTAAAGATTCCAATTTGTCAGAGATCTTATTCTCATCCTTGCTGTATTTATTCTCTGTATTTCAACTGGTGTGTTCTTCAGCCTTCCTCATTGTCTGAAATTCTAAGTGAAGTTTTTATCTTCATGCTACCAGTTGCTCAGATTGCTATTCTCAACAGTGCTGGTTTTATAACTGCAAATCTATTAAAACAAAAGAAAAAAAGAAACACTTTAAAATGTTTTTACTTACCGATCAAGCTGAACGACTTGACCATCTTCAACATTGCATAAAATTTTTGATATGGGTTCATCTGTGTACCCCTGTCAAAAATGAAATAAATAAATTACTTTTAAAATGTCTTTAATACAAAATAGTTATAATTATTATCTTCAACATGTAATATGCAAAAAATGTTTTTTTTCTTGGAATATTTTTAAAAAAAATACCATTTTAGACTTTTTTCTGACATGACATGAAAATGTTGAAAAAACAACCAATATACTTATCTATCATGACATTCCCCATCTCACCACAACAACTTTTAACATCTCTTAACAAAATGATATATATATATATATATATATATAATTATTTTTATAAAAAAATTATAACATAAGTATGTTATAAAATCACTACAAAAATAGCCATTTTGTTTCAACACACTACAAACATTATATACTTTGATATATATATATATATATATATATATATATATACACACACACACACACACACACACATTAAATATAATATAAAAGGCTCAGACACTAATTTTCTCATGGTTATAATTTGTTACATTGGAATTGTAATCATGATCCAATTCATCAGACCTATAAATTCAAAAAGAAAACAGAAAGTATCTCTATATATTTTCTGTTCTGTGTGAAACTTCTAGGAATTAAAAAAAAAAGACTATATGAGCATTGCAGAGATATGTTGCATAACAACAATTTGAACTCAATGATAATTCAACTTAATGCCAGTCTGGTTAGGAGAGAAAAATATTCACTAAAAAGAAAATGCATTGAGAGTGTGCTGATCGCAGAGTTCCTAATGATAAACCTAAGACCAGGCTCATACATAACATCACTGATCATTGCAAAAGCAATAGAGACACAATGTTGTAAGCAAGCTAGTGGCAAATGTGAAAGGGATCTACTTGAAGTGGGCTAGTTTTTAGTCCAGCAGTGAATGTCAGATTTAACATAGCAAATAGACATAAACGCCATTAATACAAAAAATTGTGTGTATGTGTGCATGCAAATACCTATATACATTATATATGGAAACATTCACTGACTATTTCCATATAATATGTTCTCTCATATCTAATTTTATATAAAAGAGTATTTGCAAAGTTTTTTAAGTGTTGCAGGAAAACTATCAAGCACTCCACATAAACCTAATAACATGAGCTATGTTTTACATTAAGTGCAAAGAACATCAGCTCATCCAGTAAAAATTTTGTTCGCATTTAACTTTGCCTTGGTTTATGTAAAAAATCATACCCCTCTTCAGTTTTATCAATTTTTCTGCCAAACCTGGGGTTGGGGTCCTGGAGATTGAAAAGTTGGTCTTGACCTACCTTGGCAAATTTGCAACATTTATGAAAAATTTTACTGAAATTGGTTGAGAAATGTGGACATGCATAAATAGCAAACAGATAAATAGACAGACATCTTCTTTTATATATATATATATTTATATATATCATGTATATCAAAAGAGAAAGTACTTTATTCAGAAGGAAAATTCTTGAGAGTGCTGCTATCGAGTTTTATCATAATCTAATACTACACCCCAATTTCTTTCCAATCTCACCTTTCCTGAAAGAATTACTAATTTCCCAAGCCAACATACACAACCACAAATACTTCGAACGATAAAAAAGAAGATGGTTAACTCCATCACCTTATGTCTTTGAAGATGTACAACATGTCCATCTCATACCATTACAATCTCATTACAATTTAAACAATATTCATTTAAAAATAAAATTCTTGAATATTACTTGCTTACTTTTTACCAGAATTTGATTTATAACACTTTGTGTCTTCCATATGTTTTGACAGGCCTTTCAATCTTTGCTTTTTTTATATAAAAATGTGCAACACAATAAATTCTACATTGCCTTGATAAAGTCCATGAGAGGATGAAATTGGTTACCTAAGAATATGTTTTCCTCTTCTCTTTTTATTCATATATTTTATATATATATATATATATATATAAATAAAAATCAGTGGTGCACCACCATGCCACTTGCTGGTCAAGCAGAGTGAATCTTTTCTAGTTTTAAGAAAGATGCACCCAGTAAGATGCACAAGCTTAAACCTAAGTACTTAGTAACTGTGTAGAATGGAAGGAATAAATGAAAAAGGAAAAAAAAAAAACTGAAAAGGAAAAAAATAAAATACAAACAAGAAGAAGAAAAAGAAAGAAAAGAGATGAAGAAAAAAGTAAATGAAAAAAGAAAAAAATGACAAATTTCTTGTCCCACATGACAACCTGAAAAATACAAAAACTGCATAGAATAAAAGAAATTCACTGCTGCTTTTCCATTAGTTCTTCTTTAGTCATTTCTGGGTTATTGCGTGGCAAAGAACAAGTCGATCTAAGTAAAAGCTTAGTGCTTTATAATGCAACGGAATTGTATTAATCAATAAAATGCCAAAGCTCTGCAGTATTATAATGATTACTAGAAGTACCTGTAAGAATTTCATCATTCTTCTATTTGAAATTTCTGATTAATCATAATTCTTAAGTTAATGACTGAATAAGTTTTTTGAAAGTTCCATGACTATAAAATAGCCATGGAAATTCCCCAATTGCATCGTTAAATATTTAAGCTTAACGACTTCAACAAAATACTGCAATAACAATCATAAGCATGAAAGCAGGTCATTATTTGAAGAAGTCAGTACAAATGAAGAGATTCAAAATTGATTTGGTTTTCTATTTCACTGAAGCAGACATTAAATGCATGCCAGCATTATCTTCCCTTTCTTTCTTCATATTATATTTGCTTATTAGGAGGGATGGAAGAGTAATGGATTGTGGCTGCAACTGAGGAATCGGCAAGCTGAGTTCAAATTCCATTTGAGTTCATTACATTCATTTACATGCTAATACCCTTGGGAAAGGTATAAATCTAACTCTTTTCTTAATTGTTGGGAACACCAGCAATTAAGAGGTGGTTCCATGCTCCTCAGAACCTCCTGATCAGAGACCTTGCTGCTGGATGTAGTTTATCGTCTTACCCAGGACGCCTCAAGATGGGTAGCAGGAGACCTGATCAGATATGGCAACAGTAATCAATGCACAGATGAATGGTAGATTTGCTAATGTGCAAGATGGACTCTTATGAGAAAAACTTTCTGGCATGACACAATGGCCAACTTTCCTTGCAGTAGATGCAGCTATTGATTCGATACACTCATTCCACTTCAAGTCTGAAAACATGAAGCCAAGAAGGTACAGTGTGTTGCTCTCCATGAATCTAGCATCAGCCACGCTGATGGTGGGCAATAAAGTTTTTTTTATTGTGGGTAAATGAAAGCAGTTTAGTTTTGGAGGCATTAAAATTTACAAGCTACTTCCTGCCCCAGTTAACCATGGATTGAAAGTCTTTTCAAGAGCAGTTGCCAGGTTAACTTTGTCAACTCTGCTACTGAGACAGATGTAAATAGTAGTGTCATCAGCATATATGCCTACTTGGGAACTGATGACATCAGGGTGATCATTGATGTAGATCAAGTACAGTGTCAGACACATGATAGAGTCTTCGGGGATACTTGTATTCATGTGAAAGGATCTGGAAGCAACCCTGTTCAAAATGATCTTCATTTCATGATTTGATAGGAATGACTGGTTTACATCACACATGTCCAGTAATACTGTAACCCTGGAGCTGACATAGAAGACCAGCATGTCAAACCCTGTCAAATGCCTTGAGATATCTTAGGTCACAGCTTGAGCTTCACTGTTATTATCAAGAGCTTGATATACATATTCAGTGATGACCGTTAGCACATCAGCAGTAGATCTGGCAAAACAGAAGCCACATTGTTTGTCAGAGAGCAGGTCATGAGAGGTAAAATGTTTAACCACTTCAGCATTGATTAAATCTTTGAATACTTTGCCAAAAAGTATTTGGAGACTAATAGGGCAATAGTTAGTGGAGTCAGAAGGTTCTCCAGAGTTCTTAAAAAATCAGGAACTACAGAGGAGGACTTCCAATAAGCAGGAAAGTAGGAAGCACGGAGGTAAACAATAGTTGTAGAGTTTGAAGAGAACTGGAGCCAGCTCAGGGGAACACTTCTTTGGGAGGACGACTGGTATCCTGTCACCTCCACTTGCCATATGGGAGTCTAATTTAGAAATAAATCCTGAGACCTGTTGCAGGATTATGCCCATATCACTCAGTAGAGTCTCTGTTCTAGGAGGGAAATCAGGTGTGGATACTCCAACTGAGTTATTTGCTATAGGTGTCAGGACTTCAAATTAATTGAATAGAGGAGGGGGTGAGGATTTGCTGTTTTTCAGCACATTCTTGCAGAGCTGTCAATCTCTAGAATCAAACGTACAAGATGCTATATATTGTTTCATTTTATCAGCAAATGGTAACTTTGCTTCTTTAAGAACACACTTGCACTTGTCTTGAGCAGAGACAAAGAGACATCTGTTGTAATTAGACTTGTTAATCTGGTAGAGCTGGAAGAAGTGGTTTCTGTGGATTATAGCAAGTCATGCATGCAGGTGAGAATCAAGGAGATAAATATAATTTAACTTGGTATTTCTTTGCTGGAAAGAAAGTATTGATGCCCGCTTTCACCCAGGAGAAAACCTCAGATATGCATTTATTTTTAATTATTTTGGGGCAGATTGTTTTTCTGCATAACTCAGTTTCAGTTATTTCCCTTTAGTAACACAACTCTCCAAGGCTTTGTTCATGTCTGCTGTGACCAGGTATTGAACTCACAACTCTCTGGGTCAAGTCACTGGATTACTTTAACCAACACTTTTATCCACTGGGCCATATATCCAAATAGTGTAAAGAGAATAGCTCATCTCAGAAGTACAGACAAAGAGAACAGTACTGAAATGCTATGCTGGTCCTCCGATATAGTAGTGAATGCTGGACAATCCTTTACCAGATGAAGAAGAGGCTTGATGCAACAGAAATGTGGTTCTACAGAAGGATGCTGAGAATACGGTGGACCGAAAATATGAGCAACAATAAAGTTTTTGAGAAAATGGAAACAAATAGGATACTTATACTGCACAGAGATAGTTGAACTTTAGGGAACATAATAAGGAAAGGTGGTTGGAGAATTTGGTACTCACAAGATATAAGGAAATCAGGGATTTACAGACTTGTGTAAATTGAAGAAGAGCAGGGATTGGAAAAGATAATGAATAGAAAAATGTTACTAAGAATTGCAAAGAGAAGAAGTTGGGGAGAACCATGATTTCCCATTTGCTGAAGGGGCATGGCATACAGAAGAAGAAAATACTGTTTCCACCTCCTGCATCAATAAGCATTATGCTGCATGCACATAAACATGAATTCATTTCTTGTGCCCTAGCTATGGATTAAATAGTAGGGTAGATTGAGCTCTCTAACATTGTTTGGAAACCAGTCTTTTGTAGAAAGGTAACAGTGAAATCAAAACTGGTTGGATGTAGGGCCGGCAGTTCCACTTTATAAAAAGTCTACTTGCTATAGAAACCAAAGCAGCAACACTAGTATGGTGAGACTATGATTTATCGCTCTATCTGTTGTACAAGGTACTCAGAACTCTTATAATGGGGTAAAAAACTTATGTTTAATGATTTGTTAAAATTAACATTTCTGTTAGCATAAAACAACTGCAGGTTATATAAAGTAGTGGAACAATTAACATTTCTAAATCATTAACAAGAGCAGTTTTCAGAGTTGAAAGTTGTCTTCACTTGTAGATTACCCAGCCGTGGAGATCATACAAGCCTTTTCTTGAAGCAAACCAGTTTCAAAATTATTAAAAACTGCATATATAACATCCCATACAGCAAAGAATATAAAAGAAAAAACAAACAAATGTATTTACTAATAATAATCCCTGATTATATTTGTTGTCTTTATTTTGGCTTTTCCATTCTGTGATTGAGGAGGAACTACAGCACTATCAATTTCCCTCATAACCAACATTATTTAGTTAAAAAATCAAAGACATAGAACAAAAAAATCTTTTATCTTGTAGGTGGAAATAGAAAATATGAACACTGACTTTTTATTTCATTTTTGAACTAATTGGTACAAGTTGGTGCAATATCTGGTGAGAAATTGCCATTGTTCCTGACATTAAATCAGACAGAAATTCAAGACAATTCCTAAATGATAGTGAAAGCAGGGATTGCCTTGGAGTGGCTTGTGAGATATTTTACTGACATGAAATCATATGAAAATATCCCTGTCCAAACTGGTTCAAATATGAGGTCTGATCAAAAAGTATCAGGACTGGTGCTATAAAAAGAAAACTACAATACATATCAATTCTGCATTTAATCTCCTTCAAAGTCACACACTTTATCCAGCATCGTTTCCATTGAATGGAACTCCCTTTTTTGGGGATAATGAGCAGCTGCCTCATTGTATTCTCTTGGATTTCTTCAACCTCTTGTAATCAAATTAAATTAAACACCATATTTATTTATTTTCATTTCCCAGCCAGAATATTCGAGAAATCTTATGAAAGAAAAATATGCACTTTCTGGCAGGATACAACCCTGTGTCCCCCTAGGCAGAGGGAACCAGAAAGTGTATTTTTTTCATTAATAAGATTTCTTGAATATTCAGGCTGGTAGATGAAAATAAATAAATATACTGTTTAATAAATAAATAGCATGTATACTCAAATTTGAGTAGACAGTAAAAATAATGTTTAAATGATATATATATATATATATATATATATATATATATATATGCACACTAGAAAACTAACATGCATCTCATTGTTGCTTCTTGATTTTTTGTTTTTTATACTTAAGTTCACTAACATAAGGCTCAAGAGCCATTCATGGTAGAGTGTTACTAAATGAGGTATGTGATGTGAATGTAAAGGGAAGAAGAAGGAAGTGAAGATTATGAGAATGAGAGGGATAGATATTTTCATTAATTCTTCCGACTTTAGCAATAAAAGGGATATTTTTCAAGTTTAAAAAATCTTTAGCTCTAACAAAATTCAAAACAAAAATTTCTTTTAATTCCATATCATTATGCTAAATATCTCCTAATTATAAGCAGCATGCCTCATGTTTAAGATGGCTGAAAATTTCTCATAGACAACAGGGGTCAGTGTTCAAACCCAGATCCAAGCCAAGCAGTTTCTCCTTAGGATTCAAGGATTGGAGTGACAGAGTTATCTGCACCTAGATTTCTTTCACTTGGCTTTATGACAGAATAAATAAAGTTTACTCAATATCTCATTGTAAATTTGATCCTCACCTGGTACCCAATTTTTATGACCTTGTATCAGACTAAGCTAAGCTAAATATCACGTAGTAAATTTGATACTTAGTAAGTGCTCTTCTATTGTGGCCTTGAGTCAGACCAAGCAAAATATCATGTAATGAGTTTGATAGTTATTGAGTGCTCTATTACTGTGACCTTGAGCCAGACTAAACATCATTTAGTGAGTTTGATACTCAATGAGTGCTCTATTACTGTGGCCTTGAGCCAGACTAAGCTAAACTTAGTAAATATATAGTGAATTTGATCCTACAACGATGACCTTGTGTCAGATAAATCTAACCTTAGAAAATGTCATGAATTTGATTCTTAGTGAGTGCTCTACAATGACAGCCTTGTGTCAGATAAATCTAACCTTAGAAAATGTCATGAATTTGATTCCTAGTGAGTGCTCTACAATGACAGCCTTGTGTCAGATAAATCTAACCTTAGAAAATGTCATGAAATGAATTCGATCCTTAATGAATGCTCTAAAACTATGGCCTTGTGTCAGATGGATCAAACCTGAGTAAATATGTTGTGAGTTTTATCCTTAGTGAGTGCACTACAACTATGGCCTTGTGTCAGATTAATCTAAGCTTAGTAAATATGTTGTGAGGTTGAGTGTGCTCATATCTATGGCCTTGTGTCAGACTAAACTAGGTAAATATCATGTCATGAATTTGATCCTGAGACAGTGCTGTACAACTATGGCCTTGAGCCAGACTAAGCTAAACTTAATATAAAATATAAAGTAAAAAAAATATACAAAAATAAGGAAACAAGATAAATAACAATTCAAAACTAAAAAAAAAACAAGATAAAAAACTTCCTTTAATTTTATGAAGTTTAAAAATCCTTTCTGTTTTAGTTAGCAGTCTTCATTAAAAAATAATTTTCATTCATATAATCATTTTTCACTTCTCTTTCCTTGTGGGCATCTTTCATTGAAATAGTCTTAATTTTCCGCTTCCTTCGTTTAATAATTTGATTTCCAGTGACAATGTATAAAAATGGGTCACATTAGTTTTTCTTTTTCTTTTTCTTGACACGTTTGACAAAGAGGTGATTTTTACCTGCAGGGTTTGGGGAGATGATTACAACAGTTATTGGATGCAAAAATGCTTTTGTCAACAGACTTAAGGAACATAAAGCATTTAAACTTCATTAAAGACTTTTTTCTATTCAAGTCAGCCTTCTTCTTTATTTCAAAAGATTAAATGTAAATATGTCTCGTAGAAAATACAATGGCATTATTAAAGACTGGATCTCCTAACAGAAGAAGAAGAGACTTGCAGCAACAGAAATGTGGTTCTACTGAAAGATACTGAGAATACCATAGATGGAACATATTGAGCCATGATGAAATTCTACAGACATTGGCATCAAAAAGGAGACTTATACTTAATAGCAGAAAGAGAAATTTGAAATTTCTGTAGAACATGATGGAAAAAAAGGAACTTGAATTATTTGATTATTTGATAACCACAGAGAAAGGCAAAGGTCATTGAAGAGCCATGATCAATGTCCTGGGGACATAGAGGAGAGGAGAGATAGCAAAAAGAAAAATTTATTGAGAGCTGCAAAGGTCAGGAAATTGTGGAGAGCCATGATCACACATGTCCTGGAGAGACAAGGAACATAGAAGGAGAGGAGAGATAATAAAAAGACAAAATTTATTGAGAGCTGCAAAGGTCAGGAAATTGTGGAGAGCCATGATCACACATGTCCTGGAGAGACAAGGAACATAGAAGGAGAGGAGAGATAACAAAAAGACAAAATTTATTGAGAGCTGCAAAGGTCAGGAAATTGTGGAGAGCCATGATCACACATGTCCTGGAGAGACAAGGAACATAGAAGGAGAGGAGAGATAACAAAAAGACAAAATTTATTGAGAGCTGCAAAGGTCAGGAAATTGTGGAGAGCCATGATCACACATGTCCTGAAGAGACAAGGAACATAAAATGAGCTTGAGTAAACGGTTGGCAGAACAAGAATTAGGAGAGATAACAAAAAGACAAAATTTATTAAGATCTACAAAGAACAGGAAATTATGGAGAGCCATGATCACACACATCCTAAAGAGAATATTGAGAATTTGTAGTTGTAATATTGTTTTTTAATTAAAACAATGAAGAAGAGAACTGAATCAGCAGAAATGGTGTTCTACAGAAGGATCCTGGGCATACCATGGACTGAACATGTGAGTAACAACAATTTTTTTGAGAAAAGGGAAACAAAAAGGACAATTATATTTAACATCAGCAACAGAGAGTTGAAATTTCTAGGAAAGAGGGCTTTGGAAATCTGATACTCACAGGACAGGTTGAATTGAGCAGGGACAGAGAAAATCAGAACATTGCAGAACAAGGTTTAGGCGATATATCAAAAAGACAAGATTATTAAGAGCTAAAATGGACAGGAAATTGTGGCGAGCCATGATCACACACGCCCTGGAGAAACAAGGAACATAGAAAAGAAGAACAAGTTTGTATAAATGGTTATCAGAACAAGGATTAGGAGAGATAACAAAAAGATGAAATTTATTAAAAGCTAGAAAGGATGGGAAATTGTGGAGAGCCATGATCGCTTACATCCTCAAGGGACAGGGCACATTGAAGATGAATAAGGTTGAGTAAATGTATGGTGGAACAAGGTTTAGGAGAGATAACAAGAAGACAAAATTTATTAAGATCTACAACGGACAGGAAATTGTGGAGAGCTAGGATGGCTAATGTTTAGAAGGGTCATGGCACATACAAGAAGAAGGATACCACTGAAAATTTCAAGGATTTCCTATTTCCATTTTTTGAGGAATCTTAATTCTCAAATTAAGCAAATAAGCTTATTTTGTGTTCCATGACTATAAGATACCATTGAAAATTCTCCCATTACATCACTAAATATTTGAACTGAAGAACTTTGACAAAATATTGCAATAACAATCATAGATATGAAAGCAAGTTGTTATTTAAAGAAGTAAAAGGGTATAAAGGAGAAGTTTTCAAAACTAACAAAGTTTTCCATTTCATTAAAGAAGTCCAAAGATGCATTCTAAAAACTAAGCAGAGTATGAGGAGACAAAAAAAATTTGAGACAAGGAAAAGATTATTGAACTGTTACATGATATCTGCAAATGTTGGACAATCTCCTCAAAGATGAAGAAGAGACTTTAAGCAACAGAAATGTGGCTCTACAAAAAGATGCTGCGGATACCATGGACTGAGCAAGAGAAAATGCAAACAAAAAGGAAACATACATTTAACATGTAAGAGGCTGGGTGATGTAATAAGGAAGGATGGCTTGGAAAATCTGATACTCACAAGACAGATTGAAGGAAAGAGGGACAGAGGAAAGCAAGATGTAACATACTTGATGATCTTGAGTAAATGAATAGTAGAACAGGGTTTGGGAGAAATAAAAAATGACAGAACTTCAAAGAGCTAGAAGGGACAGGAAGATGTGATGGGCCATGATCATCTATGTCCTGAAGCAACATGTTACGTAAAAGAAAATGTCAAACACTTAAGAGTGTTTTCTCTATCTTCTCTTTCTTTTCTCTTCTTTTCTTGAAAACAAAGCAATGCATCAGATTCAAACAGGAAAGGCCAATTGTTTATTAGAAATTTGTGGGCAGAGGACAGGCAAGCTATTACAGGGTGTAAATTAAGGAAGACATTTTTTTATTATTGGTTATCAACCTTTTGTGACACAATGATTTTTCTAGATACAATTCCTATTTAACCCATAGTTGATGGAAGAGATGGATTCATGCCTTTCTTAAGGATATTTGCGCCTACGAGAAGGTAATGAATCCAAGTGGAATTCAAATTCTGCTGTCTGATTTCTTTCTGGAAGAAACAAGCAGAATTGCTATATGATAATAAAAAAATAATAGCATGCTTAACAGTTAAGATTTTCTTTTGTAGGCAAACATGGCTCTCCACTTCCCGCTATCCCTTGCAACTCTCAACAAGTTCCTTCCCCCTGCTTACTCTCCCAGACCACATTCTGTGATCCACTTGCTTAAGCCTGTCAGGTATATCACACATTGTTTTTCCTTCTATCTCTTTCCCTCTATTCGACCTGTGAGTATTAGATTCTCCAAGCCCTCCTTCCTTATTATGTGACTTCAGCTGCCTCTTCTTGATGTTAAGTATAAGCTTCCTCATTATTTGCATCCTCTCTAAGACCTCATCATTGCTCACATGCTTGGTTCATGATATCCTTAGCATCCTTCTGTAGAACTACATCTCTGTCGCTGCGAGACTCTTGTTAGAATTTTACTAAAAGGAATTATAATTATCTTGAAAATTGACAAAATTAGACAAAATGGGTGTAGCAGAAACACAAAGAAAACTATAATAAAGGGACTTTTCTAAAATTTGGAGAATAAAATTCTAAAAGTACTATTTTTAGGTACAACTGGGTGGTAGCAGATATTAGAGTTCATAAATTTTTAATTATGCAGTAATAATATTGTAAATTAACAAAGAATTGTTCCTGGAAAATTTAAGTTTCAAATCAATAAAGTAAAATGAAGAAATTTTTTATTTTTACACTCTCTAAATAACATGGAATCAATACAGCAAAAGCCAAAAATGAATTCCTTATAAAAACAAAACTTTGAAAGAAACAGAGTGAATTTATTAAAAAAAAAGTTTGAACAAAGTAACTATAAATAAAATGTATTCTTTTGCTATCCTCTGCCAGCCGCAATGATGGAGAAAGCATTACCTCAAACCATCACCAGTGAGACACACTGCAAGAACCACTCTGTTTTGCAAGTTTTGTCCCTTAATCAAGACACTATCCCACCAATCCTCTGAACGAACGCCATTGAACGAGGGCCAATAACCCCAGAAGTCTCTACTGCTACAGGAGTAAAAAAAAAATCTATCAGCAAAACCTTTACTGTTACTACAATGGATGGATGAACTATAAAATAAAACAGATAGCAGCTTGAATCAAGGAATCAGAGAACAGAGTTCTGATTCTAATCATTCATCTATGTGCTAATACCCTTATAAAACATATGAATCCATCTCTTCTCCCTCAGGTATGCGTAAAATAGCAGGAAAGACTAGATTCTATAGTCTTGTGTGGCATCTAGTCTAGAAGAACAACTCTGTATTCAAAACCTCCAACTATGGGTTTTTTAACCTCACCAACCTGTAACTGGCCAGCACTTGGTATTCCCAAAGTAGTCACCCATCTAGGTACTGACTAAACTTGATGTGATTGTTCTTCTATGAAGGAGATGCCTTGGATGGTTAATGTAGCATTTCATTTCTAATCTATATGACTGATGAAAAAAACCAAGATTTTTATTCTTAATTAACAGTAATTTATCAGAGGACATCAGGAAACTATGATAAAAGGCAAGGATACGAAAAAAACTGGTCAAAGATTATTAAAGAAAATTTCTGATGGAAACATTCCACTGATATTTACTGAAGTAAGTTTCATCTAAGACAATAAGAAGTAATTTTCATCTAAGATGTAGTTCTACAGAAGGATGCTAAGGATATCATGGACCGAGCGTGTGAGCAATGATGAGTTCCTAGAGAGGATGCAAACAAGGAGTAAGCTTATACTTAACATCAAGAAGAGGCAGCTGAAGTTTCTGGGACATAATGAGGAAAGAGGGGTTGGAGAATCTAATACTCACAGGTCAAATAGAGGGAAAGAGATACAAGGCCAGAGACAACAGAGGATAGATGTAGTATTTTGTACAAATCTATGATGTTTGGTCAGCCTGCGTTTTCTCCTGCTTGACCACTTGTTTGTTTAATGGCATATCAATACCTTATGGATCATTTCATGCTAAAATGTAATTTTCTTGGATGCTTGAGTAATTTTTTTCTTTTTACAAAAATCTATTACTGGTAATTTTTTTTTTTTTTTACTATAAAAAGGTATTTTTATAGTTTCAGTTTTTTGGCCCCAGTTTGGGGTTCACAATTTACATGGAACCCTAACAGGTGCTATCACCCTGGGTCAAGGTCAACCTGAGAACAATAGCAATTAAGAAGTAATTCCATGCTCCTCAAAACCTCTCAATCAGAAGCCTTTCTGTCAGATGTAGTTTATCATGCCCTGGATGCCTGATCACTTGTGTTAGGGGGGGTGGAATTTTCAACTATCTCAGGAAAAAAAAAAAAAACTTTCTTTTTAAGGGTTAATATATGGCTATTTCTGTATTGCTGAAGTACTTTCTAAAAAGCCTTTTGAAGTGTTTTCAGGGTTAAAAAATATTCCCAAAATAAAGAATTTTTCCTTGTTTGTGTTCTAAGTGAAATAAAATGGGGAATTTGAAAATAGAAAAAAATACAATATTTTTAATAAAATTACTGTTTCCTTTTTGGCTACATCTTGGAAAAGTGATGAAAATGCTTCTGATTTTTGTTTGTAAATTTAGTGTTTATTTTCCTGTAAAGAAAATATCTAAAATTATAGCAGATCAAAAATGGCTGACAAATAACAAATTATGCCATGCCAAGATTTTCTGATTAGCACAAAATTTTATCCTGAAACTCTTTTGTTAGAAAGATTTGCAGGAAGTTGAGAGGAAGTGAAATAAAGGAAATACAAAATGAAAATGGATATCAAAAAAAAAAAAATAAATGAAAGAATTTAAAAAAAAATGAATTTGAAGAACTGCGATATAGTAGAAGTTGAATTGAGAGAGAATGCAAAAGTGAGAGAAAAATGTCTGGAGAGGGTGAAAGATTATAATGTAGTAAAAGAGAAAAAGAAAAGTGAGTAAAAAAGAAAGAAAAATGGTGAATGCCTTTTTGTAAAAACAATGAAAAAGGCTGTAAGGATACAGAAGCCACTTATCTCCCTTTGGTGCAGATAAGTCACATGGGTCACATTATTGCCACTTAATGACATCATGCCATACAGTGACAAAAGCACCAGTCATTTTTCAGTTCGTTTACAGCAACCAAACTGTAAGGTAGCTTTCTTTAGCTTGGGCCTGTCATGGCCCAGACCGAGGCTAAATCTGCTGTCTGAGCAGCTTACAAGTCCATGGTGCCATTTCTTTTTGGGAATATATCTTTCCGAGATATAGAATGAAACTCCAACTCACAGTCCACAATTTGGGAAACCCCAAGACTTGCTGTTTCCTGTTAGTACAATATGTCCTCATTTGAATCTGGAGTTCTAAAAATGGCATCTCTAGACCCAGAAATATCCCCATATTATATCTAAGAGCCTTCCTTTTTGTTTCTCCTTTCACTCTGCTTTGCTATGTAGGTATATGTGATATATTATTCTCTGCATGGGACATGTGTACATATGTATATATAGTTTTGTGTTTGTCTTAGTATTATAAAAGTCTCTCTGAGAACAAAGCACACTTGTTATTACTTTCCATCACATCCATGAATTATGGTGTTATTATATCACATATATAATAATGCCAATAATGGGGGAAATGCAAATGGGAGAATAAATCTTTCTTCCAAACACTTCTGTTACAAGAGAATTAAAAAAAAAATGGAGTGAAAGAAAAAAATGGATTTATTTCATTTTCAGCATGTAGAGGTCTTTTATTAGATGTACGCCCTTCCCAGATCAAACCATCTTTGCTGTTCCTGTACTTCTTAGCCAGTGCAAAGGTCTTGAGTCTCCTCCATCTGAATCTATGATATGGGGGCTTCCCACATCAGAATTTTCATAAGGTAGTATTCATATAAAATACAAATTTTATTGTAACCTAATTATATATGATAAGATATCATATGCAATATAGGTGAACAAATCAAGTAGAAATTAGAGACATGTCATAATAGATCGTTCTATCCTAAATGAATCAACAATATTTTGCAGCAAGTTTTAATATTGACTTCAGAAGAAAGGATGTGAGAGAGATAATGAAGAAGTTTTACTCACTTTTACCCAAAGAGAGATATTTGCTGGATATTTGCTTTCCAAAAAGACAAAACCAATTGAAAAAATGCATCAAAGAAAAAAGGGATAAGTTTTACTTTCCCCTACCTAAAGAGAGTATGAACTAGAGTAATGAGTGAGAAGAGCAGAGAGAGACAGAGAGAGAGAGAGACAGAGAGAAAAAAAAAACTAAAGAGAGTATGAACTAGAGTAATGAGTGAGAAGAGCAGAGAGAGACAGAGAGAGAGAGAGACAGAGAGAAAAAAAAAAACTAAAGAGAGTATGAACTAGAGTAATGAGTGAGAAGAGCAGAGAGAGACAGAGAGAGAGAGACAGAGAGAAAAAAAAAACTAAAGAGAGTATGAACTAGAGTAATGAGTGAGAAGAGCAGAGAGAGACAGAGAGAAAAAAAAAAAAAAGAGAGAGAGAACTAGAGTAATGAGAGAGAAGAGCAGAGAGAGACAGAGAGAGAGAGAGAGAGAAAAAAAAAAACTAAAGAGAGATGAACTAGAGTAATGAGAGAAGAGCAGAGAGAGAGAGAGAGAGAGAGAGAGAAAAAAAAAAAACTAAAGAGAGTATGAACTAGAGTAATGAGTGAGAAGAGCAGAGAGAGACAGAGAGAAAAAAAAAACTAAAGAGAGTATGAACTAGAGTAATGAGTGAGAAGAGCAGAGAGAGACAGAGAGAGAGAGACAGAGAGAAAAAAAAACTAAAGAGAGTATGAACTAGAGTAATGAGGAGAAGAGCAGAGAGAGACAGAGAGAAAAAAGACAAAAAAAAAAAAAGAGAGTATGAACTAGAGTAATGAGTGAGAAGAGCAGAGAGACAGAGAGAGAGAGAGAGAGAAAAAAAAACTAAAGAGAGAGAGAACTAGAGTAATGAGTGAGAAGAGCAGAGAGAGACAGAGAGAGAGAGACAGAGAGAAAAAAAAAACTAAAGAGAGTATGAACTAGAGTAATGAGTGAGAAGAGCAGAGAGAGACAGAGAGAGAGAGACAGAGAGAAAAAAAAAACTAAAGAGAGCATGAACTAGAGTAATGAGTGAGAAGAGCAGAGAGAGACAGAGAGAGAGAGACAGAGAGAGAGAGAGAGAGAGAAAAAAAAAACTAAAGAGAGTATGAACTAGAGTAATGAGTGAGAAGAGCAGAGAGAGAGAGAGAGAAAAAGAAGAAAGAAAAAAAAACTAAAAAGAAGAGCAGAGAGAGAACTAAAGAGAATGAACTAGAGTAATGAGGAGAAGAGCAGAGAGAGAGAGAGAGAGAGAAAAAAAAAAACTAAAGAGAGTATGAACTAGAGTAATGAGGAGAAGAGCAGAGAGAGACAGAGAGAGAGAGAGACAGAAAAAAAAAAAACTAAAGAGAGTATGAACTAGAGTAATGAGGAGAAGAGAGAGAGACAGAGAGAAAAACTAAAGAGAGAGAGAGAGAGGAGAAGAGAGAAAAAAAAAAAAAAACTAAAGAGAGTACTAGAAATGAGAGAAGATGAACTAGAGAGAGAGAATGAGAGAGAAGAGAATGAGAGAGAGAGAGAGAGAGAGAAAAAAAAATAAAGATATTTTACTTACCCCTCCCCAGTTAACTAGAGTAATGAGAATGGGCAACAGGTGGCGAAGATTACAGAGAGAGAAAACGGATAGAAAAAAAAAACTAAAGAGTATGAACTAGCAGATTATGAGACAACTCCAGCCTGAAATAGACAAGAAAGAAGAAAACATAGAATAGATGGTTGCATCAAAAAAAAAAATCTAAAAAGAATTTTTTTAAAACTTTCAGACTAAAAGCCACTAAGACATGGGGTTTACTGAGAGAATAGACAAGAAAGAAGAAAACATATCAATATAATGGTTGCATCAAAAAAAAATTTCTAAAAGATTTTTTTTTAAACATTTCATCCCCAGTTAAGTGACATGGGTTTACTAAGTCAGAATAGACAAGAAAATAATATCAATATAATGGTTGCATCAATGATATAACAAATTTCTAGAAAGAATTTTTTTTAAACATTTCATCCTATCCAAAACGGATAAGATCCAAGACATGGGTTTACCATCGAGAATAGACAAGAAAGAAGAAAACATATCAATATAATGGTTGCATCAATGATATAACAAATTTCTAGAAAGAATTTTTTTTAAACATTTCATCCTAACTAAGGCAACAAAGCCTGTAAATAGGGTTTACAAGAAAGAATAGAAAAAGAAGAAGAAAACATATCAATATAATGGTTGCATCAATGATATAACAAATTTCTAGAAAGAATTTTTTTTAAACATTTCATCCTAAGTAAGGCAACAAAGCCACTAAGACATGGGTTTACTGAGTGAGAATAGACAAGAAAGAAGAAAACATATCAATATAATGGTTGCATCAATGATACAACAAATTTCTAGAAAGAATTTTTTTTTAAACATTTCATCCTAGGTAAGGTAACAAAGCCACTAAGACATGGCTTTACTGAGTGTTAGAGAATATGAGAAAAATATACTTTTAAAGAGAGACGACAATGAAAGAACAAGAATTAAGAAAACATGATAACAATTGAAATTGCATTTAAATTTTTGAAGATGAACATTGTCCAGGAGGCAAGTAGCTGGAAGTGAGTTCCACAAGTGAGAAGTGCGACAGAAAAAACTGTCAGCATAGAACTTACAGTTACATATAGCGTACCAATTCAGCTGTTTTACATTGTTCCCAAAATCACATCTTCTGATTCAAGCTACAGTAATTTTCACCATGAGCTGGATGTGAAAATTTATCTAAAAATGCAAGGCTTCACTCATATCTTCTGTTTACCCACACATGCAAAGAAAAAAAAAAGCAATACAGAATTTAGAATTTTTACCCAATAGCACCCGCTCCCACCCAAGGAAAAATGAAAACTGGAGCCGATTTAAGCCCCCAAAAGGACAAAAGCCCATGAAAGGAACATTCAGCAACTGGACATCATCTTATCCTAAATTCACATGCTCGTCAAAAAGATAGCCCCCCCCCCATCTCTGAAGACATCAGACTTGCTAATGCTGTCACCTCAGTAAGTCATCCTCCCTCTACTTCTGGATGCCTTTACAACTCCACTTTTTTCATACAGGATACATCTCTCCTGAATTTTCATTTATTGTATTTTATGTTAATCCGATTGTTTACTGCTTTAAATTTTCGTTGTTTCCTCTTCGTTCTGCCACGATATACTTAGTAATGTGAAAATGAGTAGACCTTGTGACTAATCTAGAACTGTGTTTAAATCCATAAAGTCCACCATAGTGACCATAGAGGAAGGTTCATCAGAACAATTACCATGAAAGTATTTGTAGAAAAAGTACAGGGAAAATGAGTAGACCTTGTGGCTAATCTAGAACTGTGTTTAAATCCATAAAGTCCACCATAGTGACCATAGAGGAAGGTTCATCAGAACAATTACCATGAAAGTATTTGTAGAAAAAAGTACAGGGAAAATGAGTAGACCTTGTGGCTAATCTAGAACTGTGTTTAAATCCATAAAGTCCACCATAGTGACCATAGAGGAAGGTTCATCAGAACAATTACCATGAAAGTATTTGTAGAAAAGTACAGGGAAAATGAGTAGACCTTGTGGGTAATCTAGAACTGTGTTTAAATCCATAATGTCCACCATAGTGGCCATAGAGGAAGGTTCATCAGAACAATTACCATGAAAGTATTTGTAGAAAAAGTACAGGGAAAATGAGTAGACCTTGTGGCTAATCTAGAACTGTGTTTAAATCCATAAAGTCCACCATAGTGACCATAGAGGAAGGTTCATCAGAACAATTACCATGAAAGTATTTGTAGAAAAAGTACAGGGAAAATGAGTAGACCTTGTGGGTAATCTAGAACTGTGTTTAAATCCATAATGTCCACCATAGTGGCCATAGAGGAAGGTTCATCAGAACAATTACCATGAAAGTATTTGTAGAAAAAGTACAGGGAAAATGAGTAGACCTTGTGGGTAATCTAGAACTGTGTTTAAATCCATAAAGTCCACCATAGTGCCCATAGAGGAAGGTTCATCAGAACAATTACCATGAAAGTATTTGTAGAAAAAGTACAGGGAAAATGAGTAGACCTTGTGGCTAATCTAGAACTGTGTTTAAATCCATAAAGTCCACCATAGTGACCATAGAGGAAGGTTCATCAGAACAATTACCATGAAAGTATTTGTAGAAAAAGTACAGGGAAAATGAGTAGACCTTGTGGCTAATCTAGAACTGTGTTTAAATCCATAAAGTCCACCATAGTGGCCATAGAGGAAGGTTCATCAGAACAATTACTATGGAAGTATTTACAGAAAAAGTATAGGGAAGTACAGTAGTATGTTATACAAATCACTTCAATACAAGATGAGGACTCCAAAGAAATTTTCTTTCAACAATTTTGGTTTTACAAGTTAGAAAAGAAAATATGTTTTGGGTGTTTTTTTTTTTTTTTTTTGGTAAAGATGGAGAGACACGATTGGTTGAACATAAAAGAAACCTAAAGATGTACAGAATTGTGTTCAAACCCAAGTTCAGAACTCTGTAGTTGAAAGCCCAACGAAATTCAAGTCTTATTATCTTTGAACAAATGAGAAAAGGTAGTTAGACGAGGAATATTTTTCAAAGGGAATCTTATTTGTAAAGTTTTGAAAGCAAAAGAGCTTGATATATTTTCATCAAGTGTACTCTGGGCTGAACATGTGAGCAATGACAAAGTTTTTAAGGAAACAAAAAGGACACTTATACTTAACATCAAGAAGAGACAGTTGAAATTTGCAGAGTAAATATTGAGGAAAGAAGGCTAGGAAAATTTGATGCTCACAGGACAGATTTAAGGCCAGAGTGACAGAGGAAAGCAGTGCATAACCTACATAGTGAGCTTGAGTAAATGAATTGCAGAATAAGATCTAGGAGAGATAACAATAAGACAAAATTTATTAAGATTAACAAAGGATAGGAAATTATGGAGAGACATGATCACCAACATTCTGAATGGCCATGCCACATAGAAGTATATAAATTTCTCTCATTTCGGTAAACTGCTGATTTTTAGAAAGGAAACAAAACCTTAAATTGTGAATCCAACTTTTTCTTTCATTTTTTTTACTTATTATTCACCCAAAAGAAAACCCAAGAGCCACTCAAGGTAGAGGGTTACTGAATGAGGTTGTTCTATAAATGGAGGAGACAAGAAGTGCAGCTTATAAGGATATGTTAGATTTTGGGTCTCATTTTATCGATAGGTCATTTTAAATGGAAATACATGGTACATGTTATTCATATATATACTTTAATCTTTAACACATTGCATTATTCACTACTTTTCTTTTCACTGCATTTTTTTCATAGGTTCCTCTACTTCACTATTTAATTTTGGTCATAGACATTTCCTGTTGCCATAGCAGGATATAACAACACATCTGCAAATTTCAAGCACGCTATCATTCATCTGAGGCACTTGCAGTGGTAGGAGAACATTTTTGCTAGCACCTCTAGAATGTTTAATTATAATATATTTTATTACTGCAGGAAGATCCGCTTGTATAGTACGTAATATTCTCTGCCATAATCAAAATGTTGGACAATGCACTGGTAGCATAACAAAATGCTCATCTTTCTAGAATGCAGGAAAATAAATCAATAAATAGAAATTGTTTCAATCAAGTGAAATTCCTCAATTTGAAACTAAATGTCAATTTTCTAAAGAAAGGAAAAAACATCTTGAATATTGATATTTTTGTCCTATCTAATTAATTGAATTTTAGTTTTAAAAAATTGTGACTTGTTTGAAGCTAATGCAATTTGTATAAAACACATTTTTTCTTTTTGGCAAAGGAACTCTCCATGATATGTGAATGCATCGTTATAAATCTTGACATGTCTGTGTGTATATATATATATATATATATATATATATATATATATACACACACACACACACATATATATATATATATATATATATGTGTGTGTGTGCTATACATATAAATATAAAAGTGAACATTGAAGTCAACACTCAGAGGCGACAGGCTGTTTCATGCTGGATGCAATCCCAGGCCGCACCTATCTCTGATATTGAGCACTTTATTCCATAAATATAGCACACCTTAAAACTACATATATATATATATATATATATATATATATATATATATATATATATATGTATGTATATGTATATAGGTGTGCATGTATAGGATTACTACAAATATGAAATTTGTTACTTAGCGGATTGATGCTATATTCAGCATCCTGACTCCAGAATTTTGTAGATAGACCTTTTACTAATTGCTCTGTCCACTCGTCAAGAGGTATCAGTAATTGACTGCTTATTTTTGTTATTTTTGTATTAATTTAAAAAATAATTAATGCCTTTTCTATTTCTCTAAGGCTAATTTTCTTAATTGTGTGCATGTACCTCTCTGTGCACATGCAGAGTATATGTGTGTGTGCATGTGTGTATGCATAGAATATGTGTGTGTGCATGTGTGTATGCATAGAATATATATATATATATATATATATATATATATATATAAATAAAGAAATTAATGTTCAGAGTTGAATTAGATGAGGAAACCGTAGTATTAAAAAGAGGTTTCAAGTATAGAAAATTAGGAAATCAGGTGATTCCTCTACCTTGGTTTTGGTTATGACGATAAACTACATCCATGTCCTGGGTAAGACGATAAACTACATCCAGCAGCATGGCCTCTGATAAGGAGGTTTTTGAGGAGCATGGAACCACCTCTTTATAATTCTGGTGTTCCCAGGTTAACCCTGACCTGTGGTGGTAGCACCTGTTAGGGTCCCAGCTACGGGCAAATAGTTAACCCCAAAACTGAGTTAAAAAGCATTATAATTGTTTAAAAATAAGTTTTAATACCAGAAATACTTTGTAAAAAATTATTACCAGAAATAAACTTTTGAAGAAAAAAATCATTACCAGTAATGTATTTTTGAAAAAAATATTACCAGCAATACGTTTTTGAAAAGAAAATATTACCAACAATAGATGTAACTGTACTAAAAAATATGAGTAATTGAGAAATGGTTCAAATATATATATATATATGTATACATACACACCTTTTTTACCAAACTATTGCTATGAATCTCTTTAAAAAATTTTGTCGGCATTAAATGACCCACTGAGGTGTTGATATGCCATAAAACAAAACAACCAACCAACTCTACCTTGGTTTCAACCTTTGGCATCTTCGATGATTTCAGTCAATTATATATATATATTGAATAATGTGTGTTTCTTCATAGGGGAGAGTATATTGAAGTGTGTTTAAAACAACAAAATAAAAATGCACACATAAAAATTTCAGTTTGACTGTTTATATGACGTCATCTTCAGTGATTTGAAATTGATTCCTTCAAATATGAGAAAGCCAGAATTAAAAAAACAGAAATTGCATAAATGTACGCAGAACAATCCTTGAAAACAAATCTATCAATATCCAAAAGTACTTGGGGGAAGAAGAAAAAATAATATAAAATAAAAGTTAATATGAATTTTGACAAATTTACCAATAAAACAAAACAATTTATTACAAAATTTGAAAGATTTAAAAAAAAAAAAGATTGATAGACAGAACTTGTCCATATTATTTAACAAACCATGTTTGAGATCGAGAGATATTTGTTCTTGCTTTCTTGGTGTGTCTTTTATTTTGCTGTAATGTATTGGCAATCAGTAAATGCAGGTTTGAATTTTTTGTTCCTTTCACAAGAGTAGATCGAAATTAACTAAGTGTACAATCGGAGAACAAACAAAATCCTTTCACTCATCTAACAAAGATGTCTGGAGTGAAACACTTGGGAATAACAGCTTCAAAGACAAAACAAAAAAATCAAGTACATTGTTTGTAATCATAAATTGCTAGTTAGAACTTTTGCTGAATTTTGAGATTCTTGGATACATGAGGGTTTTTTTTTCTTTTATTATTATGTATTTTTAAAAATGTATTCTAAATAAATAATAGTCAAAAATACTTAATTGCAAAATCCCTAACCAACTAAAAACAATCAGAGTCTGTCTATATTTCTGAGATGAGGTATTATGCATATTATTTACATTATTCGGAGTATTGTCCTCATCTTTGTCGCCATATTTATCACAACATTTCGTCCGAAACGTTGTGATAAATATGGCGACAAAGATGAGGACAATACTCCGAATAATGTAAATAATGTAAAAACAATCAGTCTCATTTTTATTACCAGAGTTGCAAACCGTCCTGGGTATGACGATAAACTACATTCATGTCCTGGGTAAGATGATAGACTACATCCGACAGAAAGACCTTTGATCAGAAGGTTTTGAGGAGTGTGGAACCACCTTTTAATTGCTGTTGTTCCCAGGTCCACCCTAACCCAGGGTGATTGCACCTGTCAGGGTCTCAGCTATGGACAAATAGTTTACCCCACAAAAGAGGTCAAAACACTATGTAAGTAAAAAAAAAAATAGCAATACTTTTTTGGAAAAATTATTATCATTTTTGAAAAAGAAAAAATATTACCAGAAATACATTTTTGATAAAATATTACCATCAATACATTTTTGGAAAAAATTATTACCAGAAATAAAAATCTTGTCAGCATTAGATAACCCATAGAGGTGCTGATATGCCATAAAACAAACCAAACCAAACCAGAGTTGTAACTGATCTAACAAGACAACCATGGGGGTCCCATCCTTTTAGAAAAATAATAATTGAAAGTTTATTGGATTTGACTCTTTTGAGATTATGCTACCAAAGGCCAGTTCAAGGGTCTTGTGCACCCCACAACTCTACTAGATTTTAATTTTTATAAGGTAGTACAGGGTTAGTGCAAGTATCTTGTGGCACCCCTGAATCTATGATACAGCCCACCCACAATCTATGACATGGCCTCTACTCTACTACATCTCAATTTTCATAAGGTAGTATTCATATAAAATTTTAATCTAATTATGTACAATAACAGATCATATGTAATCCACCTACTCCTGAATAAGTCAAGGAGAGGAAAAAAAAAAGAGAAAGAAATTGTTTAGTGATGTATACTGCAATAGGTAGATACTGAAATCATGTTTTGGCTGCCAAACTGTTGCATGTACTATTTCTAATTTGACTAAAAGCAGTGGCAACAATATTTTGATCATATAACTAATGACTGTAAGGAAGTTAATGAATTTCAACAAGGTGCTATTTTATATTTCTGTTTTTATATAAGTCTATAAGAGAGAAGATACACAAATATACACGCAAAAGATTATCTTAGGAATGATGTGGGTGATACACACATATATGTGTGTGAAGAGTTCAGTCACTGAGGGGGAAAGATAACTCCATGCCCAAGAAGAATGTCCTTGTTGGTGATATTACTCTTGCATGCTAGGAGGAAAAAAAAGAATGAGAGAAAGACAGGAAGTGTCCCATTTTTATAGCTGCTTGACAGCACCCTCTAATTATTTCTTGGCAAAACTGGTGAAGCTTTGTGGAGGTAACCCACACCTCTTGGCAAAAGAGAAAAAAAGCAAATAAAACAGAAATAAAAATGATGAAAGTAAATCCTTATTCTAAATGCTTGACAAACATAACAGAGGTTAAGTGCTTAATCTCTCATCATCACCTAACCCCAATTTTATTGAGCCATGTCAAAACTCAGTCATAATCACAGCAAAAAATTAAGGGCTTGTCTCTCTCTTCAAGTTCTTGCTTTGAAGTACTCTATTTTGATGGGATTAAATAAAGCATCTGTGATTACTCTTCCTTCAAAATTACATGATCATTTCTGTTTTGATCAATGTAAAATCAATGTGAGATCACCATCAATGAAGTTTAATGAAAAGCTAAAAGAACAACAATCATCAGCTTTGGTTTGGTTTGTATTATTTTATGGCATATTAACCCCAATGAGGTATTTAATGCCGACAAGATTTTTTATTGCTGGTAATATATTTTTCAAAAATATATTGCTGGTAATATATTTTGTTTTCAAAAACATATTGGTGCCAACAATTTAAAAAAAAAATGTATTGCTGGTATTTTTACGATAAAAACTATTTTTACACTTTCATAGAGTTATGTCCCCAGTTTGGGGGTTAACATTTTGCTCATAACTGGGACCGTAACAGGTGCTACCACCCCGGGTCAGAGTGAACCAAGGAACAAATAACAGAAATTAAGAGGTGGTTCCACACTCCTCAAAACCTCCTGATCAGAGACTTTGCTGCCAGATGGAGTTTATCATCATCATCAGGAAGAATAAAAGTCATAGTCATAATCACAAAGTAATATGGACAATTAAGACCCAGCATCATCAAGCAATGCATTATTGAGAGAACTTCACTGAAAGATCACCAATCATCTCTGTTTATTATACCCTCCTCATATTATCACTGAATGGTCATAACTAAGAAATCATATATCTTCTCCGTGACTCAAAATTTCCAATTGTTTGAAAATGTTTAGACTTGTTCACTATCGACATTACTTCATCCTCAAGTCTAGAAAGCATAAAAATCCTCAAGTCTAAAAAAGTAGGCACTACAGACAACAAAAACACTAAGTTTATAATTCTACCCCACAATATTGCTACAATGAAACACTTCTCACCAAAGATGAATCGAGCCTATTATATACGTCTTGGTAGATAATAGCAGCATGTAGCACTGTTGGAATCTGTCTGAAAACTGTTCCACATTTGAACCTAACCTATTGGATGAAATTGGCTAGATACACATTTTGGAATCTGGCTGGAGTTAAAAGTCATAATTACCTAAAAATTCAACTGTTCTTTGTCAAAACTCTTGATTATAGCAGATTGTGAGCTTCCTCCCAGAAACAGCAAATACAACCCGCTCAGCATATATTTAAATAGATAAACATTATTTGGCTCTGTGTGTCTTGTCAAAATATAAATAAGCATCAGAAAGCCCCAATAAAAAAAAGATTAGCTAGTTTCTATAATGGAGTCCATAGACTCAGATGATTGACTGATGAAAACTATACTCAGTATCCAGTAAGTAATTAAAAAGACTTATAAATTTTGTGCTTTTCCAGTAATAAAAATACCAAAAAGCTTCTAAATAATGAAAATGTTGGAATCTTAATGGTTTTTGTCAGGCGAGAAGCCATCATTCCTGTTTTGTAATCATTATACACCAAGAAAGGAAATAAATCCACTAAGGCACACAGGGGTTACTGAGTGTGGGATAATATGAAAAAAAGAACAAAAATATTAAGGTGAGATAACAGTAAAAGAAACAGGAATTATTGGAAACAGAACTTAATGATTGATATTGCATTTGAATTTTTGATGATCAAAGCAAGAATCAGGAAGGGATTTTAACATGGGAGAATTGTGAGAGAAGAAACTTTCACCATTGAACTTACAGTTACATCTAACCATTTTAGTTTAAATTGATGAGAACATCTAGTACTTTGCATAAAGTAATAAATTCTATGAACCAGCACAGAAATTCATCAGAAAAAAGATCATGAAAATATTTCTCGAAAAGTCACAAAGTGATGGGAAAGTGACGAAGCTGAGATGCTAGGTCAGCATGAATCATATTGAATATCCATTTTTTTTCTGCTCTTTTTTCTTTCAGATGTAATATGGGAAGCACAAGTCTAGAGGTTCAGAAAATCTGGAAGCATTATTATAAACTCCGTCACTGAAGTGGTTTGAGGACACTCAGGAAGTGAAACAATATTTCATCATCCCACACACAAATAGTTTAGGCATTAATATTTTTCTTTGAAATAAGAGCTCCGAATTGGATAGCTATCAATTTTTGATTATGATATGTTAAAATGAAAGGCAAAGGAAAACCTGGCAACAAGCACTTGAAAACTTTCAGGAGAGTTGAGATCACAGAAACGGATTATTTGTAGAAAATTACATTAGCTTCCAAAACCATCCACAAGTAAAAAGTTGATTAATAATAATAATAATAATAACAATTTTTGATGGAAAAAAAAAATACTCAACTTGATAATTTCAAAAACAAGAATTTGATGTGACATTTTCCTTCAAGATCTGAACAAACATGGCTCTCCACAATTTTCTGTCCTTTGTAGCTCTTAGGTAATAAGAGTATTACAGCAAGGTAATATTTCTTTAACCCTTTCATTGCTACTCATTTGCCCAGTGCTGCCCCCATCCGGCCAGCCATTTTTAAAGAAAATGCCAAATTTCAAGCTACATATTTTATTACACAGAAAACTGGCACCAGTGTGTTTTACAGCATTCCATTTTCATGGATATACCTGGGCATGACTTACCAGATCAGTAATGAGTATACACATCTTTTGAAGCATTGTCCTTTGTGATTTTACGATAGATGACGCAATAGGACACTCATAACAGCAGTATGCAAAAAACGTAGGTTTCCGTACTTAGCCAGCTGGAGCAAGATAAGAAATACGAAGATCTCCATAGTTAGCAGTGGAAGTGTTAACTGAACAGGAGTAGTAACTGCACTGTAAACTTTGTTTTGTTGGAATCAATATCTTTGCAGATTTTACTGCATTTATAATATGGCTAAAACATTTGCTGTTTCTTTGGATGAAAATTTATTTAATCAAGGTTTTATTTGCAAAATCAGTGCGTCATCACAATAAAAACTGGGGTATTTTCTTTAAGGTTTGATAATTGTATACAAAGTTAAAATCTACTTGCTGCAAACTGTATTTAGCCACCAACAAGTTTTGTCACTTCTTCAGAATCAGGTCATGGCATAAGAGTGTGATCAATAATATTAAGTGGAGAATTATTATAACTATTTTCATTTAAACACTACAGAGAACCTTTTCTGCCTGCTATCAGCATGGCTGATGCTAGACTCCAGGAGAATAACATACTACATTATCTTGGCCTCATGTTTTCCACTAACATGAAGTGGAGTGACTATATTGAATCAATTCTTATGTCTACTGCAAGGCAAATTGGGTCACTGTGTAGTACCAGAAAATGTTTCTTTGTCAGAATCTATCTTGCACATTTACAAATCTATCATTCATCCATGTTGTTGCTATATCTGGTCTGGAGTTCCGGTTGTACATCTCAAGATTCTTGACAAAATCCAAAGAAGAATCTGTTATGTAATCAATCCTGACTTGGCATCTCAACTTCAGTCAATTTCTCACCAATGTGACGTGGCTTCACTCTCTTATTTTGTACTTTTATTTTCATGGCAAATGCCCTGACAAGCTTTTTTTCCTGGTGCCCTGACTAAATGAATTTAAGCATTGTAAAAGTCAAATGACTTACCTGCTAACATGGCTGACTTCTTGTATCTCCTTGTAAAGGCAAGCCAGCTAATCTACCTCATTTATAGGAGAGCACCTAATGCAGCAGGTGGGTAGGTCCACTTTGCTGGAATGGACCTGCCCAACACATTTGCATGAGTGGACTCTATTCACTCATATATCTCTCTGTTAAATGACTCAGGGCATTAGCTTCAAGTATACTTGTGTGGCATCTAGGTCCAATCCATTTACTGTTGAAATAGCTAAATGAAATCATCACTCCTACTCCAACAGTCTCTTTTCTCACATTTCTCACCTGTGGAACTCTCTTATGTTTCCTTGCTTCCCTGATAACTACAATTTTCAAAAATTTAAATTCAGTTTCAACCACTGTTTTCTGTTGACTTGAACCCCATTCATCTTGTTTTCTCAATCCTCCCTATTCTCAGTCTTCTCTTTCACTTCCACACCCTGTAACCTGTTCTGTAGTAGTGCCATTATCACCTTGCTTGGAGTGAAGTGATTAAAAAAAGAAAAAAGAAAGAAGTGGAACTTAAAGAATGTTAGTTGTTCAAAAGTATCAGCCATTTTGAATAATTGGGAACAAGTTGTGCAGTTTTAATGTAACTCCACAGCCAGGGGGGGAGTTAATGTACAGATATTCAGTTGGTAGTGAGACATAATTGAGTAGAAGGGATGTATTGTTTTGCCTGAAAATTTGATATTTATTTATGAAAACTATTGAACTAAAGGATGATTCAGTGACTAAAGCACAAATCAAATTTGCATCCAGGTATTTGAGATTTGGCTAGGAATCTGTTTGGAAGTCCTTGAACAAGCAGAAAATCCTAAAAATGTCTGGAGACTGCAATCAAGGGAAATCCATAGATGGTTGTGTAAGAACTAAGGGATTTGAAGAATTTACAGGCTCTCTGGAAACTCTACAGTCATTTTGAAGATTTCAACTGGTGTTCTTCAAATCTTATGCAAAATTTCTTTTGGTAAAAACATCACATTACCCAAATTTTTCAATCTCTTAAGTCTGAATTTGGGGTTTAAATTTCTGACTCTTCCCAAAACTAAAATCACAATGGAAATATTGTAGATGAGTTTGCAAAGAAGGCCAGCATATCAAACCATCTCGAATGCCTCAGAGATATCTAAGGTGTTATATCATAGATATATTAAATTAGAGATATCTAAGGTGTTATATCATATATATATTAAATTAGAGATATCTAAGGTGTTATATCATATATATATTAAATTAGAGATATCTAAGGTGTTATATCATATTTATATTAAATTAGAGATATCTATATATATTAAATGTTATATCATATTTATATTAAATTAGAGATATCTAAGGTGTTATATCATAGATATATTAAATTAGAGATATCTAAGGTGTTATATCATAGATATATTAAATTAGAGATATCTAAGGTGTTATATCATATATATATAAATTAGAGATATCTAAGGTGTTATATCATATTTATATTAAATTAGAGATATCTAAGGTGTTATATTTATATTAAATTAGAGATATCTAAGGTGTTATATCATATGTATATTAGAGATATCTAAGGTGTTATATCATATATATATTAAATTAGAGATATCTAAGGTGTTATATCATATTTATATTAATTTAGAGATATCTAAGGTGTTATATTTATATTAAATTAGAGATATCTAAGGTGTTATATCATATGTATATTAAATTAGAGATATCTAAGGTGTTATATCATATTTATATTAAATTAGAGATATCTAAGGTGTTATATCATAGATATATTAAATTAGAGATATATAAGGTGTTATATCATATTTATATTAAATTAGAGATATCTAAGGTGTTATATTTATATTAAATTAGAGATATCTAAGGTGTTATATCATATGTATATTAAATTAGAGATATCTAAGGTGTTATATCATATATATATTAAATTAGAGATATCTAAGGTGTTATATCATATATATATTAAATTAGAGATATCTAAGGTGTTATATCATATTTATATTAAATTAGAGATATCTAAGGTGTTATATCATATATATATAAATTAGAGATATCTAAGGTGTTATATCATATTTATATTAAATTAGAGATATCTAAGGTGTTATATTTATATTAAATTAGAGATATCTAAGGTGTTATATCATATGTATACTAAATTAGAGATATCTAAGGTGTTATATCATATGTATATTAAATTAGAGATATCTAAGGTGTTATATTTATATTAAATTAGAGATATCTAAGGTGTTATATCATATTTATATTAAATTAGATTTATCTAAGGTGTTATATCATATGTATATTAAATTAGAGATATCTAAGGTGTTATATCATATGTATATTAAATTAGAGATATCTAAGGTGTTATATCATAGATACATATCTTTATATCATAACCTTCAAAAGTAGGCCAGTATGTCAAATCATCTCAAATGCCTTAGAAATATCTAGGGAGTTATATCATGGATATATCATATAACATAGAAATATTAAATTAGAGATATCTAAGGTGTTATATCATAGAGATATTATATGTTCATACCATAGCCTTCAGAAGAAGGCCAACATATCAAACCATCTCGAATGCCTTAGAGATATCTAAGGTGTTATATCATAGAGATATTAAATTAGTGATATCTGTTATATCTATTATATATCATGTAAAGCCACAGCTCAAGCTTCATTGTGCTTATCTAAAATTTGAGAGATAACTTCAATAATAGCCATTAACATGTAGGTTACCCCACTGGTCTGTGCTAAAACACTTGTTTGAGGACATTCTTTAGGCTTATAAATAGACAATAATATTCTCACATATCCTCTTTTTGCTCTTTTTATCTTTGGCTTTCAGATGTAGTTGCATGTAGATAGGAACACTGCCAACAAGGCACATTTGCTTCTTTGGTCCTTCTTTGACATTTGTACTCTTTCACACCCGCATATACACATGCACATCAATTAAGACACATCTCAAATATTGAAATTATCATAATTGTCTGATTCTGGTATCTCCAATTGGCACCAACTAATTATTACAGTTTTTCAATCGCTGCAAAATGCTTTGATAGGGAAAAAATTCACAAATGAAAATCAGATTCTGTCAAAAACTTCTTCACATCAAAACCTACAGAATTTTACTCAGAAACTACTGAAGACCTGTTTGATTAGTGACAACAAATTATTGCAGATAATGGTCAATATGTAATTGTACTTTACTTCTGAAGAATAAAGTTGATAAACAAAAAACTAATTATTTATGACTCAACCTGATAATTTTAGATACTTGTGAAGAGATCAAACATTGACATTCTTGGGAAGGGTATAGATGTAATTATTCTAAACTAGTTTATAGGTAAAATAGTAAGGTAGACTGGGTTCTCTAGCATTATGGTGGCAACCAGTCTAGGAGAACATCTTTAAATCCAAAAACAGCCCGAAGAGAGATGGGATCTGTCAGGTTATCTTACCCAAAATTCAACTATTGTTGAGACAGTTGCAGTACATGTGAGATACCTATGACTCTAATGGGCTATGGGAGTCATGTGCAATAATACATATACAGAAAATAAGTAAATCACTTGGTTTAGCCATGATATCATTTTAGCGTCTTGTGACATGGTATATTTATGCATAACTGTCTTGTAAATTCTGAGAATAAACTTCTCCTGACTTGACAGTAATGGAAATTTCTTCAAACTAAAAACACATTAAAAATCTAAAAAATTTTCAGCTTTGAAAATAAATCAACCAGAATAATTTTTCAATCATTGCAGTTTAATAGACAGAATTCTGTTTTCTTCAAACATTATTTTTTTTTTTGTTGTTGAGCAATTTTTGCTATCAGGAAAGATTTCTTTATTAAAATCCCTGTGTAGCTATTCAGAGTTTAATTTTAGAAATTTCTGGCCAAAATGTTAAAGTGTGTGGATTATTTGTGGCTGCTAGATAAATTAAGAAATGTCCAAAATTAGCTGCAAAGTTAATAAAAAGAAGAGAAAAAGAACAGAAAATAAAAACAAAAAAAAAAAAAACAAACCAAACACTAAAAAAAAATGAAGATAGGAAAAAAGGAAGGGAAAAATTTCTTGGGAATGGTTCACTTTCTTTAAATCATGTTTTGGGATCTCAACATTTCCACTGGCAATCTTCAATCTTTATTGGGAAGAAAGTCAATGTATTTTCACTGATGAATGACCACAAATCATGGGGAAATTCCTAATCTTGGAAAACATAGCTATGGATACTTGTATGATTTGTAGACCAGCCAATCAGCTGCAAATAACAGACACACAAAAATATTTTATTTGAAAATATCTGGAAAGAGAGGAAAGGATATATATTTTAAGTTATTAATTTTCCTTATGATTATATTACTGATACCACATATTGCAGTTTTAACTACACACAATATATATATATATATATATATATATATATAATGCAGTGCTAGGCAAATGGTTGGTTGTTTGAGTTTTTTAGCAGCATATCAACCCCTATGGGTTATATAATACCAAAATTTAAATATTTTTGAAACAATTTTATGGCTTTGACCAAATATATACTAGAAATAGGTATTGTTGGGAATTTTTTTATATAAAAATATATTTTAATACTTTCATAATGTTTTGCTTTTTGTTTGGAGATTCACTATTTGCCCATAGCTTGGACCCCAACATGTGCTACCACCCAACTAGGCAAAGTAGAAAAATTCTGTATAATGTGTTTCTTCCTCTAGAAGGACTTCATTCAACTAAAGGAATGTTTTTATTAATGGAATTATGTATGTGTAGTGGGGGGGGGATATAAACATGAGTATAAGTTATAATTATGTACCAAGAGGAAAGCCTGGAAATGTGGGAATTCTAAATTTTACTTTTTTTAAATTTGTTTTTTCTTATTACACATCATCTAGGCAATCTCATTCACTTTCTCAATGCTTTTGTTTTACTGGTTTTTTTTTTTTTGGTTTTTTTTTAAAGTATCCCACATTATGATAACAAGAGATCTGCCAAGGTGATATGTTGCAGGAAACTGCTTGCAAATATACTGTGTTATTATTTAGCAATCAGTGCTCTTTCTATACATTTTCACCTGACTAAATTGCTTTCTTTTTTTAATTTAAGTAACCTTTTCAAAATCAAAATGTTTGAACTCATGTCTGGTGGGCCACTAATGCACTGAGTGTGGTAGCCATATCAGTCCACTGAGATCTTATTAAATGGAAAACAGCTGGACCTGTCACAAGAATGGACTCAGAATATATATTTTCAACTGATGGTTATCAGTGTCATGAAGTGGGCTTCCCAAATGGCCCAGAGAAAGAGAAATCATTGAATTAAGGTAAATTCATTTCTTTAGACAAGGATGATGGGACAAAGAACCATGTTAGCTATAAATATGATTTGTCTCTCTGCATGTATTTTCACAGGTACAAGACGAGACCATGGAAAATGACAGAACAGGAAAGACACCTGTTAGATTGTTCATATACCCCTCACATTTTCCTCATCTAAAATTTGCTTGCTTATAGAAGTAGGTTACAACAAAAGAATAAAATCTGGTTTACTGCTAGAAATTGTTTTGTTCTTCACTTGTGGTGAACAATTTGATTGAAGGGTTATTTTTAAGCTACAATCATTTGACTGTCAATGAACCTGGTGTCTGGTTGGAACTGCAACGCAACATGTGTTGTTTTGAAAAAGATCTCTTTGTGTCCACATAAACCCTCATTTAAATTCTTTGAGGCCTCAAAGAACCATGTTAACTATAAATATGATTTGTCTCTTTGCGTATATTTTCACAGGTACAAGACAAGACCATGGAAAATGACAGAACAGGGAAGACATGTATTAGATTGTTCACATATCCCCGACATTTGCCTCATCTAAAGTTTGCTTGCTAATTAGCAGTAGGTTATAACCTAAGAATAAAATCTGGTCTACTGCTAGTAATGGTTTTCATTTGTGGATAACGATCTGGCTGAAGGGTAATTTTTAAGCCACAAGCATTTGACTGGAAGAACCTGCACCCTGTCAATGAACCTGGTGTCTGGTCGGAACTGCAACGCAACATGTGTTGTTTTAAAAAAAGATCTTTAGTGGCCATATAAACTGTCATTTAAATTCTTTGAGGCTTCTATGCAGCCTTATGGAATTTGTTAGAGGCTACAGATTAAACTTGTCCATATGATCCCTTTCTAAAGAGATGTTGGGAAAATGGTCAGTTCCCTGTATTATCCCAGCAAGTACCTCAATCCTCTTGCTATAAAATACTTTTACATGAGCCAGATCAAGCTACAAACAGAGTACTGCTGCCATATATGGGTGGGAGCTGCTCTGTCTTCACTTTCCACTCTTGTAATGTTGTGAATATGGCAAGGAACATGAGAATAACAGTCTGAATAATGTTAATAATGCAAGTAATCATAACACCTCATCTCAGAGATATAGAGAGAGGTAGAATATAGTTTATCACCCACAAGACTATTTTGAACTCTGTCAGGACTAGCAAGTTAGGACTGGGAACTTTTGCACATTTTATGGAGTACTGCTGCCATATATGGGTGGGAGCTGCCTTGTTTTCACTTTCCACTCTTGATAGAGTTCAAAAACATCTCTGTGCCTTTGCAGGTGACAAATTATTTTCCACTCTGCAACCCCTTTCTCACAGATGAAACATTGCAAGCCTCTTAAGTCTCTATCGCTATTTCCATGATGAGTGTTTAGATTAACTATACTCCTTTTTTTTCCACCTTATAACCACTTTCTCACAAACAAGACATTCCAAACTTCTTACTGGTGTGTCACTATTTCCATGTAGAGTGTTTGGATGAACTACACTTCTTAGTTTCACCAATTCTAACCCTCACAGCTAAGACCCACCGTGCCACACACATTGTAGGAAACTACCCACATTCCCTTTGTATTCCTTTAGTAAAGATGTAAATTCCACTTGGGCAGTTTCTTTTCACAAACCATTGCCTTATGGAACCGATTTCCAAGAGGTTGCTTCCCTGATCTTTACAATATTAACCTATTCAACCCTGGGTTAACCATTATCTTCTATACATATTTACATAAGCTGTGCTTTTTACACTGTAATACTCTAACTTGAGTGACCCTCAGGCTATGTACAGGGTGAACACCACAAAAAAAATTTTCTCATAGAGTGTTTAAGTCATTACTATTTGGTTTTGTATTAATCAATTGTATTAAGTCCCTTACATTTTGTTTTTTTTATTAATTAAATCTCTTAAGGCAAAAATGTATAGGAAGTGCACTGATTGGGAAATCATTCATGCTAAATTTGTGCCAAAGTTCTTACAACATTTCACCTGTGGGATAATTAAAAATAATAATAATAGAATCAAAAAAAAAGTGAAGGTGTTAGAATGGATGTCATAACTGTTGTGGCCTGTTAGGAGCCATAAAAGAAGACACAGAACGAAGTAGGTAGGTTGAACCAGTGCACTGAAATAACAGAACATATATACAAAATAAGAATGTTATTAGACAGCAGATAGAGATGTCTGTCCGAACTGTCAGGTTACACAGTGTCTGACTGCCTCACCTAGGAAGTCTCGCAGGTTAGTATTTATGAAGGAGGAAGAGTACATTCTAATGTAGATAGGTCAGCATAACAATAACAAGGGAGCTAACTTGCTCCCTAGATAGGGACCAAGTTATGCCCTTTGATCAGAACTCTCTAGAACAATAGAGTAGAAAAGGAATTTCAAGACAGCAGCCATGCATCCTCACATGTCCCATATTGAATGATCAATCTGCCAGTAATCCACTAGTCATGTTTTATATCTATTATGACCTCATAGTAAATAAAATGAATAAATATTTGAATTGTATATTTGTTCTTATTTGATACAAATAAGTGAACCGAGTGACAAAACAATAGGGAAACAGAAGGTGAACTGTATGTCCAGACATGCCTGAAGAAAATAAAAAATTTAAAAATTCAGCATTCTCACATCTTTGGTGTTTACCCTGAGTACATAATTATAATGGACACATATTTTTCTCTTCTCTCAACATGTACATCATTCCATCAACAGAAACATGAGTCCAATGAAGCCCTTCTAGAGGACAAAATATGTTATACAGAATTTGTTATTGAATTGGCTAAAATCTTTCTGATAGAAGATGTTTATATCTCTTATTCTTTCATAATATAGAGCCCGGTGAGTGCTCAGAGTAAAAACATTCAATATAAGATAGCATATCAATCATCCTATATGGCAGTGAATGCTGAGTAATCTCACCAAAGATGAAGATGAAACCTTTTTCTTTTTTTAAGCATTTCACCCCAAGCAAGGCAGGAGTGCTACTACCACACTTGTAAAATAATTCTATGATGAAAAAAAAAAAAAAAAGACAGAGTATGAAAAGGCTTTAAAAGAAGAGGGGCATAAAACTAAATTGGAATTTAAACATCAATAAAACAACAAATGAAGAATAATTCAAGGAAAAGAAAAATATTATTTGGTTTAACCCTTCTTTTAACTTAGAGAACAAATGTAAAATAGGGAAAATATTTTTCAAATTGCTTAATAAATACTTCCCTAAAAATTCCATATTACACAAGATCTTTAATAAAGGTACAGTCAAATTAAGCTACTGCTGTACTAGTAATTTAGAAACAATAAGAAGAAGAGAAATGCCTGGAATTTCAAAGCTAACATGCAGCAAGGCATTGTTAACAGTGAAACATGTAACTGTAGAGATAAAGGTAAATGTCCAATGGATGGATTTTGCAAAACGGAAGGAGAAATTTACAAAGCAGAAATAAAAGATATAAATGGGCAGAGAAAAATATACAAGGGGGTGTACTGAAGGCAGCTTCAAGAAGGGATAGTATAATCACAAGTCATCATCCAGGCTAGAAAACCTTAGGAATTTTACCAGACTAGCCAGCCATGTGTGGGAATTAAAAGAAAAAATAAGATCCTAATATAAACTAGACAATATTAAGAAGAGCCAAATCTTACAGTAATCATAGTGATGTCTGCAAACTGTGCCAGGAGGATAAATAAACTACAATAACATTTCCAGATCAAAAAAATCTACTAAATGAAATATCTGAAATAATATGATGTATACACACTAAAATGTTCTTTTTTTAGTTCATACAAACCCGGATGATATATATATTTAATTTATTTACTCCCCCTTCAATACAATTTCAGTACTCTTGCCTTACTTCTCTTCTATTACACTTCATGTTGTGTGTTCATATATGAATAATAAAGTGTTAGGAAATCATTTGGCTTATATCGCCTGAGGATACCTAAATGTTGAAACCATAGTAGCATAACTAGCTGATCTCCTAATTATTATATATATATATGGTGTTTCTATTTGCTCTACTCTGTATTGAGCACTCTTTTAAGAACAGTATTTTTTGGTTATTTGAATTTATTCTGTATACATCAATCCTATACTTGGAGATAAATATATATATATTTAGAGAGGGAGAATATCTTAATTTAAACATGTATAGACATGTTTATTTTTATAATAATCCTTTCTAGTCCTCTAATTAGCTTCTTGATATTAAGTAGAAATTCATAATATATATATATATATATATATATATATGATTATTTATTTGAAAATTATAACATAAATATGTCATAAAATCACTACAAAGATAGCCATTTTGTTTCAACACTTCTGGTGTCTTATCAAGTGATGGTGTTGAATGTAGAATAAAGAGTTATTTATTTTACATTCAACACCAACAATTGATAAGACACTAGAAGTGTTGAAAACAAAATGGCTGTTTTCTAGTGATTTTATAACATATTTATGTTATAATTTTCGAATAAATAATTATATTTGTTCTACTCTGTATTGAGCACTCTTTTAAAGAATAGTATTTGTTGGTTATTGGAATTTATTCTGTATACATCAATCCTATACTTGGATATATAGATATATATATATATATATATATGTGTGTGTGTGTGTATTCCCAGAAACCTGGTGGTACCTGTATCATTATTTATAGTGAATCATAGCTTGGTCAAGAAAATGTGTACTGTCAGTATCAGACAGCCTTGTTTCAGTGGCAAGAACCAATCAAGATAATTAGAAACTGATATGATTTTGGTAGGTTCATTAATGCCTGATTCATATTTTGATCATATGAGTAGTGCAATTGATTACAATTTTTTTTTTTCATTGTTAGTCCCCTATTTAATTGCTGCTTGATAGAAAAGGAACAACTACTTTCAGCAAGATTTGACCATGAACTATATATATGTGTATGTATTGAGGAAATTATATGTCAGTCAGTTACGTGCCATGCATGATACACATTTTGGCGAGCATGTATCTTTTGATAAATGACTGATGAGGCAGAATTTTTTCCTGCAGTAGGTTGTCATTTCTTTCTGCAGTAGACCAGTTGCCATCCAAGGCTATAGAACTCGGTCTGTCCTGCTATTTACCCATAGCTGAGGGGAGAAGAAGAGGATTCATACCTTTCCCAAGGATATTAGCACATAATTTAAACTGTAATTCAAACTTGGCTCTCTGATTCCTCAATCCAAGCTGTTATTCATTACTCCATCATGCCTTCCATTTTGTATGACAAATCAGAAAAAGTTTACTATGACACCCAAAACAATAAAAATAAAAGAATTTGTCAATTCTAAACAAAACAATAGGATAAAACCTGAAGGAGGAGTTTAATCCATCGCTTGTAATAATTGTCACAAAAATACATAGGAGAAACCTCAAGTAATCTAAATAAAAGATTATATGAACACAGAAGGGACATTTTACAAAATAATACATCAAATGCATTGCTTGCCTACAGTAATGAGATTGACCACAACTTTGACATAAAAAATGCTTCTCTGATCATAGAAGAAAATAATTCATTCCAATGTAATTATGCGGAGAGTGACTTAATTGCAAGGTCATCTACAGTAAATTTGAACTCTGGCTCTTTCAACATTTTACCATTTCTGGCAGATTTTCTAATATCACATTGTGGAATGCCTACTTATAAAAGTGATGAAAAGAAAAAGAAAAAGACTCTAAATGAATTTGGCAGAAAAAAAAATTCTAAAATTCCAAGCACTCCGCTGTCATGCGCATATGCAGTCCTACCAACATAACAAATTTAGTCTGATGAAGTCCTGAAGAATGAAATGCATCGCAAGTAAACTTGAACAAGGGAATGATTCCTATCCAAAATATAGAAAGAGAAAGCCAGAAGATGGAGGTAACTTTGGTAAAATGAAAATGGGCCAATATGGACGTCAAGTTCAGCATGAAACCACCAATCAGTGAATAGTGCCTTTCAATACATATTTGTTGTGACAATTCAACTGTCATATCAATGTTGAAATCTGTTCATCAATTCATTCAATCAAGTATTGCATCAAATAAATATAAAAGGGGGCAAATCAAGCTATTTTTGCATAAACCCCCCACCACTGAAAATATTTTTCCTTTTGATTTAAATTAAATTTAAATAAGAGAATGACTCCTATCCAAAATATAGAAGGAGAAAGCCAGAAGATGGAGATCACATCAGCAAGATCATTGAGCAATATTGAAATGCATCATTTTTCTCCACAAATTATCACAATGATTTAACATCAATTGTCATTTTCTTAAATGTGTAACATGCAGCAAAGCCCAGGTAATTCAGCTAGTATATATATATATATATATAAAGAGTTGTATGCAAATGTACTTAAGCCAAAGAATATTTTCTGTGTATTTCCTGATTAATCATTACAAATTTGATTTAATGAAATCCATTTATCCAATGAGCAACAGTGAAAGAATTTAATAAATAAATTGCTAATAAATAAAAAATGTAGAAATCACTTTGAAGTCTAGAAGAGTAAATGGTTTTACAAAGTAATCATTCTTAGTTATCAGTTATAGATCTACCCCATTGTCATACAAATGTTTATACATGTATCCTGCCGAACATAATAATATCCTAACTGATAATATTAAATATAAGTAGCGGGTTGAAATCAATAAAGATTTAAAGGCAGAATTAAGATTAAAAGAAAGATTAAGAATAAAGATTATTGAAATAATTGGCTTGGCTCATCTTGAATATCTAAAATAAAATGCAAATATGCTATATTGCAGTTTTTTTTTCTTATTTAAGAGCTTTTTTTATTTGGAAAATAATTATAGTTCATGCAATAAGCATCACCATTCTGAAACCTGCAATAGAACCTAGGCTCTCTTTTCTAGAACAACTATTCATTTTCTTCTTTCCATAGCATTCCACTAAATGTAACCTTATGTCACATGCGTTTTTTTCCAAGTATATCAAAATGTGTGTGTGTTAATGGATAAAAATTGAATAAGAAATCAGACAGCCAAGCTTGGATTCCAGTCAGGTTTGTTGCATTTACTTATACAAAATAACTCTGGGAAAGGTATGAATCCATCCCCAAGCTATGGGTTAAATAGTAAGACTTTTACCTGGAAAAATCATTGGTATTTCAAAAAGAAAAATTGTTAATACAATATTCACAAAAACAAAAATAAATTATTCTTACAATCCTTGGTATGTTTCGAAAATTTAAATAACCCACAAAGGGTTGATAAGCCATAAAAAACAAATCAATCAATCCAAGTAAATCAAAACTATAGACAAAGATATTGTAATGATTTTGAAGTCTAGGTGAATAAGTGTTTTATGATGCAATCTTTTTCAGTCATCAGTTATAGTTTTATACCATTGTCATACAAATGTTTATACCACTGATCCATATCACCCTGGTTTATATTATAGGTAAAAATAGATATATATGTGTGCAAAAAAAAAAAGTTTTGGGTGAAAAAAAAAAAAAAAATGAAGACTTTGAGCTCTAATTTAAATTTTACCTATAGATACTGGATTAACACCAGTAACTGAAACACTTACAATAAAATATATAAAATTATTAGTCATAAGACTGTATTATTAAACAATTTAACTAAAGTGATGATGAGACAAATACAGTTGTACACAGTTGGCCAAGCATGATGAGTATGGCTACACCTTTGAAGACATAGTCAATCAGGGTGAAGTCCCTCCAAAGAGGGAGAAGGCCCTGGATCTGGATATATTCAAATGAGCTTTCATAGCTGGTACCTTTTTTTTACCATGTCAGAAGAGAGAGAGAGAATTTTTTCTCCATTCATGTAGAGTATAAGTTCATAGCCTCACCATGCTAGTGCTGCTACTGTTGTTTCTATTGCAAGGTGAATTTTTATGGATTGAGTTGCCAGCCCTCTGTCCAACTGGTTCTGAATTCAGTTACTTTGATTACCAATCAAGGCTGGAAAAGCCAGTCTTCTTTGCTATTTGTCCCAGAGCTGGGTGATAAGAGAAGAAACAGATACATAGCTATCTCAAGAGTAATTGTGTGGAAGTGAATGCAGTGACTACAGCCAGAATTTAAACTTGTAATGCCAATCCTATTTTCTGCTTGGATAAACATTATCCTATACACACATCAATGAACAGATGTACATGTCTCAACTACATGGATGGAATGTTGAACTGAGGAGGTGTAACAAGCAAACAGAAGGTCTCAAAAATCTGGGCAGTGGGCTTAATTAAGTCACAGTTATATGAAAAAAACTCACAACTGCCTTGGGATAAAGAATAGTTCTAAGACAGTCCACTTGATTTGTGACACAACTGACTAGGACTAAATTTGAATGTTTTCTATTAAACTGGACATGTCTAGTGGAAAGACTCTTTTTTTTATTTTTACAGTGGTGTTCACCCTGTATAAGGCTCGAGAACCACCCAAGGTTGAGGGTTACAGAGTAAGAGAAACAGCTTATGTGGATATGTGGGGAAGATAATGATTCCTAGATTTGAATAGGTTAGGCTATTTAATGAAATAAAACCATGGGACACAAAAATATTTTAACTGACATGGTAAGTCATCATTTCCTTCTTTACAAGAGAATTTCCTAAATAGCTGGCAAAAATACAACCACATCTAAAGAAAACCCATAAAGCTTTTTTATCTTTCCCCAAAATTCTCATGAATCAGTTGAATGATTACTGAAATACAGTTATTTGGTCAGGAGATGCAAATTTTAGAACATAACCAGCAATATTACATTTGCAGAAACAAAAACGGTGAATGATTTTAAAATACCATCTTAAAAGTGGAGCTGCTTTTGTGTAATAGGTACCAAGAAACTCAACAGGATTGAAGGAAGAATGGATTCACTAGAATATCTGCCTACTCTTTTGAAAATAGAAAAAGAAGTCATTGACCTTGTGTCATTAACTTAGACATTGGTGGTTGAAAATAGATGTTCAGAAATGCAAAAACCTTATTGAAATCAACAGAAACCATCCATTAGCAATGATCGATGCCAAAGGAACCTCATTTCAATTGAGAGAGCTGAGGATAATACAAAAAAAAGTTATAGGCTGCATCTTGTGACCATTGGAAAGAATGATCACATATTTTTATTGTTTGTTTGTTTAACGGCATATCAACTCCTCATGGGTCATTTAATGCCAAAATTTAGTTTTCTTGAGAGCTCTGATGTAACAAAAATATGATGTCATATGATGTCAAATATGATGTCAATAATTATAATTGTTATAATTATTGTTTTGACACTACAGGGTGGTCCGAAAATCCTGTCACCCATACATAATATAATTTTCTGTTTCAACGCTCTGTGGGGTATTGTCAAGGTGAGAGTTTCACATGATTATACCAGAATCCCTATCAGTTGAAAGACGGCATTTGGAGAGTCTTTGCAACAATCAACAAAGCACAGCTTTGTAAAATATCAAACAGGACGTTGGATCCCTCTTTTGTTTGTTTGGGTTTTATGGCATATCAACCACTGTGGGTTATTTAATGCCAAATCCAGTTTATATGAATTTTAAATGCCTATTTTGTATGGAATAAAAAACGTATAGCTGGCAACATTATTGTTTCAAAAATGTACAGCTGGCAACATTATTGTTTCAAAAATGTACAGCTGGCAACATTGTTTCAAAAACGTATAGCTGGCAACATTATTTTTCCGAAAACATTATCTGAGGCCTTGCTGTTGGATGTAGTTTATCGCCATAACCAGGACGCAGATGTAGTTTATCATCATATCCAGGGCATTGGTTCCCTCTTTATTTTGTGCCACAATAATGATGGCATTCATACAGACTTTCTTGATGTGTGACAGCATCAATGAAAGTGAATAAACTGAATTCAGTACATGTGCTTTGTATTAGTGTATTACTTGTTCTTACTGTTCTCATCACTTTTCAGTAGGAGGTGACATGACATTCAGACCATGCTGTACTATTACCAAGAAATGGGGGATGTATTTAATACTAAGGAACAATACAAAACCGATACCTCATTTTTATCATCCTTTCATCTAATTACCTATAAGAATGTTTCATAATTTCATTTTTGAATCTACAGTGTGGTCCAAAAGTCTTGTCACCCACTTCGTAATATAATTATCTATTTAAGATGACTGACATGATAATGATGTTGTTCATACAGACCTTCTCCATGTGTGACAGTGTCAATGAGAGTGAATACACTGAATCCAGTACATGTGCTTTGTTATTACTGTATTACTTGTTCTTATTACTTTTTAGTAGGGCGTGACAAGACTTTCGGACCACCCTATGTAATTACTCACTGATGCAATGGAATAACCTGTCACCCTCATTTTTTTTTCGACACTATAGGTAGTAACTACCTATAAGTATCTGTAAGTTAACAGACTACAGAGAGTAGCTGGGATCTGTTGAGTATGACTCAGACTTACCTGAAGTTCATACCATTACCGCCAGGATCTTCCATGCCATCTACACAGGGTTGAATCATACTCATCTCCTTTCCAAGAACAATGATTTAGTCAAACAGACTTCCTTGATCACTTTTATTTTAACCTCTTAAACTTTAGGGTCAACCACTATCTATCCTGCATATCTTCATAATCTCCTCTTATGTCCAGACAACGTCACTTAGTAATGCTCTACCTTGAGTGGCTCTTGCACCTTGTACTTAGTGAACATTTAGTAAAAAAAGGAAAAAAGTTGGTAATCTTCCTGGCCCGACTCATCTAGCATAATGTGACCAAATGACTAAACAACTATTTTTGGAGGAGAACATCTCAGTATTTCATAATATAGATTCTTAATTAGATTTGCAGGTTATTTAAAGCCAGGAAATATTTTTAAATTGTAAGAAATTTTTTCAAGATAGTAATAATTTAGTGATACAAGTCTTACTAATTAACCCATAGCTGAGGGGAGAAGAGGTGGATTCATACCTTTCCAAAGGGTACTTGAATGTAAGTAAATATAATGAACTCAACTGGAATTGGAACACTGCTCTTTGATTAATAATTCTGAGCTGTTACCCACCTGCACAAACAAATTTAAACCATCTGGCATTCCCAAGTGATCACCCATTTAAATACTGACCAGGCTCAACATTGCTTATCTTTGGTGATCATACGGGAACCAGTATTTCAACATAATGTCAGCCATAAGCCTAAAATAGATTCAGCAACAAATGAAATAGCTTTTTAGATTATTCGGACTATTGTCCTCATCTTTGTCGCCATATTTATTACAATGTTTCCTCAAAAATACATGGCACAGTGGATAAAGGCTTTGGTTAGATCCAGTGACAGGACCCAAAAAGTGTGAGTTCAATACCTGGTTAAGGCAGTGGAGAACTTGCAGTGAGAAATTAACAGGAGATAACTGATAACTGACATCCATTAAACATGGCACATGGAACTAGAACAGTCTACCCCAGTGAGTGAAATAAAGGATTCAGTTCGACATTCCACCCACCTGAAGAAAGCCAGAGCATACAACGGCCGAAACGTTGTGACAAAGATGGGGACAATAGTCCAAATAATGTAAATAATGTACATAATACCTCATCTCAGAAATATAGACAGATACTGAAGAAAGCCAGAGCATACAACGGTTGAAAGATTGTAATAAATATGGTGACAAAGATGAGGACAATAGTCTGAATAATGTAAATAGTGTACATAATACCTCATCTCAGAAATATAGACAGATACTGAAATAGCTTTGTGTTATATCTTATCTTGTCTAGGAGTCTAATCCTGATATTTTACCTTTGCTAAATTTTTTAGACAGTAAATGTGTCCGTGTCATACAAAATGGTTAAAAACATAAAAACATGATTTTTAACAACGACGAAAGCTAACAAATACAAAGCAAAATATTAAAAGGCCATTTCTGTAAAAAGCAAAAGTGATAATGACAAAAATTTTTCAAAGAAAGTTACCATAACCTTTCAATGCACAAAGGCTGAATGCAAAAATAGTTTTATGAGGAAAGAACTGCCTGAGAATATTGGTAACATTTTCACATGGAACATTGATTGGAGAAAACAGAATATAACAATTTTTATGCCCAAGATGTGGAGAAAGGGAAAAAAAAAATTCTTTATACAAGTTTTGTTGTTTGCAAATATTGATGTAAACTTATATAAGATTTTTCTAAACATTTATATATTGATACATTACAAGGAGATGCTGAAATCTTTTGGTTTAATCAGCACCCCTTCTCATATATATATATATATATATATTTATATATATATATTTAAACCTAAAAAAAAACCTACCAAGGTTTCACCTAAGCGATTGTCAGGGAAGCCTTCCCTGACAATCCGCTTAGGTGAAACCTTGGTAGGTTTGTCTGGCTTCTAGGTTTAATATAGGTCTGTATTCTACTCATTGTATTGAGCACTTTATTTAGTTGTTTTGGATACTCACATCGGGGTTTTTTTCTTTGGGCCTTGAACTTGTATGCTGGACGATTTTTTTCGGTTAACGTACATGTTCTTTTTTTTTTACTTTTTTTTTATACCTTTTTTCCCTTTGGTGTTGGCTTGTTTATTTTCAAATCAATATACTGAAGCTTTTCCAAGTGAGTATAGTTTCTTATACTTATAATATTTCTATTAAGAATATATATATATAAGTATCCAGGTAAGATAAGAATAAACAGATTACAATTCCAACATTTGTAACATTTAATTTAAAAAAGGACTCAATACAAAGTAGTATAATATTATTTACTTTAGGATATCACACTGAAAATATGTCAGGATCGCTACACAGTTGCAGTCATATTTCAATGTGTATCAATGCATCTCATCAGGTGATTGCAAATTACTGGCGAGTGAACGATTTATTTAAATAAAATTGTGTTGTGATTTTGACATGTTTTCAGTGAAATTGTTATAGAGTAGTTTCACAGTGGAGGCTTGTATTTCACTAAGTCGGTCCTAAAAAGGTTCGACGTACAAAACGTTAGGAACTTGATATAATAGTTAATGACACAGCAATCTAGTTGTGGTGGCTGATACTTTAATGTCCGACATCGACTGACTGAGCAACTCACTGTGCAACTGTGCGACTATTACTACTACTACTACTTATTATAGGTAGGAGAGTCTATTAACTATAGAATAGGTGTGTTCCAGTATAACAGAAATATCCTAAAATAAGTTTTATATATATAACAAAAATCATGAAAAATTTTATTTTACTTTTATTTGTAATCTTAACCTTTTGAATGTACCTGAGCAGCTGGTATATCTGCTACTGTGTGAAAGTCCATATACCATACTCATGAAGGGGTCAGGGTTGAAAGAGGCAAAGAAAATTTTGGTTACCTCTAGGTTGATAAAAAAATATCTGTCAGCCAACTTCTTTAAAATTAGATTTATTTACAATTCATAATAAACTCATTGTGCTAACAAAAAAAAAAAAAGAGACTTGACACATTAAAAATATTCTTCTTCTTTGTACCATGTCCTTTCAGAGCATTGGCAATTGTGGCTCTTCACAATTTCCTGTTCTTTGTAGCTCTTAATAATTTTGTTTTTTCGTTATATCTCATAAATCTTGTTCCACCATCTATGCACGTAAACTCCCTAGATAGGTCATGTATTGTTTTCCTGTTCCTCTTGCCTTCAATCTATCATGTGAGTATCAAATTTTCCAAGCCCTCTTTCCTCGTTATGTGCCCTAGAAATTTCAACTGCCTCTTCCTGATTCTATATATAAATGTCCTTTTTGTATTCATTTTCTCTAAAACTATTGTTGCTCATATGGTTCATGGTATTCTCAGCATCCTTATTTAGAACCACATTTCTGTTGTGTCAAATCTCTTTTTCATCTTTGATAAGATTGTTCAGCATTCACTGCTATAGAGGAGGACTGATATTACCTAACAATTTAGTTCCCTTTTCTTTATTTCTAATTTTCCAGTTTCTTAAAATTTTGCTTAGCTTTTGCAAGGCAATATTTGTTATCCCAAAGCACTTACAAATTTCAGTGTTGTACTTTCTGTCCTCTGTTAAAAAGCCTTCCTAGATATTTAAATTGTTGTATTTGTTTGATTTTGATATCTCCAATTTGCAATAGATATTAAAAAAACATGGAGAAAATTAGACATTACATTAGCAATATCTTGCATGAGCAAGAACATACAAAAGTTTGAATTCATATTTGAAGGGTTTTTTTTTTCAGCTGAGTTCAGTCATTCCTTCTTCCTCCTCTTTATTTGAGGGTTGCTTCTTGTTAGCCGAGAGAGAGAGATAGAAGTATATAGAATGGAAAAGATAAGGGTTTTAGTAGAAAGAAAAAGCCTTGTAGTGGACCGTGGCTGTGATGTTGTTGAGTAGAAGTAGAAGAAACACATGTGGGTTCAGATTTCCCTGCTAGCTGGCCCAACTACATGAGAAAGTTGGAGTTTTAATTAAGTCCAAAGAAGAAGGCAAAGAAAAAGAAACACAAGACCGATAATATATGTATACAAATATATATATTAATAACAAGTTACATGGAAACAGTTACAAAGGACAAAGTGTGTGTGTGTGAATATTATATATATGTGTGTGTGTGTGTGTATTGTGCTTAGCATGTTTCCAGCATTTTGGGAAACGTTATCTCTGTGAGCATTCACATCTTCGAGGTAATAAGGCTGAAAGCCTGAAGAAAAAGAGAGATTTACCTCCAGGTGTTGGCGCAAAGGCCTGAGGGAAAAAGAGGAAGAGGCGAAGGGTCAGTGACTATTTATAGCCAGGGAAGAGAGACCCCTGGTAAAAGGGTTAACGAACTAAAGGAGGAGTTAACTCCGACAGCCTTATTTTAATTTGAATTCTTTTTAATTTTGCTTATATATTTTATTTTCATTTTTTTTCTTGAGACTCACAAGTTTATAATTCTATTTTTTTAATCTCAGACTCAAATGTCTTTTTGACTTAACTCTTAATAAGCGTTGTGATGTGGGGTCTGGCAAGACAACACTTGACAGAGTCAGTAGTGATAGCAATATTCAATACTCAACTAAACAAGTCACTGCAATTGTATTATCTTCTTTTTCCATTCTAGACAATTACCCAGGACTACTTATCATGAATGGATCAGTCTATTCATGATAGTAAGGAGAGTAACTAGCTCTTACCACAACAATAATACATTTTATTTTATTTACACCTTATTTAAATATACAAATATGCTTCAACTTTGAAGAGAATAGATCCTGCTGTTGTCAGTTTAAACTGACACTTTATATCCTAACTATAATTATAATGTTGTAGTGAGTCACAGACAGGCACGATTCTATTTGCCTTAAAGTAACATGTTATTCAGATTTTTCTTGAATTTCTAAAGAATTAACAAATTTCTTTAATAAGTTTTTGAATACACTGGCCAGTAGACAAAATAAAGACGATTAAAAAAAAAAAAAAAAAAAAAAAAAAAAACCTGTGAGTCTGACTCAAATAGAGGTGCCAACTAATAATCAATAGTGGCTCAAATTGAAGAATCGGAGAGCTGAGTTTGAATTCCAGTCAAATCCATTACATTCTCTCATTCTAAAGAATTCACAAATTTCTTCAATAAGTTTTCTTGAATACACTAGCCAGTAGACAAAATAAACACTGCTTAAAAGAAAAAAGTGTCCAACTCAAATACAGATTTTAACTAGTAATGGATAAAGGTTCAGATTGAAGAATCAGAGAGCTGAATTTGAATTACATTCACTTATGTGCAAATACCCTTGGGAAAAGTATGAATCCTCTTCTTTTCCCTCCATCTATGGGTAACTAGAAGGACAGATTGGGTTCTATAGCCTTGGATGGCAACTGGTCTAGGAGAACAACAACTAAGTGAATATACTGTACTCATGGAGGGGGTCAGGGTTTAAAGGGTGAAAGAAAATTTTGGTTTCCTCGAGGTTGATAAAAAATATCTGTCATCCAATTTTTTTTAAATTAGATTTATTTACAGTTCATAACAAACTCAATTCAAAACCTGCACACTGGGGTTGATAAGACAGATGACTGATATTTTCATCTGCTGAAATAGGCTATTCCCCATATGAGATGATTTTGGATTTTACTGTTTATTATATATATATATATATATATAGAGAGAGAGAGAGAGAGACTTAATAAGACACCAGCAGTGTTGAAACAAAATTGCAACTATGTAGTGATCTTTTAACATGTATATACTATAAATTTGAACATATAAAAATCTTCTGTTGTTTATTTGGAAAAGCTTTAATCCTTGCCATTAAACTTTGTAACACCAGTCTTAATTTTTTTTACTCATTTCATCTCACATAAGGCAATAAAGCCACTAGGATGCAAGGGGGTTACTGAGTATTAGAGAATATGAGAAAAACTACTATTAAGGAAGGAAAACAATAAAAGAACTTGAACTAAAAAGACATAAAATAACAATTGAGACTGCATTTAATTTTTGAAGATCAAATTTGATTGAGAATCAAGAAGCTGTAAGAGAGTTCTACAAGTGAGAAAGGCAATACAAGAGCCAATATCCATTACGCCACAATGTACGTCCTGTACTGTGTTTAAATTCTACGTACCATAGAGGAAAGTTCATCAAAACAATTATCATGCATGAATTCATAGAAAAGGCAAAGGGAATCCAGATTATGGTGGTGGGAAAGTGACTTTAACTGAGATGCCAGGTCAGGACCAATAACATAATAGATTCTTATCAAGAATCTCTAAATACATAGCAGAAACGTCTTCAGCATTACAGTTCCATCCAACACTTTACCTTGTAACAAAACCTATGTAAAGAATGGTATAGTTTTAAAATTATTGCCTAAAGACAATTATGATTTAACTGACATGGAATAATATCAGAATAATAAGGAAAACAATCCTTCAGATTTCAAATTCATTTAAGAGATTCTCTTTGACCAAAGAAAGCTCAAGATTTTATAGAATATTCCAAATGATAGACACTTTTTTTGGTTTTACAATAACTAATCTTATGTGAAGGTTATAGCTGACAGCTTTTAATTGACCTCAGGATTTGATAAGAAATTTATCTAACAAGAAAGTGTGAAATTAATGAACAGAACCTCCTTCATCATATAATTAATATTTTAAAGGAAATGTTGAGTATCTTCTTAAGGCAATTAGAGTTTAAATAATTATATTATGAATGGAGAATTAGACCAGGATACTTTAATTAATGATATCTACAAACATATTTTTAAACTCTTAAATAGTAAACCACTGCTAATTACCAAATGAAGCTTACAGCCACACCATGTTGAAACATTGATTCTCATACAATCACCAAAGTTAAGCAACATTGAGCCTGGTCAGTACCAAGATGTATGATGGCATGTGATAGCAAGTACTGTAAAATCAGATGTGTGGGTGGTGTTATGGATAATCGCTCAGAATTGTTAATTGAATCAGAGAGCCAAGTTTCAGTTCCAGTTGGGTTCATTATATTCACTTATGCACCTTGGGAAAGGTATGAATCCAACTCTTCACCCTCCAGCTATGGGTTAATTAGTAAGACTTTTATCACTAAATCATTATCATCTCCCCCCCCCCAAATATTCTTACAATCTAAAAATATTTTCTGGCTTTAAATAACCTGCAAAAGGGTTGATAAGCTGTATAAAATGAATCAATTTAATACTGATTAGGTAAACAAGTATGTCTTTTAGATTTATTTACATTATCTGGGATATAAAGGTATAGAAATTACCATGGATACAAAATGAGGGATCAGTTTATATATTGATTGTAACGTAGAATTGACCCCCCTTTTTATAGGCACATTATAATATTTTTTGTTTATTAAATTCTGATTAGGTTTCAATCCACCTCTTCTCTCCTAGCTATGGGTTAATTAGAAAAGACTTGCATCACCAAAACATTATTATCTCACAAAAAAAATTCTAACAATCTAAAGATATTTTTTGGCTATTAAAAGCCAAAAAATATCTTTAGATTGTTAGAAAAAGAGTTGATAAGTCATAGAAAATGAAGCAATCAATTGCCAAATGAACATAATTGCATTTTCTTCTTAATTAAATAGAAAACATATGTAGAACTGTGAGGAAAAAGGAAATTAAAACATTTTAATCTGAGACAAATAAAATAACTTTTTTTTTTTTTTACCTAAAATAAAAATAGAATTTAAAATAACCTTTTCTTTCATTGATAAATTGGGCAGGGAGTGATTCTCTATCATAAAAATTACAAGTGCAATATGTGATTCATGCCATAAAAGATACTAGAGGGCTGAATTGAATTTAATGTCAATCAAGAACCTTTGATCTAAGAAAAGTTGATTTGTGGTGACACCAATATGTAATGGTCTCAGCAAAGTAAAATTTTTTCCTCATTGTCCCAGGTGCATCAGAGCGGTTGACCCCAAAAATAACCTCATAGTCACCAGGTGCAGAATTGGGCCTTAAAGGCTGCCTGTGGTTACCCCTGGCATGTAAACAAGTGGTCAACCAATTTGAGCTTAAGATTTGCACACACACAGGACAATCAGACACTAAGTTATCTAAGCACCTCACCTAAGGAGGTTTGGTTTATTAACAGCATATTAACTCCTTATGTGTTATTTAATTTTTGCAATGGAATGTCCCACAATTCCTATTACCTATGTGGATTGATTATATCAGTAGCTGTATATAGTGAGCACTGGATATACCTGGGGGCTTGCTTCAGAAATTACTAGCCTGTCACTTGATTCCCTGTCTTTCAATAAACCTCTCTTTCTTTCATCTACGCACGTGTTGCTGTTAGCTTCACCCAAGTACCACCTTTGTCTGTTTGTAACCTTCTTTAAGGACACAACATTAATGCTGAAATTTTTATCTTCTTGTGAGCTTCTGTAAATTTTTTTCCAAAAGATGTATTGCTGGTAATTTTTTTTAATGTATTTTTATATTTTCATGATTTGACACCAGTTTGGGTGTTCAATATTTACCCATACCTAGGGCCCTAACAAGTGTTACCACTATGGGTTAGAGTGGACCTGGGAACAACACCAATTAAGAGGTGGTACCATGCTCCTCAAAACCTGATCACAGGCCTTGCTGCCAGGTGCGGTTTATTCTCATACCGAGAGCAATAACTAAGTGGAGAAAGTGGGAGTCTTTCATATCCTCATGAGAAAGAGATCGACTTTTGAACAAAATAGCCCAAAACCACACACTTAGATTAATTGATGAAGTCTAGAAGTAAATAATGAGATTATGTATGAATGATTTCCATACAGTCTTACTAGTCTTTAGAATGGTAATGGTAAGTATATAAAAGAAATAATAACTAATAAGGTGATAAAATTATGTATTGTTTATTGGATTCCAATATTGTTTTTATTTGCTGAATCAGATAACACTCTTAATATTTTGATCAAAAGTTTTAACCCACATGAAACTTTGTTAGTCAATCAATTAGAAACAGAGATTAAATTTTTTGATTCCAAGGTTTTAAGATTTGTCCTTACTGTAGATATTATTAAGCACAATAAGAGCTTATACCTTTAATAATAGCTATTAATAAAACAGAACAATTAATAGATTTCAATATAAATGATGTGACAAATAGAAGATTAATTCTTACAATAGATCATATTAAGCACAATAAGAAATTAATAACAATAATCATACTTATAAAACCCAGGTTGTGTGTGTGTGTGTGTGTGTCTGTACGTTTATATATTGGATCGGATTTCTTACATTTTTCAACCGATTTCAACAAAACTTCACAGGACTATGTAAAATTACCTTGCAGTGGTTCTGACAGTGCCAAAAATTGGAAAAACACAATTGTTTTTGCACGAAATCAATTTGAAAGCACGATTAAGAGGCATTGTTTTTGTGGAATGAAAGGGGGACAACTAATATCGAGTTATACTTATTATAAAACCCAGGTTGTGTGTGTGTGTGTGTGTGTGTTCATTTATATATGGGATCGGATTTCCAACATTTTTCAACCAATTTCAACAAAACTTCACTTTTTTTTTTGGCAGGTAGTGTTTGTTATTGTCTTGCACACTTTTTTCTTTATTTTTACATTTAGAATGCTTTAAAAATTCCATTTACAAGACAATTATTCATAATTCTATTCAATTGGTAGACTCATAATGATTGAAAACAATGTTTTTGTTTGAGTTTGGGTTTGGGTTTGACCAATTCGTAAAAAAAAAAAAACATAATTAAGACATGCGTGTCCATCATACTTAAACAATAATCTTTGTCAATTTTATTTTTCAGTCTTTATGATGGTCGTTACATGATCTATCTCTTACTGTTACATCCCCGGGCAACGCCGGGCTCTACTGCTAGTCAACAATAAAATAGAATAATTATAACAATATATTGTAATAAAACTTATGTAATGGACAGAAGATTGGTTATCCCCATAGATATTATTAGGCACAATTTTTTTAAGTGATTAACAACAATAACTTTTAATAATAAAATAAACAATTATTATAACAGACTGTTAGGTTTGTAAAATTTATCTGCTCTTATATATATATAAGATTGGTCATGATGTTAAACATGTCTCATTAAATAATAAAGCCAAATTTTCAGTTTTTTTTAATTTACCACAGGAGAGAAATTTTCGTATGCACTTTTAACATGAGAAAAAATCTCTTTGCTCTAAAATCTACCAGCTACCTAAATACTAAATTTCATTCATAAGATGGGTATGTCATTCAGTATTTTATTTAAAAATTTTAAAGGCAAAAGCTACCTAACCCTATTTCACTCACCAGATGAGTATGTCCACAGTACCAGCTACCAAGGGTTTTAAAGGTACACGCTACCTAGCCCTATTTCACTCCCCCAGATAGGTAAGTCCACCTGACACTTTCTCTATATATAGAAAAGGACATTGTGCTTATGTTAACCATTGTATTCATGTTTAGGTGTAAATAAATATCTTTCTTACATGTTGATAAAGTATTCTCCTTATTCATATCAGCCCCAAAGTAAAAATGGGGCTATCACAATAAGACTAATAAAAGTTATGTGATGGATAGAAGATTCGTTCTTACTGTAGATTTTATTAGGCACAATAAGAGATTAACAACAATAACTAATAATAAAATAGAATTATAACAATATAGACTGTAAGAAAAGTTATGTGACGGATACAAGATTCATTCTTATTGTAGATCTTATTAGGCACAAAAAGAGATTAACAACAATAACTAATAATAATAATAATAAAATAGAACAATTTTTAGAAGAGACTGTAATAAAAATTATATGATGGATAGAAGGTTCGTTCTTACCGTATGAACATTGTTATTATTATAAATAAAAATAAAATATAAAATAAAAGAAATAATAAGAATGAAAATTATAAATAAAATAAAATTTAAACCTTGTTTAAAATAAAAAAAAATAAAAAATAATAAAATTACTCCCAGCATGCAACAGGTACTGTTCATGATGGAAGTACAGACATCCTGCCAAAAGACATAGGAATCACCCTCTTCACCCAAGAACTGTTGGGTTGACAACATGTGTGTAACTTCTCTCTCTGTGATAGGACTTGAGATATTATGAGTGACTTACTCCCATTTATAACATGAACATTATCACAATTGGAATGTAAAACACACACCCATACATAAATAAAATTGTATAAAATTACCATACAGTTTACTATGTTTTTTTTTGTTATGCTATACATTTATTTGTTCTGTTTTTTTTCTCGTGAACACAAGCCCGAATTTATGACTCCTATGGTGTGAGTGAATACCTTCGAGATCTCATTAGAAATAGTAAAAGAGATTAACTACCAATAAAAAAGAACGACCATAACAATATACTGTAATAAAATTTATGCTATCAATGAAAATGCACTGCAAATTATCACACAGAATTTATTAACTAAATACATCACTATTTTCGTTCCCTCTAATTAGGACTTAAGCAGCGACACATCAAATACTCAAAGGCAATTATTTTGTTTGTTGCTGAAAATAAAGACCTGTCCCCAACGTCTACCAGTGCAACATGTCCAGGAAATCAAAATTTTTCAATTTATATGGGAATACTTGAAGGCACTGACTGAGGAAATCTAAAGGACATCTGAGGAAATTAAAATGCGCACTTTTTAGAGAAGTGACTCCAGGAAATTATGAACTATTCCACAGTAATTTCAATGAGTTTCTTTAGAAGAGTCACAAAATAAAACAAAGCAACAAGAAATGACCTCAGTGCCTCCATAAACCTGCTTATAAAAATCAATTTATATTTTTAGATCCTAGGAGAATACTGACATTGATTATATAGTGTTTGATTTTGTTTTCTGGCATATCAACACCTCAGTGGGTCATTTAATGCCAACAAGATTTTTTAGGACAAATTCGTATGAATAGAATATGTATTCTTTGTAAGAAATCAGTTTGCAGATCAGGTTTCATCGATGCATTTTGTAGAGTGTTTTTGCTGAGAGTATTGTTGGTAATACATTTTTTTCTTTTTTGAAAAATGTATTGCTGGTAATTTTTACTATAAAAAAATCTATTTTTATATTTTCAGTGTTCTGACCCCAGTTTGCACATAGCTGGGACCCTAACAGTTGCTACCACCCTGGGTTGAACCTGGAAACAACAGCAATTAAGAGGTGGTTCCTCAAAAACTCCCAGTCAGAGGCCTTGCTGTTAGTTGTAATACTCGGGACACATGTTTTTTGTAATAGGAATTCTTTAGTTTTCATGAGTTGTGTCCCTTGGATGTGTTGAAGAAGCCAAGATGGCGAAATAAATTATACGAGCGCATCACATGTTTGACTTGATATTATATAAATAAATACAAAATACCACACTGTTTTTATAATTGTTAGAAAGAGAAACAAGCCAAATTCAAGTTATGAATTGTAGGCATTGGAATCAAGCAAGTACCAAAATTTGACAATTTGTGAAGTGTTATTATAGCAGACAACAGAAAATGAGAGACATAATTCCAAAGATGCATTGGAATAACAAAAGATACTTTCCAAAAAATAAGCAAAGATATAGAAAAATTTTGTTAGAAAAAAAAAAAGAAAGAGCTGAACTGTTATGTAATAGCAGGTCCTGTTATATGGCAGTGAATGCTGGATAATTTTCTAACAAATGCAGAGGTAATGGAGATATGGTTTTACAGAAGAATACAAAGAATATCATGTATAGAACATGTAATTAATGAGGAAGGTTTAAAGAAAATGCAAATAAAAAGCATATGTGAAGGAAAATAGTTTGAGTTTCTGGGGGACATAATGAGGAAAGAAGGTTTGGAGAATTTTATGATCACTGTACATACTGAAGATATGAAGAGGAAAAGGAAATAGTAAACATAACTAATTTGCCTGCATAAATGGATGTGTGGAAAAGATAGTAAGTGGACAAACATTGCAAAGTGATACAATGGATAAGAAGTTGTGGAGAGCTGTAATCGTCCAAGTTCTGAAGAAAACACATAAAAAAGAATTTACTGCTAAATTCATAATGGTTTTAAAATCGTCATCGCCTGAGAGTTAGAGGTAGGAAGATAAGAAACTTTGATATTTCAAAGAGAAATGGTAGATAGCTGTAATCATCTAAGTTCTAAAGGGGCAAGGCACATAAAGACAAATTTGCATTTCAATTCTTGATGGTTTTAAAATCAACGTCATTTTAGTGTTAGAGGTAGGAAGTTAAGAAACTCTGATATTTCAAAGAGAATTGTGGAATGTTATACATAGTTTTCTGACCAACTGTTCTTTGTGGTTTGGTTTGTTTTGTGGCATATCAAAACCTCAATGGGTCATTTAACACTGACAAATTTTTTTTTTTATGTAATATTTTTGTTTTGTCAAAAATCTATTTCTGGTAATATTTTTTTCCTCAAAAATGTATAGCTGGTAATAATTTTTTACAAAGTATTTCTGGTATTAAAACCTATTTTTACACTTTAATAATGCTTTTTGCCTCAGTTTCAGGGTTAACTATTTTCCCATAGCTGGGAGCCTAACAGGTGCTACCACCCCGGGTCAGGGTGGACCTGGGAACACCAGCAATTAAGAGGTGGTTCCATGCTCCTAAAAACCTTCTGATCAGAGGCCCTGTTGTTGGACGTAGTTTATCATCTTACCCAGGATGGAACTGTTCTTTGTGGCCAAGTTGGTAAAGCATGTTATAAATAAGCAATTACTCTTTGGAAGGCAGGTTCAGGACTTGCCGAAGAGCACAAATTTTTCTTTAATAAGATTTGTCTAACATTCAGGCTGGTAGACAAAAATGAATAAATATACTTTTTAATAAATAAACAGAGCATCTACCTAAATAGTAGTATTTACTAAAAATAATGTTGAAAGTGATAAAAATAGTTTTGTATATAGAAAAACTTACTAATGAATTAAAATGTGGTACAGTGCACTAAGTCAGTGGTGTCCCATCAATATATATATATATATATATATATATATATAAGAAAGAGGTTATAGTGGTTCCAACAAGAGAAAAGTGTATATATTAAAAAGAAGAGAAGAGAAGTGCCACAAACATTTTTGGTTGTAATGTGGATTATTTTTTTAATTTTTTTTTTTTTTTAAATATTATGCTTTATTTTTCATAATTTTATTACACGAGTTTCTGGTCTCTGTTAACCGTCTTCAGGTAAAAAGCGGAGATTTCCAACTCGAATCATAAGGTATTAAAAAAATTAATTTTTTTCCTTTATGTTTTTTAATGTTAAATATTCTCAATTATACAAATCTGTTTTGGCGTTGGCTATCTGAATGTCTTTCTTGTATAGACGAAAGCGCTCGGGACTATGGAACATTTGGACAGTTTCTACACACTCTGTGTCCGAAAAAGAAAGCACTTATTCGAACACAAGAAAAATTAAATAAAAAGCTTAACCGTAGTACCTTGTCTGTCGTTTTTAATGAGACATGCATAAATGAAGGATTTCTGCCTAAATACAGAATATATATATATATATATATATATATATATATATACACATATATATATGTATATATAGATATAGGAAATTGTAGGTCTGATGAAATGGATTGTGATTACAATTCCAATGTAATAAATTATAACCATGGAATATTAGTGTTTCAGCCTTTTATATTATATTCTTACTCTGTCCTGGACATTAAGTTCTACCTGGATTCTATCCTCTTTGGAATTTATTTATATATGCATATATGACCACTACTTTTATCAATATCTCTTCTCTCTCTCTCTCTCTATATATATATATATATATATATATAGTATGATAGAAGAAACCTTCTTTCATATGCTCTTCATGATATATGTGATAATGGTTCTCTCCAACTTTCTATCTCATGAGGCTCTTACCAGTTTTTCTCTCTTTGCTAAGGCCCCCATGCTTCCTTCTGCCATCCATTCATACAAGCTTGTAAGTAACTCACTGCTTCCCCCTATTTCCCTTGCCCTCTATATGCCCTGTGAGGGTTAAGGTTTCCAAGTCCTACTTCCTCATGATGTATACAAGGGATTTCATCTGTTTTTTCCTGATTCTGAATATAAGTATTCTTTCTGTATCTGTCTGTATTTCTGAGATTAACTATTATGTACACTATTTACATTATTCGGACTATTGTTCTCATCTTTGTTGCTATGTTTATCACAACATTTCGGCCATTGTATGCTCCGGCCTTCTTCAGGTGGTTGGAATGTCACACTGAACCCTTTATTTTGCTCACTGGCATAGAATGTTTTAGTTCCACGTGCCATGTCTAATGGATGTCAGTTATCTCCTGTTAATTCCCCTCTTAAAGTTCTCAGCTGCCTTAACCAGGTATTGTGAGTGTGAGTAAAATTACAAATAATATATTTTATAATTAAATAAACAATAATATAACACTAAAATTACTAGCAATACATTTTATCATCTACAAACTATATTTCTAAAAGAACACAGAAAAAAATAATAAAAGTTTTAGTGAGAAATTATCTATAAATTATGGTATTTAATGATGAGAAAAACGAATAATAAATGGTTTAATGAGAAATTATCTCTAAATAATGGTATTTAAAGATGGGAGAAATGAATAATAAAAAGTTTAGTGAGAAATTATCTCTAAATTATGGTATTTAAAGATGAGAGAAATGAATAATAAAAGGTTTAATGTGAAATTTTCCAAAAATTGAGAGGAAGAATTTCTGATTCATGTTGATTATCAGAATTTTTAATAAATAAAATTTTTACTTTAATCTTTATTTTCATCTTTGGCTTTTGAATATTTTAAGAATATCCTGAATACCGAATCAACTGATAATGCAAAACAACAAACATTTCAACCAAAAAAGGCAATCGGTAAATCTGTTTAAAATTTGGACAGATGTTAGAAGCTTCAAGATCAAATTGAATGTAAGAAAACTTCCATCATTGTTTCTGAGATCTCTTGCTAAAATACTGTAAAGGGATTTTCAATATGGCTACTGAAAAATGCATACTGGTTACAGCAGAATTATAAGGTTGCTTGAAACATAACAGAATCATGTGGATGATTGAAATATAAAGGAATTATATGGTTGCTTAAACTATAACAGAAGTGGGGAAAATGGTAAATATACTATTAAATAAAGACAATGTTCTAAACTTTTTTAAAGTACTTTTAATTTCACTTAGAAAACAAAATTACTGCTTTTCCTCCTGAGGTCATTGGACTGATGATGAGATGGTAGGCTATGCTGATGACATAGGTATTATATAGTTGGGATTAGAATAAACTTGATCCAAAAAAAAATCAACATCCTCTACCATGCATTCCAATGCAGGACTATTTTTTTAAAATTAAAATTGCGCAATGGCCAGTCCACACTCAGGACCTGAAGATTGCATCGTGCATGAAATTCCAAGTTGTGCTAATGATGAAGGATAATATATATATATATATATATATATATATATATATATATATGTATATATGTATATATGCTCTTGAAATAATTCGATTGAGCTCTTGGAGAGGAAGCGGTGATTTATAAACAGTAGCTGCTGCTGCTAATGCAATCCTCTTCTTCTCAAATCAAGCTCTCCTAGCTACTGACGTCTTTTGTATAGTAAAATCTTAAAATTGCTCTACCATGTGATGATAGCTTGGGGGTAGAATCTCAGACTGATGCTAAATCAGTCAGGTTTTGATCCCAGCTTGAAGCAATTGGATGTCTAGCCACACTGATGAGCTGTGATACAGTGAAACAGTCTGTATGTAGATGACTATATATGTATAATGAACAACATATAGTTTTGTACCACTTGCTCCAAGTAGAAGAAGATTGAAAGTACTTGGGAAATGAAAAGAAAAGAAATATAGCACATTTCTCTCATCCTTTAACATCAATATATGGAGGGTTATTTGTGAGTATAAACGGATTTTATTAAAAATTAGTAGACATAATGTCTGTAATTTATTCAATCAGACATGCCTAAAAGAGAATTTGCTGCCTAAACACACACACACACACAGTTTTAAATCTTTTAAAAAATCATTTTTAATTCTAAATAGAATTAAAAACGGTTTGGTAAAAGATATATTTTGACAATCACCAATATAAAAGAAAGTTTCCTCAAAGTGATAATGACTTCAAGTAGTCTATCAGTGAAATTTCAGTGAAAGAATTTTGAAAAATAGAGAACAAAACAATTTAATATGCAATTTTTTTATAATTTTAATTAAAATCTAATGAGTCTTGAAAATAAAAGGCAATATGCCTAGGAAAATTCTTCAAATCTAAATTTCAAGTTCAACCTTATTTCCTTCAAGGAAAGATCAGGGTAGAATTGCAAAGACTATAATCAATTTGCCAATAATAGCTCTAAATCTTCAGAGAAGATTTCATTTCTAAGGTTCATTATTATTCTGAAGAATCCACCTTCCAGTGATTAGAATAATGCACTGCAAGAATCAAAGATTGTTATTCCTCCATGTTTGGACACATTTTTTCAAGGAAGACAGAGAACAGACAATTGATTCCAAAGAGTACTTGAGAATTTTTGTCAAATCAAAAGTTGCAGTTAAATGTTCTAAGATAGAAGAATTTCAGAAAATTAGCAATGGTCTTGTCATTGGAACCAGTCTTTTAAAAAGTGAGAATTATACAGTTTTTGATTGCATTTCATAAAAAATTCTAAGGCAAGGTGAAATTTCAAAATGAATCAATGAACTTATCTTTAAAGAACTTAATATATTTTTTTATAGTGATGTTCATTCTGTACAAAGTCCAGGAGCCACTAAAGATAGAGTGTTACAGAACAAGAGGCACAGTTTATGCAGATATATGGGGAAGATAACGGTTAACTCTCGTCTTGAACATGCTAAGATTGTAGTTATCAGGAAAGCATACTCTTGGGAGGGAGTACCGCAAAGCAGCAGGCCTCAGGAAGAATCTACTTGAGTAGAATTTACATCTTACAAAGGGAATATGAAGGAAATGAGGTTGATTCACTACAATGTTCATGGCATTGTGGGTCTTAACCATGAAGGCTAGAACTGGAGAAAATAAGGAAGGAGCACTTTCCATGGAATGGAGAAGGAATGGTTTCATTTGTGAAAATGTCATAGGGTGGAAAATAAACTGTCACAAATTATTTTCCGCCTATTCAAGTCTAGGATTAACTGTTATCATCCCCACATATCCCCATAAACATTACCTTTAACTCTGTAAACCTCTACCTTGAGTGGATCCATTGCCTTTTTGTTATACCGGAACATTACCTATTCTATTGTAATAGACTCTCCCACACATAATAAGTAGTAGTAGTAGCGGTCGCCAGTTGAGCTCAGTGGAGTTGAGTGAGTCAGTCGATGTTGGACATTGAAGTATCAACCGTCACAACTAGATTGCTGTGTCATTAACTATTATTTCAAGTTCTTAACTTTTTGTACGTTGGACCCTTTTAGGACTGACTTAGCGAAATACAAGCCATCACTGTGAAAACTATTCTACAACACTTTTACATCACTTTAAAAAATAAAAATTTAGAGGAAAAAAGCATGACAAAGTTGAAAAAGTTTTTGTGTGAAGCATTTCATCCTTTAGGACGTTATCAAACAAAGTTTATGCTCATGTTGATGTGACTACATATGCGTAGGAGATGCTGGGAATTTTAAATTTAAAAATAATTTTTTTCTTCTATGTTTTAGGTATATGATGCAGCCAATTTCACAACCACTAGGCTATGCAAATGTCCTTTTCTAATTGGAAAGAAACAGAAAATTGTTAACTTACCCAAATGTGGGTCCACCCTGACTCAGATCAAAAACTTGCCGAGGGTTGAGTAACCAACAAAATTTGTGCATCATTTTGGCTCCCTGATTCCCACCGCTTTTTGGATTGATAAACACCAAAAGAGGTTTTGTTGTGGGTGATGGAATGGCTTTCACAATGAATGTCTTTTGTTCATCTTTATTTTTCTTTTTCTTCAATGAAGATTTTTTCCTCTTCCTTAAAGAAGATTTGAAAGATCCCTGCAATGAAAAACAAAATTATTTGCATCAGAAAACAATAAGCACTCAAATTTTCCTATTATTCACCATATTAAGGAGGATCTTTAATGAGTTTGATATTCAGGCTCAGATTTAGGCTTTGAGAAGCCCTTGGGGTAATAGAAATTGGGGACACCTTCATTATGTTGGTCCCCCACTTCTCATGTTCAATATTGTACAATATTGAGCAATTTTGCACTTATAACATGTCTGTGTTCAATGAAGTGTAAAATTGAGGAAAAGCAACATCAAATCTCTACTGGGTTGGTGCATAATTATCAGGCGTTTTTGTAGACGAGTTATTTGTTAATGAAAATTGCTGTTTTGTTTACTTTTTTAAATAAAAATATTTTTTTATTTTTGGGTTATAAAAATGCATATTTGATAATAATGCGCTCTGGAATAATCATTTAAAAATATTATTTCTTTTTTTCATAGTGTTTAAAAAACACCTGATAATTATGCACTAACCCAATATATTGTTATTTTTAATTAAGTAACAAATGAAAGGGCATAATAGCCAGGTGAAGACATATATAAATATTTACTTTATCATTTAAGCATTAAAATTAATTATTTATATGAAAAATGAAATAAAATTTTCCTAACTGAAGAAAAGACAAGAGTTCTCAAAAATTAAAAATGGTAGCCTGTCTAGAAAAAAATGGAAGCCAAATGGCAATGATTGAAAGAAAAGGGAAAAAAAGGGAGAAAAGAAAAGAGAAAGAAAAAAAAGAGAAAAAGAGAGAAAAAGAAAAAAGAAAAAAAAGACAGAATAGATTAAGCAGTGAGTGTAAAGTGGGGAGGCAAAATTGACAAATAATTGTAACATTCTACATGTACACACATCCACGCAGATAGGTGCATGCAAACACCTGCACATATATACTATGAATAAAAAAATCTTGCACCAATGATAAGTGCATATGAAAAAGAAAAATTGAGTAGTATAAGCTATCAATGAAAAGGTCTGTCTACAAAACTTTGGAGTCATGATGCTGAAGATAACATGAATCCACTACCGCTAAGTGGCAAACCTTTTACTTGTATTTTATATATATATATATATATATATATATATAAAATTGAAAGTGGATACTTTAAAATTCCATGATATTATTTTTATTTTGTGAGTTCAAATCAATCCAGTCTCATCAGATCAAACAATTTTACAGCCGAAAAATTGTTTGATCTGATGAGACGAGATCGATTTGATCTCATGAAATAAAATATTATCATGGATTTCTAAAGTATCTGCTTTCATCCTTCATTATTTGCCCTCTTTTTATATTGAATTTGGAATTATCCATAGTAGTTACCAAACAATATTATATATATATATATATATATATATATATATTTTTTTTTTTTTTTTCTGTTCATACTTTATTATATACAATTTATTTAAGTAAATGAACAATATTAAGTTCATTTGCCGAAGTGAATGTTCAAGAAATTTCATAGAAAATATACCTTCTCCATCTGGAATCGAACCTGTGTCATATATAGACCCATCAATTAAATTGATCTGCTATACCACTCGGCTATAGAGAAGTATCTAGCTAGCAATGTCCAAATTACTGTTTATAAACAACAAATCTTAGAAGAACTTTCCCAATCATCATATCTGTTTGTGAAATGTACCTTAATGTAAACATTGACAACATATTATGAAATCCAACAATTATTTAATATATTTTCTGTTTATACATTATTTTAATAGATAAAATTCATTTAATTAGTTTTGTGAGCAGCTATGATTGTTCACTAAAGATTGTTGAAGATTTGTTTTTTTATAAACAGTAATTCAGACTTTGCTAACAGTTCTATATTTTTTTTAAGCAATTCACTCCAAGCAAGGCAGGAGTGACACTAGCATGGAAGGGGCTACAGAGAGTGTGAGTAAGAGTAAAGAAGAGTGTTTGAGGAAAGGATAAAGAGAAGGTCAAGGAATCAGAAGATGTCGATTGACATTACATTTGAATATTTGAAGATTATAGCTATCAAGGAAGAAAGTGATAAAAGGGAGTTCCACTGATGAGAGGTGTGAAATAAGAAGCTGTTGGAGTAGAAGACATGGCTACATTTAGTCATTCTGACCGTGAAAGGGTGGGACCAAGATGCCAACCTAGTAGTGTGCTTAAATTCATGCAATTTGAGAACCAGTGACAGTAGCTTGTTGGAGCAGTTGCTCTGAAAGTACTTGTAGAAAAGGCAGAGGGAAGCCACAGCACATCTGTGAGATAGCGACTGCAGACAGGATACCAGATCAGGACCAATCATGTTGCATATCTATCACTGGATTTTGTCTAGGACCTCGAGATGAACAGCAGGAACACCAGACCATATATGACAGCAGTATTCAATGCAAGGACGAATGGTTGACTTGTAGATCTGAAGGATGGACTTTGATGAGAAGAACCTTCAGGCGCAACATGGAAAACCAACTATCCTTGTGGTAGATGAAGCTATAGATTCAATGTAGTTGTTCCACTTCAGGTCAGTGGTCAGTGTGTGACCAAACAGGCATAGAGAGGTGCTCTCATGGAGCTGAGCATCAGCCATCCTGATTGTAGGCAGGGAGGGTTCTCTTTGGTGGGTAACTGAAAGCAGTTTTATTTTAGAAGCATTGAAGTTTACAAGCCATTTCCAACCTGAGTCAACGACAGAGTGGAGGTCCTTCTCGAGGCCTACTGCCAGATTAGTTTTATCAACGATGCCAGATCTACTATTAAGGCAGGAGTAAATTGTAGTGTCATCAGTGTAGATGTCAACTTGGGAGTTGATGACATCAGGAAAATCGTTGATGAAGATCAGAAACAGTGCTGGACCCAGTATAGAGCCATGGGGAAAACCAGTGTTTGTGTGAAAGGAACTGGAGGAGAAACCATTAGGACATGGTTTGACAAGAATGATTTAAGTCAAATAATTTTCCTGTAATGCCGTATCCCTGAAGCTTATGAAGAAGTCCAGCATGCAAGACCCTATCAAATGCTTTAGAGATATATAAAGCAATGGCTTGAGCTTCCCCATTATTGTCAAGTGCTTGGTATATAAATTCAGTTATGGTCATGAGCATGTCATCAGTGGACCAGGCAAAGTGGAAACCATATTGCTTATCTGAGAACAGATCATCGGATGTAAGGTGCTTGATCACTTTGGCATTGATTAAAGCCTCACAGACTTTGCCAAAGAGTTGAAGGAGACTTATAGGACAGCAGTTAAATAGGTCAGAAGGGACAACAGATGAGGACTTCCAACAGTCCGGAAAGCAAGAGTCAGTGAGGCAATCATAACATAGTTTGGAGAGGACTGGTGTCAGTTCAGGAGCACATTTCTTCAGGACAACTGCCGTTATCCTGTCCCTGCTACTAGTCTTATAGGGGTCTAATTTGAAGACAATACCCAAAACCATCAATGGGATTACGTTTATGTTACTCAACAGAGCCTCAGTTTTAGGGGGAAAATCAGGTGTGGGTACTCTGGCTGAGTCAAGCGTTGAATTTGATGAGAATTTCTGAGCAAAGCATTCAGCCTCATCAGTTGAGGAAGTCAGTACCTCAAATTGATTGAATTGAGGAAGTATTAAGGATTTACTGTTGTTCAGCACACTCTTGCAGAGTTGCCAATAATCTCTAGAACCAAACTCATGAGATGCAATACATTGTTTCATTTTTCCAGCAAATAGTAGTTTTGCTTCATTGAGGACATGCTTGAACTCATTATCGGCAGAGACAAAGAGATGCCTATTGCGATCAGACATGTCACTTCAGTACAGATGGAAGAAGTGATTCCTATGGAATGCTGAGCAAGCATCTGTGAACCAAAGAGATGAGCGTAATTTAACTTTGTATCTTTTTGCAGGGATGAAAGCCTCAATTCCAGCTTTAACCCTGTAGGAAACCTCAGATGCACATTTTTGAATGGGGCATTAAAAACCACATTCCAGGGGACATCACAGAACGAGTCGCAGTCTGCGTGTTGATAACAGAAAGATAGTCTGTTAGTTGGAGGTTCTTTGCTGAGGGAGGAGTAGAAGGAGATGTTAACTGACACTATGGCATAATCAGAGTTGCCAAGAGGGCAGAGCTATGTTACATGATAGAAGTCGGGGACGAAGGTAAAACAGAGATCGAGAAGGGAAGTCTTACTCTCAGGGTTACTGGGGAAATGCGTAGGAAAATTAACCACTTGTGTGAGGGATTGAGTGATTGAAAAGTTAAGGGTTTGTATTCCAGTGAGGTCAGTTATAGAATTTTTAAGCCATGTGGTATAGTGGGCATTAAAGTCACCAAATATTAATATATATAGGACACAGGCTTGATTTTTTTTTTGGAGAATGTATATTTTCTACAAAGTTTCTTGAACATTCAGGTTGGTAAATGTCATTAATACTGTTTATTTAAAAAAACAGAGCATTTACTTAAATGAATTGTTGGACTTAATCCATTTCATTATGTATATATATATATATACACATACAAGGTGTCCATAAAGTACGTGTGCACTTAAAAAAATTATAACTTTATTTGTATTTGCAATAGAAATAATCTGTAAAATGTTATAAAGTTTGATGTACCTAGTTTTGAGTATGGCTAAAATAACTAATGTGATTTCAGGCATTACTGTAAATCAGTTGGCAAATGTTTTCCGTGAACTGCAAAATTGTATTACCCTTTGTATTGCTAATGATGGAGGACATGTGGAAACTTAAATAAAATTTCAATAAAACCTTAAAAATATAGATTTACTTCTTTTTAATCCTTTTTTACAAATTATTTCTATTGCAAATACAAATAAAGTTATAAATTTTTTAAAGTGCACACGAACTCTATGGACACCTTGTATATATTCTAAGGAATATTTATTTTATATGTTTATTATCTAAAATTGGTACAAATCATCAGTTGACAGCCCGTATCTTCATTTCACTCCTTTTCATTCAATATCCATTTCCTTTAGGCATATGGCGATATCAGATTGGAATACCAGTGCCCATATGATCACTGAAGTAAAGCAACATTTAGCCTGGTCAGTACCTAGATGAGTGACCACTTGAGAATAGCAGGTGCTGTAAGTTTGGATGTGCAGTGGTGTAATGGATAATGGCTCAGAATTGTTAATCAGAGAGTCAAGTTCAAATTCCAGCTGGTTTTGTTATATTCACTTATTCGCAATTACACTTGGGAAAAGGTATGAATCCACCTCTTTTCTTCCCAGCAATGGGTTAATTAGTAAGACTTGTTTCATTAAATCATTATCGTCTCAAAAACAAAAAAAATTCTTACAATCTAAAAATATTTTCCAAAAACATATTAAACTCCTTGTTGATAAGTTGTAAAAAATGAATAAAACAATCAAAAATCTATATGTATATAAAAAGTTGCATCAAAAAATAAAACAAAGTCCCGGATGTAGATAATGTGTGTGTGTTATTTAACCTCTAATTCAAAGAAACCTAAAATAACTAAGGGATCAAATAATTCTAATTTGTTTCATAGGAACCCCTTTAAATCTGAAAATAAACAAAAACAAAACTCCTCTGTCCTGAAATTTTTTTTTTTTTTTTACTTTTAAGAATTTTTCTAGTTAAAGGCTCCATGAGAATGGAATTTTCTAACCTATACATAAATCCAGTACTAGTGAGGTTCTATTTATTGGTGCAATATAATTTTTTTCTTACTTTTATTCCAGCACTTGATTAACCCATTAAGGCACATGATAAAATCTGGTATTGAGAATAAAAATTAAAAGAAGGCGGTACGTTTAATTACAAATTTCTAAAATAATCCAAAATTAATTACAGACTTCTAAAAAACCTGGTACTAATTATTGGTTTCTGTTCATTAATGCTCACTAGCAGCAAGGGGCTTTGATTGGGTAATTGGAGGTTTTGAGGAGCATGGAAGCAACATTTAATTACTATTGCTAAATCCAATGTTAAACATTGACCCCAGAGCAGTAGCACCTGTTAGGGTAACACCAGCTTTTAAATAATGAAGAAAATTCAACAGTGGTCAGAGAACTGGGATAATATAAAAATATATTTTTATATTGAAAATACCAGCAGTATATTTTTATAAAAAAAATTGCCAACAATACATTTTGAAAGCAAAATTAAAAGCTACATATTATAAAGTAAAATTACAAACAATATGTTCTTTAATTAAATAAACAATAATACAGCACTAAAATTACTAGCAATACATTTTTATCATCTATAAACTATATTTCTAAAAGAACAACACAGAAAAAAGTAATAAAAGATTTAGTGAGAAATTATCTCTAAATTATGTTATCTAAAGATGAGAGAAATGAATAATAAAAGGTTTAGTGAGAAATTATTTCTTAATTATGGTATTTAAAGATGAGAGAAATGAATAATAAAAGGTTTAATGAGAAATTATCTCTAAATAATGGTATTTAAAGATGAGAGAAATGAATAATAAAAGGTTTAATGAGAAATTATCTCTAAATAATGGTATTTAAAGATGAGAGAAATGAATAATAAAAGCTTTAATGAGAAATTATCTCTAAATAATGGTATTTAAAGATGAGAGAAATGAATAATAAAAGGTTTAACGAGAAATTATCTCTAAATAATGGCATTTAAAGATCAGAGAAATGAATAATAAAAGGTCTAGTGAGAAATTATTTCTTAATTATGGTATTTAAAGATGAGAGAAATGAATAATAAAAGGTTTAATGAGAAATTTTCAAAAAATTATTGAGTGGAAGAATTTCTGATTCAAGTTGATTGTCAGAATTTTTAATAATCTTTTTCTTAATTTTTATTTTCATCTTTGGCTTTTGAATATTTTATGAATATCCTGAACACTGAATCAACTGATAATGCAAAACAACAAACATTTCAAACAAAAAAAAATGCAAAAAAATCTGTTCAAAAATTTGGACAGATGTTAGAAACTTCAAGATCAAATTGAATGTAAGTAAAACTTCCATCATTGTTTCTGAGATCTCTTGAATAAAATACTGTAAAGGGATTTTCAATATATATACTGAAAAATGCATACTGGTTACAGCAGAATTATAAGGTTGCTTGAAACATAACAGAATTATGTGGATGATTGAAATATAAAGGAATTATATGGTTGCTTGAACTATAACAGAAGTGGGGAAAAATGGTAAATATACTATTAAATAAAGACAATGTTCTAAACTTTTTAAAGTACTTTTAATTTCATTTATTTTAAAAAAATTACATTTTTCCTCCTGAGGTCATTGTACTGATGATGAGGTGGTAGGCCATGCTGATGACATAGGTATTATATAGTTGGGATTAGAATAATCTTGAACAAAAAAAAAAAAAAATCAACATCCTCTACCATGTGTTCCAATAGGACTATTTTTTTTTTTAATCATTTCATCCCAAACAAGGCAGGAATGCCACTAGTTTACAGAGGGTTACAGAGAGTGAATTTGAGAGAAAAGTTTGGGTATAGGGGGAAATGAGGAAAAGGATAAAAGCGAAATGCAGTTCAAGAAGATGGCAATTGGCATTGCATTTAAATTTTTGAAGATTGTTGTTATCAGGGAAGCAAATAAACAGAAAGGAGTTCCACAGGTGGGAAGTGTGTGAAAAAAAAATATTGGAATAGAAGTGATGGTTTACATTTGCCTAATTCAACAGTAAAAAGGGTTTCTTTAGATGCCAACTAGTATACATTAAACTCATATAGTCCAGGCATTATATCAAAAAAAACTTTATAATGCAGTAGCCATGAAAATATTTGTAAAAAGATAAACCTTTCCAAGACAGAAAATATAATATGGAATTGGAATAAAAGCAGTGATGGCACTTCCCCTGAACCCATCATAAAAATTCAGGAATTAGTAAATAGTAAACATCTTGGTATATGGATCACTTATAACACATTTGGTAGATCTTACTTATTATAAAATGCAGATTGTGTGTGTGTGTGTGTGTGTCTGTAACGTTTATATATTGGATCGAATTTCCTACATTCTTTAGCCGATTTCAACAAAACTTCACAGGACTACATAAAATTACCTTGTGATGGTTCTAACGGCGTCGATAATGGGAAAAACAAAATTGTTTTTTTTTTTAAAATCAATTTGAAAACACGATTAAGACACATCATGAGAATGAAAGGGGGACAACTCACCCACGAAAATGTAAACAAAAGAGCATAGCATGATGAAAAAAAAATTCGAACTTGACGAAAACAAAATTTTATCGTCTAATGTTCATATTATTATTAAAGAGGAAAGATCAAAGTATTTTTGGGGTATTTTTTTTTACATTTTTTAATCGTTCCTAGCACGTCTGAAATTTTCGTTAAAAATATTGTTTTTTTTTTTTGGTCAAAAAAAGACAGATAATCAATCATTTTCAATCATTTTTTTTCGATTTGATAAAAAGATTAAAATCTGACTTTGATATTCTCTTTTAAAAATCAATTATCATTTTTTCAAAACTGATTTTAATAAAAACAGAAATTATACTGTTTATTTAAAATATTTTGAACCAAGCTTAACTTAGCTTCTGCGCCGAAAAAAATGTAATTTGAAAATAAAACAAAGCAGGTCATAACCTTTCGCGTCGCTTGACGATTGACGAAAGGCACATTCATGACGTTTAGATAACTTACGGGAGGATAATTCTTTCTACGGATGGAAGGAAGTGAAATTATTTAAGTGAACAAATTATTTACCTCGTTACTTTTAAGGAAAAACTTTCAGCGCTCTAATTTTTTTTTTTTTTTTTTTTTGTACTTAGCTTTCATTTTTACGTTTACGATGCTTTATGGAAAATATAAAGAAATTAAAAAAAAGACTGTTAATAGTGAGATTAAATTTCATAAGAAAAAAGGTATCTAATTAATTTAGGTACCTTTCTTATGAAATTTTATCAGAAGTGTACATAAAATACTATAATTTTATGTACATTTATTACATTTTACTGTGTTATTTGTATTTCCATTCATTTTATTATTAATTTTGATATTTCATTTATGGAAAAATGTCATAACTGAGATTAATATAAAAATAAGATCATATAAATTAAAGTTTAGCAGTAGTTAAATTTCATAAGATGATACTGTTACTTGTAGGTACCCTTCTCAGTTGAAATTGAAAACTCAAATTAACTTCTCCATACGTGTTTCGCAAAAAAAGTAAAGGGCTTAACAGCGGAGAACAATGCTGAACTCAAATAATGCAACTAAATTGTATTCTGGTTGGTCTTCCGTACTTGATAATTACTGTCCGACTATAAACACAAAAATTACATTTCTTAATTACCATGGCTAATCTGATTGGTCCAAATTATACAATTTTCAAAGCGCTAGACAATGACAATCTCACACGGACATTTTGAAAGGTTGATGTTGCTTTTAACTAATGTTAAAATATTTTTTTAAATTCAATTTAAACATTTTTTTAAAATCTTTTTAAAATTAAAGAAATAAGAAATAATTGTATTAAAAATTCAATTTTCATTGAAAAAATTTTTTGCTTTCAGAAAATATTGTCCATATTCATAAAAACAAATTAAAACAAATAAAAGCATTTGAAACTAAATAATATATTTGTTTTATTGAGTTTTGTATGTTACAATTCACAGCTGATTTTCAGGTACGTTGGCCAAAAAAAAAAAAAAAAACATGATTTGCATTCTTCAAAGCCTTGTGCTTTTAACTATTGTAATCACTAAAACCGATGGTCTCGAATTTCTAGAGTTTTTCATAAAATTAGTTATGGGGGTGTTAATAAATATAAAAAAAAATATTTCTGCCATGACTTTAATAAAAAAAAAAAAAATATTTATAATAATTTCGATCATCTGTGAATAGTTTCTGAAAGTTTCATTAACATCTGACAATTATTTTTATTTTTGCAAGATTTTCCAAATTAATGTGTGTAAAAAAAAAAAACGCGCTAAAAATTATCTATGTTATTATTTACTACCCCTTGTTGCGACAAAGAGAAACAAGGTTTTTAAATCAAAATTTAGAATATTCTAAAAAGATGGAAAAATTTTTAAAAAATAATTAAAAAAAATTTAGTCTATCCTCTTCATAAAAACATAAGCATTTTGACGATAAAATTTTGTTTTCATAAACTTTAACGCGTCTTTTTCATCAGACTATGCTCTATGTTTTAGCGATTCCGTGGAGTGACTTAGGTTAAAAAAACCCAGTTTGTTGTTTGTGTGTGTGTGTGTGTGTGTGTGTGTGTGTGTGTGTGTGTGTGTGTTTCTTTATATATGGGATCGGATTTCTTACATTTTTCAGCCGATAAAACAAACATCCACTTTTTTTTTTTGGCAGGTAGTATTTCTTATTGTCTTGCACACTTTTTTTTTTTATTTACATTCAGAATGCTTTAAAAATTCCATTTACAAGACAATTGTTTATAATAAAATTCTAATTCTATTCAATCGATAGATTCATCATAACGATTTGAAAACAATGTTTTTTTTGAGTTTGACCAATTCGTAAAAAAAAAAAAAATTAAGACATGCGTGTCCGTCAACCTAAACAATAATCTTTGATCTCTACTGATTGTATCAATCGAAAAATCGGATAATTCTTTATCTTTAGGGAAAGATAATTCCACGTACTTTGCCAGGCCGTTTTACAATTTCTTTTGCAATTTGTTACAAGGCAGATCAATAAGGCATTGGTTCTGTTTTAAATTTAATTCAATATTTAAAAGAAAGTATTAAGAAATAATTTAAAAATGCCATTTTTAAGAAATTTGATAGACAAAAAACAACAATATTTCGAAGATGATAATTATTAAGGAAAGAACACAGTACTTAATAAATTATTAATAAACCCAAATAAAGTTAATATTTTTTGTATTAGAAACAACGAGTGGAAAATATATTCAAATCAGAATTCTAATTATGAATCACCACAAGCAAAATATGGCAATTTTTTTACTGTATTCAATAAGTAAAAATCATAAATTGTAAAAGATTACAAAAAAGGCTACCTACATTTTTTTGTTAATTTTTTGATCCACAAAACTTCACTTTTTTTTTTTTCTAGTGTTTCTTATTGTCTTGTTATTTTTTTTTTTTTACATTCAGAATGCTTTAAAAATTCCATTTTTAAGACAATTGTTTATAATTCAATTCTATTCATAATCGACAGACTCATAAAGTTGTAAACAATGTTTTTATTGAATCATGGGTTTTCCAATTCGTTAAAAAAAAAAAAAAACTAATTAACACATTTACTCTTCAACCTTAAACAATAATCTTTGTCAATTTTATTTTTTCAGTCTTTATGATGGTCGATACTTTATCTATCTCTTACTGTTACATCCCCGGCAATAGCCGTGGTACATCACTTAATTTTGTCTATGTTGGTAAATTAGAAATTATTAAAAATAGTTTTTTTTTCAATTGGCATAATTGTTAATTTTTTTTTAAAAACCAAAAAACATTAACCTTTTAAAATCACTAAAAATCAATCATGTTTTGATGACTAAATAAGAACAAATGTAAAAATTTTAACGTTTGGTTTTGTAATTTTTGCTTAAAATGTCAAATTCTGTTCCATCTTAAAAAAGAATCACTTTCTGAAGAAGGATTAAAATTTCATTGAATGAATGAAGTATACAATACTTTTTGTACTTATGTGTTAATGGAAAGATAAACTGTTTGATGATTGCAACCACTGCATTGCAACAAAAAAGATATAAATGAAAAGATGTTATTTTTTTGTGATCGATCTTATGATAAAATCCAAGAATAGAATGGTTGTCATGCTATTTAACCATCAAGCTGGTAACACAGCAACAGAGTTGATTTTAAAAATTCAGAAAGGTAATAGTATTCTGTTACTTGAAAGTAATGAACTCTGCAATAGATTGTAAAACAGCTAAATTGTTTGATAAGAAAATAGATAGATTATTTCAAGACATTTCATTAAGCAGGAACATTGTTGATGAATGGATATGAAATAAATGTGACTGAATCAACAGTTGAAGACTTTTATCATCAAGGTTTTGAACATTTTCTATTGCTCTGGATGAGACTGTTGACATAGCTGAATACATAGTCTATCCCATTTTCATCAGGGTGGTGAAAATGAATTTCAAATTTATGAAGAATTAATTGAAAAAGTCCCAATGCATGATACTAACAATCAAGAAATTCATAATTGAGAAAGTTGAACAGCCTCCATGAGTATGGCCTTTGATTTGATCCATTAAAAATATCTATGATGGTCTGCAATTAGTTAGAGACATAAAAATGTTGGTGACCTCCTTTTGTTGATATAAAACATATATCCAGATTCAACATTCAAAATTTTCATGTATAATTCAAAAAGAACTTATGTTCCAAAGATTTTAAAATTAGATTATGTGTTGAGTTTTGTCATAAAAGTGAACTTTATCAGAGATTAAAAACCACATCACCGTCAGTTTAGCCAGTTATTGGAAGATTGAATAATCAGTTCACAAATGTCCTATTCTTCACAGAAGTTTGGTGGTTTTTCATGTCACAAGGTATTGAAAAGATTTTTTTTATTGCAACACAAAATTTTTATGTTTTTGGAGACGAAGGGTCAAAACACAGATGAATTGAAAGATGAAAGCCGATTCCAAGATCTAGCTTTTTCAGTGGATATTACTGCCCAATTACATGACCTTAATTTGAAATTACAAGGTAAAAATAAGCTCATCATTCAGTTATATGATGATATCAAGTGTTTCATTGCAAAATTAGCTTTATTGAAGTCCCAGTTGTCACATGAAAACTTGATTCATTTTCCTATGTTTAAAAGAGTTGAAAAAAACTGTTAATACTGAGTCTGTATTTATCTTTGCTAAGTAAATTTATCTGGAATTGCTGTCAAAAAAATTTCAATGACAATTTTGTAATTTTTCATCTTGTGAAGATCAATTTGCATTATTCTCAGCACCATTCCCTTTTGATGTTGCACCAGCAGAGGAAAGTCTACAGATGTAACTGCTGGAAATGCAGACTGACTCAATACTCAAGGTAAAGTACGTAGATGTAGGTGTACCCAGATTTTTTGATACCTTCTTCAGACATTTAAGAACTTCAGAAAGTTTGCATAAATTAATTATGGTAATGTTTGGTTCCACATATGTCTGTGAGCAGTTATTTTTTATTTATGAAAAACCATAAACATCTCACAGAACCAGATTAACTGATGAATATTTGTCATCTTTGATTGAAATTGGATCTACACAGATATTCTAAACTGATATAGTTTGTCTAAAGTGATGTCAATCATCAGAATAATATAAAAATGATTAAATTGTACTAGCTTTTATTGTAGGTATTTTGTATTTGAAGTTTAGTTACTACTAGCTGTGATTAATGTAAGACTGTAAGCATGTGTGACTCTTGAGGCTGCAGATATGGTTGATGTGCCCCTCCATATGCCCGGAGTTTGACATGTCTGCTTTAGAGCAAAAAAAGACTTCTCATTGAATTTCTGGGGTGAGAAGTCATCATTACATAGATTATTTCTTCTTCTTCAGTACATTAGCAGTCATGGCTCTCCACAATTTCCTGCCCTCTTAATAAATGTTATCTTTTATTTATCTCTCAAAAAATCCTGTTCTGCTATCCATTTACCCAAGATCAATAAGTAGCTTATGCTTTCTTTTTCTCTGTCCCTCTTGGTATCAATCTGTCTTGTGAGCATCAAATTTTCCAAGCCCTCTTTCCTAATTATGTACTTTAGAAATTGCAGTTTTCTCTTCCTAATGTTAAGTTTCAGTTTCCTTTTTGTTTCCATTTTCTCTAAAACTTTGTCTATGTGTTATACCGGAACATACCTATTCTATTGTTAACAGACTCTCCCACAGATAATAAGTAGTAGTAGTGACAGTCGCCAGGGCTCAGTGGAGTTGAGTGAGTCAGTCGATGTCGGACATTAATGTATCATCACTACAACTAGATTGCTGCATCATTAACTATTATTTTCAAGTTCCTAACGTTTTGTATGTCGAACCTAATTTAGGACCGACTTAGTGAAATACAAGCCCCCACTGTGAAAACTACTCTACAACACTATGGCAGTAGTGTGTAGAAGAGGGGTGAAGACGGCCCTGGGCATATATATCTGGAGGGTATCCAATAAGAGTGAAATAAAAATTTACTTTGTATTTAATTTGAATAAAGTTTTTATTTCATGTTTCATCTGTTTTTACATATTTAAAATGTCTCCCTTTCTCATATTACTCAGTACTAGGCCTTATAGTTCCACCTACTTGAGTCTTAGTGACATACAATCAAGGAGTTGGCCCTGAGCATCACCAAACCTCTGCTTGCCACTAGACCATAGTATTCTCAGCATCCTTCTGTAGAACCACATTTCTGTTGCTTCAAGTTTCTTCTTCAGCTGTGAGGAGATTGTCCAGCATTCACTGCCATATAGGAGGACTGATGTTATGTCATAGTTCCGTACTCTTTCCTTTGTTTATAAAGAAATTTTTCTACAGTATTAAAATATGTTCAAATCTGTATTCTCCCCCATCACACCTTGTACAGTGATTTCTTCAATACCAAATCATTGTGTGTCCTGGGTAAGATGATTAACTATATCTGCACACTGGGTATGATGATAAACTACACCCAATAACAAGGCCTCTGATGAGATTTTAAGGAGCATGGAACCACCTCTTAATTGCTGTTGTTCCCAGGTCCACCCTGACCCGGGGTGGTAACACCTGTTAGGGTCCCAGCTATGGGCAAATAGTTAACCCCCAAACTGGGTTCAAAACACTATGAAAGTATAAAAATAGGTTTTAATACCAGAAATACATTTTTGGAAAAATTATTACCAGCAAAACGTTTTTGAAAAAAAAATATTACCAGCAATAAAAATTTTGTCGGCATTAAATAACACATTGAGGTTGATATACCATAAAACAAACCAAACCAAATCACTGCTGGTATGACTCCTGAAAGTACATTGCTGAATATTTATAGCTTCAGAGTAAAAATTAATAAATTGAATTTTTATGTAGAAAGGGTCATTACCGCTGCCTCTACCTCTTCTACTTTACCTTAATAATCAACCTATAAGTATACTTTGATCTTTTTTCAATATCTATGGTGATGTTACAATTGTACATGGGTGCACTTCCAAAACTCTAGATAACCAGAGCCTGGTAGCTGATCTCTCCTCTGACTGAGCTCTAACAGCTCAGTGGAAAAAAAACGGCTGATCATATTCAATAACTCAAAAACCAAACTAGTGATGTTCCACCATCACTGAGCTGACCCTATTGTGTAGTGAATGGTTCTCCTGTCTGGAGAGCCCATAACAAAACAGACCTCAAGTAGAACTTATACATACAATTCATCACTAAAGATGTTGGTTGGGTCCCTGCACCGTTCTAATAAGTACCTGACTCCTCCTGCTATGCTCTACCTTTACAAGATCCAAATAAGGCTGAAAATGGAATACTACTGCCATATGCAGACAGGAGCTACACAGTCTTCACTTTCCAATCTTGATAGCGTCCAAAACATCTTTGTGGGTGATGAATCATTTTCCATCCTCCAACCAATTTACCACAGATGAAATGTTGCAAGCATCTTGCTACTCTTTAGCTATTTCTATGGAAAGTGCTCAGATGAACTACATTCCTTTGTTCCACCAGTTTTAACTTTCACAGCTAAGACCTGACATGCCACACACATTGCAGCAAACCACTTTCATTCACTTTGTGTTCTATTGGCAATTTCTAAGTTCCACTTGAACAATTTCTTCCCACAAACTACTTATTTTATTGAACCAACTCTCACTACAATCTTAACCTGTTCACATCTCGGGTTAACCATTATGTTCTCCATATATACTCATAAACTATGCCCCTGTTGTGGAGTGATTTCACAGTGGAGGTTTGTATTTGTACTAAGTCGGTCCTAAAGTAGGTTTGACGTACAAAAAATTAGGAACTTGATATAATAGGTATAACACAGAGTAATCTAGTTGTGGTTGCTGATACTTTAGGATTCGACTGTCATCCGACATCAACTAACAGACCAACTCTCTTGTTACTCTTACTACTCCTACTTATTATAGGTGGGAGAGTCTATTAACTATAGAATAGGTGTGTTCCACTATAACAGTCCCTTACCTCTTACTCTGTAACCCTTTATCATTAGTGGCTCTTGGGTCTTGGACAGGGTGAACAGTATTGTAAAAAAAAAATGTATATGCTTATGTAAAATTCAAAATGGCTCTTGGGCCTTGGGACAAGGTGAACAGTATTGTAACAAAAAATATATGCTTATATAAAACTCAAAATGGCTCTTGGGCAGGGTGAACATTATTGTAAAAAAAAGTATATGCTTATGTAAAACTCAAAATGGCTCTTGGGTCTTGCACAAGGTGAACAGTATTGTAAAAAAAAGTATATGCTTATGTGAAACTCAAAATGGCTCTTGGGCAGGGCAAAAATTCTTGTTAAAAAAAAAGTATATGCTTATGTAAAACTCAAAATGACTCTTGAGGCTTGGACAGGGAGAAAATTATTGTAAAAAAAAGTATATGCTTATGTAAAACTCAAAATCACAAGAGCCAGAATGATTAGTGTACTGACGGTTGTTTTCAATGGTAAAGATTTGTAGACATTATCTGAGAAAAACAATGCTGAAGTGCAGACTGGCTAAACATTGTGGCAATGATAAATACAATGAGATCAATTGTCTAAACAACTCTTACAATGATAATGATCTCTTTCAATATGGACTACACATCTGAGTAAGGCAAGAAATGAATCAACTGAAATATAGTGCCAAAAACAAATGTGACATGAAGAATAAAATCAACAACACAAACAATTCCAATTTGTGTTAATGTATCATTCCTTTTGTCAAATCTTCTCATGAGAAAATATGCCTGTTTTTTTTTTTTTTTTTTTAACCTTTTTCTGAGTATTTTCTTCAACTTTTTGGGGCCTCTGTTGTCTCATCATCTTTTGAAGCCAGTATTTTTTCATCTCAACAAAATGATTTTAGTGCAAAACTTTGGCTGACATATTCTTCAGTGTTCCCCAAATATGTGATGCTTCTGATGGTCATTCTTTTTATTTTTTTTTCATCTCCTTAATAAGAAAAATACACTCATTGGATTAACAGGACTGAGTTATAAGGTGTTGCTTTTGTAGAGTTAATATAAGAATGCATATACTTGGAGGAAGTCTATTCTTATTCAGAAGTTGTCCTTTATGTTTTGAGACATTACTAAATTCAAATAACAAAAACCAATAAAATCATTGAGTACCCTGTCAGTTGCAGTCAAGTAAATTATATCACTGGAGTATTCCCACATACCAAAGTGAACACTATTTAGCATACCTATGTATACCATTTTGACCCACATGCAAACTAAACCTCGGTCTATCTTTTGGATCCTTGTGCAAACGGAACTTAGCTCTACCTTTTGGACCCTAGTGCAAACCAAACCGATGTCTATCTTTTGGACCCTCATGCAAACCAAACCTATGTCATAATAAATTTTGGACCCTTGTGCAAATTTCTTCTATGTCTACCTTTTGGAACCTCGTGCAAACCAAATGTTACCTTTTGGACCCTCGTGAAAAAAACGAAACCTATGTCTACCCTCGACCTGTTTTAAACCAAACCTATGTCTACCTTTTGGACCCTCATGCAAAACAAACCTATGTCTATCTTTTGGACCCTCGTGCAAACCAAACCTATGTCTACCTTTTGGACCCTCGTGCAAACCAAACCTATGTCTACCTTTTGGACCCTCGTGTAAACCAAACCAATGTCTACCTTCTGAACTTTTGTTATAATCAACAAATTATGAAGGTAATATTTGAAAAAATATATATGAGCATATGTATGGCCAACTGCTTAAAACATTGGCATATTTGCCAGGAAGATGACTTCTTCATAATATCCATCTGAGGAGATGATCCAAGCCATAAAGCTTTCTGATCGACGGTTTCTGTCTACTGGCCTTGTTTAAACTGTTGATGACACATGATGATGCTCTCTCTCCTAGAAACTGTAACTAAGGCCCACTCAACATTTTGAAGTATGAGCCACAAATTGGGTTTGTGGATGCTGAAGTAACAAATAATGTGCCTGAGCAGACATCTGCAAAAGGAATTAGCTAACTACCCTAGTAGTTATGCATACTCAGATAAAAGCATCCTTCTATCCATATATATATATATATATATATATATATATATATATATATATATATGCAGAGAGAGAAAGAGAGAATACCCAAAAACTTCATCTAAGAATTTCAGATAAAACATAAAAATTACCTAAAATCTGATGTTTTCTGGTGTAAGATGTGGTTTGGTAATTTTAACATCTTAAAGAACCATTTTGACTTCCATGAGCATGGCTGATGCTAAGCTCCAGGAGAGTAACTCTCTGTGCTTCTTTGGTTCCATGTTTTCCACAGACATGAAGTGGAAATATTACATTCAATCAATTGCTAAGTCTGCTGCTTGGAAAGTCAGTGTCACACAAGACAATTTCTCTTGCCAGATTCTATCTTACATACTTATAAGTCTACCATTCATCCAGGCTTTGAATACTGCTGCCACATCTATCCTAGTGGACCTGCTATATGTCTCAAGATTCTTGACAAAATCTATAAAGGAATGTGCAATGTTATCAGTCCTGATCTGTCATCTTAGCTTCAGTCACTTTCCAACTAGCTTCTCTGTATCTTTTTATATATTTCCATGGTAATTGTTTTGATGAGCTTTCCTCTTTGGTATCTTGACTTTACAAGTATATTACTAGATTGACAGGTCTCATCAGTTTACAGATAAAATGTGAGGATGTAACCTTATGTTCTATGCTAAAAATATCTTCTCTTGCACTTCTCATTTCTAGAACTCTCTTCCAGTCTTTGTCATTGTTTTTTTGCTGTCAATTCTTTTTTATTGTCCTGTTTTTCACTCCCAGTAACCCCATGCATACTGGTGGCTTTTATTGCCTTGCTTGCAGTGAAATGATTAAAAATATCTCATTGAAGTATGAAATATCTATCATGGAAAATCAGCAAAAAATATCTCTGAAAATCATCAGAGATTTACACATCTTTGGAAATCTCCAGTAATGAAGATTTCCAGAGATATAATTTTCTACCAATGTCTTTCTTTGAGGAAGACATTTCATCTGGTAAGTACTTTAAACTTATGGGTAGTCCCTTATGCATTTGAAGAAAAGTCAAGAATATATTTTTGCTGAAACACTATCTTAAATAATATGTAAAAATAACATGAAAAATATATAGAATCATGAAATCTGAAGAGGAAAGAGATTTAAAAAAAAACAAAAACAGTGAACATGAAAACAGAATGTTAAAAAATCTATGGAATGAAGCTAAAATTTTATCTTCAAATATCAGAAAGGATTATGTTTCATAGTTTTCACTCTTTTAGTTAGATTAAGTTGATTTAATTTAAAAAAATATCAACACTTGTTAAATGATGTAATGTTGAATAAAAATTTTATAAGGCAAAAATCACTACATATTAATAGATAAACAGATGTAGGTTTGGTATTTGTTATGGTGACCTATCGACATTAGAATGAACTCTTTCTCTTTTATAAATACTAACCTGTGAGACTTCCTAAGGAAGCAGTGGAGATGCAGTGTAACCTGATAGTTCAGACGGACACTTCTATCTGCTGACTAATAACACTCTTATTTTGTATATATGTTCTGTTATTTCAATACACTTGTTCAAGCTACCTTCTTTCCGTGTCTTCCTTTTCTGTGCCCTAACAGCCACAACAGTATTCATTAAAATCAAAAGGTAGACTCAGGTCCAGTTAACACTCTCATATCTCATCCAACTCCTGATAGGTCTGGCAACCTGTCAGTCCAGAAACACCTACACATATTAAAGTATCTGTTAGTATAATTAGTGAGATTGTACTCATTGCTGTCTTGATAAGCATGTTGCAGAAATTACAGCACCTGGTATTCCGAAGTGCTCCCACATCTGAGTACTGACCAGACACTGCATTGCTTAACTTTTTATGATTGTATGTGAACCAGTATTTCAGTGTGATGTGGCATAAGCCATAACATTAGAGTCAAAAATGTAGATATAGATCTAGTTTATGCAACAGTTAAAAAGGTAGACACAGGTCCAGTTAACACCAGAGTGAAAAGGTAGACACAGATTCAGTTAACACCAGAGTGAAAAAGATGGACATAGGTCTGATTTGCTCAAGATTCAAAAAACTACACATAGGTCTGGTTAACATCAAAGTCAAAAAGGTAGACATAAGTCTAGTATGCACAAAAGTAAAAAAGGTAGGCATAGGTTTTGTTTGCATAAGAGTCAAAAGAATAAAACTGATGTCACCCCAATGAGTGACTACACTATATGTAGTAATTACCTATAAGTATCTGTAAGTCAACTATCTGGGATCTGTTGAGTATGCGAGAACTACTGACCTTCCAATAGTAGTACTTACTACTGGATTGACTTGCAATGACCTTGTGCATAACTGCTACCTTTATTCTTATTGTACTGGTTTTTTACAATAAAACTTTACTTATTTTATCCACCTTGTTTTTCAAGTATATATTCCCATGATCATGGAATATAACAAAAACATAGGTTAACATCAGAGTGTAAAATGTGAATATAGGTCTGGTTTTCATCAAAGTCATAAAATTATGTCATTGGTTTGATTAACACCAGAGTCAAAAAGTTAGGCACATGTCAGGTGTGCATAAGAGAAAGATAGATAGGCATAGGTTAAATTAATACCAAAGTGAAAAAGTAGTCAAAAATTAAACTTTGATCCATTTTATACAAGGGTCAAAAAGCTAGCCATTGGTCAGGTTCATAAATGAATATTCCCCTGAATAGTGGCCACCAACAGGGCCTCTCTTTTTTAGTTAAGAGTTCTTAATTGGACGATTTCATAAAAATCGCAAATCAAGTGAGGTGAGTTTTTTTGTTGATATAAAACTATTCCTTCCTTTTCTGTCTAATCCATGTCCACCCACATGAGAGATTATCAGCTTTAATAAACATCATTGCTTGCAGCACTGATCCAAGTGGTGACTGCAAAATCTAACTGATAACGCATGAAGAACAAACAAAGACAAGAAAATGATAAGGTGGGTGGGGTTCAGGTCAGAACACAATATTGTCTGTGTCAATAAACACTACTATTCCTGACATCAATATTGCTAACAACTGTGTTCTAAATTTGGATCAATGATAGAGGATGGTACTGACGAACAGTGAGAGAGAGAAAAAAAAGGTGTGTTTTCGGTCATATTGCTACAGTGTCTGTGTCAATAAGGGTTGTTATGTTTAATATCAGAATAGTTGCAACTCTTTGAACAACTCATGCCAACAAAAACTTAGATAACAAAAACACTAAAATTCTCAAATAGTCTATCAGAGCAGAATTAGCATTCTCTGCCACGAAAGTTGCACTTTATTACCTACAAAAATTAAAAAAAATACTCACCCTGAAACTTATACCTTGCTCAGCAGAGGTTACTGCTCTAGGCTAGCATCTTAACCCCTCTTGAGATACTTGTCCTTTAAAGACTCCGGAATTACAATTAAATTTTAAAATATAAAAAAACTTCATTTTGACACAATAGTTCCCTGATGAACCCAGAATGAAATATCTTAAATTAGAATTAGAAATCAAAATAAAGTTAAAATATGAAAGAAACTCTTGTTTGACAGACTTGTCCCTTGATGAACTCAGAACTAAACATACTGTTGTATCCTTAAAGAAGGTTACAAACAGACAAAGGTGGTACTTGAGTGAAGGAACAGCAACACGTGCATAGATGAAAGAAGAGAGGTTTATTGTAAAAGAGAATACACTACTGAAAGACAGGGAGTTGGGTAGCAGGCTAGTAATTCAAATTTCAAAAATTAAATTATTATTTTACTTTGATGGGATACCCTGTTGATATGGATGCCTGAGGCAGTTGCATACCCACTTTCAACCCTATGCACACTACTGGCTTAAACCCAGGTAAAAGCTAGAATTTCAAATGCTAACCTGTAAAACACTTATTTACTACAAAAACCACAGCATTAACAGCCAGGGTACTGAGGCTTTGTTGCTAGTGTGGTGGTACTGTGGTTCCCTATTCTGTAAAGGAATGTAAAAGCACTAAGGAGTACATCACAAGAAATTTGTTTTAGTTTACTTTATACAAAAGATGGTTAATTTTACAATAAAGATGTTAAATAAAAATGTGATCTTGTCTGATTATATTTATTCTTTGCTCTTTTCATTCAATTGCTTTTTCAAATTATAAAAGGAAACATGAAAAAACAATAAACTTCAGAAAACCAGTGTTAAAATATGATCTTCTACATTGTTCCATTGTTTCATACTATTGTACAAAATATTAAAATAGATTTAACATTACAAAAGATTTAAAAAGGAAAATGACATTTATGACAGATTGCTAAAACAAATTTAAATATTTAATTTCTAACTGAAATATAGAAGTCTCTTTTCAAAAAGATACACAAAATAATGAAAACAAATCAAATTTGCCAAATAGCTGATGGGATTGCATATTTCCTTCCAATGCAAGATATTTGTTCTTGAACCAGTAATGTGCAGAAGTTTGGTGATGCAATGGGGCCAACTCCTAGATTGTATGCCACTAAGACTCAAGTAAGGGGGCATACTCTGGTCTTGCTTATCAAAACCCATTCACACCAACTTGTGGGACTGTAGGGTGCTTGTAAAACGAAGTTAACTGAAACAATTTCAAATTTCAAAAACTAAATTTTTATTTCACTCCTTGATTGGATGCCCTCCTAATATGGATTCCTGGGCCATTGCAACCTCAGCCCCGACCTTCTTTTCTTTTTTTAATTCTTTCACTCCAAGCATGGTGGCAATGGCACTAGTATGCAAGGGGTGGGGAGCTACAGAGGATGAAAGTGAGAGAAAAGATTCATTATAGGCAGCATTGGATGGTGGAGTAATGGATAATGGCTTGGATTGAGGAATCGGAGAGCCAAGTTCGAATTTCAGTCAAATACATTACATTCACTCATGTGCTAATACCCTTAGAAAAGATATGAATCCTCCTCTTCTCCCCCCAGCTATGGGTTAATAGTAGGACAGACCAAGTTCTATAGCCTTGGATGGCAATTGATCTACCTCAGAAACAAATGGCAACCAATGTGAGAAAAAATCTGCCTCATCAGTCATGGCACCTAACTGACTGATAGGCAGGATTGAGGAAAGGATAAAAGATGAATGGGCTTCAAGAAGATAGGAGATGGCGATTGACATTGCATTTAAATTTTTGAAGATTGTAGTTGTCAGGTAAGCAAGTAAACAGAAGGGAGGTTCACAGGCGGGAAGTGCGAGAAAAGAAACTGTTGGAGTAGAAGTGGTGGTTATGTTTAACTATTTCAACAGTAAAAGGGTGGGACCTAGATGCCAATCAACTAGTACGATTAAATTCATGTAGTTTGGGCACTAGGGAAGAAAGTTCGTCAGAGCAGCTGCTGTGAAAATATTTTTAGAAAAACTGTTGACATACTGGTTCCCTGATGAACTCAGAACGAAAACCAAGATTCCAGGAGATAGATGATGATGATGACTGATAATGCATTTAAATTTTTTAATGTTGTACTTTACAATATTTACATTATTCAGACTATTGTCCTCATCTTTGTCACCATATTTATTACAGCGTTTCAGCCATTGTATGCTCCGGACTTCTTCAGGTGGTTGGAATGTTGAACCGAACCCTTTATTTCGCTAGTTCCACGTGCCATGTTTTAATGGATGTCAGTTGTCAGTTATTCTCCACCACCTTAACCAGGTATTGAACTCACACTATTTGGGTCCTGTCACTGGATCTAATGCTTTTATCCACTGTGCCATGTGTCCTTGAAGACATCTGTGTATGAATTTCTGGGTATTGTAAACCTAATGTCTTCAGTAACCATTTTTTACCAGAGCTCATATTGCAATTTTTGTTGTTATTATTGCTTTTCTCTGGCACTCCTTATTACTGGTTCCCATATTGTATTCATTTCTATGCTTGGTCAACTCAGGAGATTTTTGTGGCCTAGCATATCTAACACCTTTATCCACTGTGCCATGTGTCCTTGAGGACACATGGCACAGACAGACATGGCATACAGACATATACTGTACTTTACAAGAAAACTAAAAGTTCTATAAGCAAAAAGTGTGAGAAAAGAAACTGTTGGAAGAGAACTTAAAATGACATCAGCCATTTAAGCTGCAAATTATTGCCTATTATATGATATAGACATCTAATTGTGACAATTTCACAGCTAGAAACCAGTTTTAACTTTCTTTTCTAACTTTTCTCTTGATTTATTTACAGTTACTGAAAAATAAAGACCTATAAAACTTGTGTGGGTGTGTTAATATTTGTAGCAGTAGCCACTCAGGGACAATAAACATTAAACTCTTAGCCATGTTTATTGAATTTTACGTCCTCATAAAAAACATAGTTAGGTGTTATCCTTGTATTTATTGCTGTAATAAAAATTTTAGATTTGAAAAAAAAAAAAATGGATACATGAAACCTGTGAAATCCCTGCAGAATTTTAATTTTAACTGAAGTGTTCATAATGGTGATTAATTGATTTGTTTTTTTTTTGTATGGTTTATCAACCCTGAACATATTGTTTAAAGCCAGAAAATATTTTTTAGATTCTATGAATTTTTTTGAGATAATAATGGTTTAGTGATACAAATCTTAGTAACTAACCCATAGCTGGGCAAATTGAAGTGGATTCATACCTAATTAGAATTTGATAAACAAGAAATTATAATATGGATATAAAGTGGGGGATCAATCTTATATTACAATCAATATATAAACTGTCCCCTCACTTTGTGACCATGATAGTTTTTATACATTTATATTCATGAGAATGTAAATAAATCTAAAAGATATGCCTGTGTAGCTAATTAGTAATTCAATGATTGATTGATTCATTCTATACGGCTTATCAACACTTTGCAGGTAATTTAAAGCTAGAAAATATTTGATAATGGCTTACTAATACAAGTCTTACTAATTAACCCATAGCTAGGGGAGAAGAGCTGGATTCATACCTTTCCTAAAGGTATGAATATAACGAACCTGACTGGAATTCAAACTTTGCTCTCCGATTCTGAACAATTTTCCATTAAACCAATGACACATTCAAGCTTATAGCACCTGGTATTTCCAAACAGTTACTGACCAGGCTCGGTGTTGCTTAACTTCAGCACTTATGGAGCCAAAGGTCATTTTTGTCTACTGGTAGAATTAGCTTCAAATACCTCATAAAGAATGGTTCTTCACATAGTAAGTATACTTGTATATATCATTACATTATCTGTAAGAAACAAAGAAAAAAAGTATGGAACTGTTACCTAATATCTGTCTTATATGTCAGTGAATACTAAGACAATCTCTACACTGATGAAGAAGGGACTTGAAGCAACAGAAGTTTGTTTCTACAGGAGGATGCTGAGGATACCATGAACCAAACATGGGAGCAATGACAAAGTTTTAGAGAAAATGGAAAGAAGAAGATCTCAACATCAGGAAGAGATAGTAAAAATTTCTAGGGCTTAAATGAGGAAAGAGCGCTTGGAAAATTTGCTACTCACAGGGTAGACTGACTGCAAGAGTGAAAGAAGAAAACAGTGCAAAAGAGTTCAGTACTCTTTTTAGAGTTTCCAATTAAATTTTAACACTAGAAAGAGATTGTTGACATTTCTTGGGCACATAATGAGGAAAGAGGGTTTAGAAAATTTGATACTCACAGGGCAGATCAAAAGCAAGAAGTGACAGATGAAAACAATGCATAACCTACCTGCAAGCTTGAGTGAATGAATGTTGAAGCAGGGTGTAGGAGAAATAGCAAAAAGACAAAATTAATTGAGAACTACAAAGGAAAGGGAATAGTGGAGAGCCATGATCATGCATGTCCTGATTGGACATGACACATAGAAGAAGAAATAAGTATAAAGTTGGTTCTTCCTGGACTAAGTATAATTGCTGATATCATTACTTTATCCATTTTATCATCAAGAAAATTGACTCTGAGCTTTCTAGAGATCTTGTAAGCTAAGAAAGCAATTAATATCTGGAAGTGTTTTAACAGTGATCAAAGGGTGTGACACTGAAATCCGAAGGTGCTTTGAAATTGTGAAAGATGTCTTCTAAAAGCTAAACAAAGTATTGAGGAACAGAAAAAAAATTTTAAGAAGCAAAGAAGTAAATGCTGGACTTGAATAAGAGAAAAAAAGAAAGAGTAATGAACTGTTACATCTAAAAATATATGAAAATGCTGGACAATTCCTTACAGATGAAAAAAGAAAAAAAATCAAGAGAAACAAAGAAAAGAGTACTGAACTGTTACATCATATCAGTCCTTACATATGGCAGTAAATGCTGGACAATCTCCTTACAGATGAAAAAGAGACTCAATTTTTCCACAAAACATCAAAATATAGAAGTTCAATGCTACAATATCCTTACAGATAAAAAGAGACTTGAAGATTTACAAATAAAAGATATCAGTCATTATATATATATACTATATGGAGTAAATGCTGGACAATCTCCTTACAGATGAAAAAGAGACTTGAAGCAAGAGAAACAAAGAAAAGAGTACTGAACTGTTACATCATATCAGTCCTTATATATGGCAGTAAATGCTGGACAATCTCCTTACAGATGAAAAAGAGACTTGAAGCAAGAGAAACAAAGAAAAGAGTACTGAACTGTTACATCATATCAGTCCTTATTTTTATGGCAGTAAATGCTTTTCAATCTCCTTACAGATGAAAAAGAAGACAGAAAGAAAAAGAGTAAAATTATAGAGATCCTTACATATGGCAGAAATGTGACAATTTCCTTACAGATCAAAAGACTTGAAGAAAAGAGAAACAAATAAACTGAAAAGAACTGTTACATCATATCAGTCCTTACATATGGCAGTAAATGCTGGACAATCTCCTTACAGATGAAAAAGAGACTTGAAGCAAGAGAAACAAAGAAAAGAGTACTGAACTGTTACATCATATCAGTCCTTACATATGGCAGTAAATGCTGGACAATCTCCTTACAGATGAAAAAGAGACTTGAAGCAACAGATAAAATAGTTCTATAGATGCTGAGAATACCAGGGTCCAAACATGTGAAAAAAGATGAAGTTCTGGAGATAACAGAAACAATAAAGATACTTATACTTAACATCAGGAAGAAGAATTGAAATTTCTAGGGCACATAATGAGGAAAGAGGGCTTGCAAAATTTGATACTGACAGGACAGATTGAGGGCCAGAGGAAAAAAATACATAACCTTTCAGGCAAATGAATGAATGGCAGAGCACGGTTTGGGAGAGCTATGATCACCAATGTCCTGAAGAGATATGGCATATAGAAGTAAGCTAAATTTGACATTCATGGGTACAAATACTCAGAATTTAATTTGGTATCTGCGAAAATAACTAATTTAAAGTCACCAATTTTTACCAATGTTTCTATTTTGTTGTATCAGTCAATTACCCTAAGTCAATTATGATAAAGAACAGAAAAACCAATTATAATTCCCTGATGTTGGACGAATATTTGGAACAATATCAATCTGACAATATTTAATAAATAAAAAAGAGTGAAAGAAAAGAAAAATAATCTGGTGTTGTTAATTCTAATGTAAAGGAAGACATTTTTTATAATCAGGAATTTATAATTATAAAATAAAAATTTCATATAAATATTTGACAAGAAGACTTACGCTACATCTTTCTGACCATAGTTCAATTAGGTCTCATTTAGATAGTCATGGAAACCTACCGGGCCCTATTTGTAACATACTTGTATATAAATATATAAGAGCATTTTCTACATGTAAAAAAAAGGCTAAAAATAATGGAAGCCTTATTAATAAAAACAAAAAAAAACAACACTCAATAATATCAACTATGAACATGGACACAATATGTTGACCATGTTTCAAAAATGAAACATTATATAAATACATACATACAACAGTCTATTTCCAGTTAACAGTTAATATATTTCATCCTTGAAAATGGCTAAATGTATAGCCAAATGCACTCAGAAAAAAACAACATTTGGACAGTTTTTATATTATTTATCTACTGAAAAGAAAAAATTATCTGATCATATGATAAATTATATAAAAAAAACTTAAAGCACTTTGTCTGCCATATTTAATGAAACTTGCATGAAAGAAGGATTGCTGCCTAAATACACAACATTATATATATATATATATGTTATAAATTAACTGATTTAAAATATGGTTTCTTCACTACCTGTGTAGGGAAGAAACCATATTTTAAATCAGTTAATTTATAATATTTATGCTCTGTAAATTTACATTGAGCACTGTTTTGTAAAAATAAAAATATCAATAAGAACACTGGATTACATATCTTACTGTTCTTTTTATTATAATATATATATATATATATAAATATAAAAGTGAACATAGAAGTCAACACTTAGAGGCGACAGTCTGTTTCATGCTATATGCAATCGTCAGGCCACATATGCTGTTATTTTTCTCGGCTATTATATATATATATATGTATGTGCACACACACATATATAAACAAGATAAAACTTTTTTGTACCAACACATTTAATTCCTTGAGGAATTTTATCAACTAAAAATTATTTATCAAAAACTTTATAAACCTATTTAAAATTCTCAAGTTAATTTATTAAAAATTTACAAATTATTTCTTAAATAAAATATGTATATATATATATATAAAAACAATATATAATTTTGTATAATTTATGTTTGTATAACAAAAATTTTGAAACTGTGTCTCTTGTTTTGTGAGCATGTGTAGATATAAATCAAACTGCACCACATATTTGATATATATATATATATAAAAGATAAAGAACAAACAGGAAATGTATACCAATCTAAGATGTTTCATATTCATTAAAGGAAAAATATTAAGTTTGTGAAGGCTCTAAAATCTTAAAGTTTTCTGAGTAAAGAATGGTAAACTACAGAATGCTAAGTGATGTAATTATTTTCTAAAAATTGAACAGGAGTAAATGTATTTTTATTGATCAATTTATTTTATAATGTAATTATTATTTATTTCTATGTATTTTATTTAGTCTTGTTTAATTAATTATCTATTTGTTTATTTGAAATATTTAAAGACCTTGAGTTAACCATATTCTTTTAATTTTTGAAACTTTTTATGGTCTAGTATATTGACTTTAGAAACCAACAGACATGATCATAAAAAAAATTAAAAGATAGTATTTTGTTCCTTTTAATACTTATCCATTACTGGACAATAGCACTGGTAAGAGAGTAATTATGAGTTCAATCCCTGTGTTGAGTAGTAAAGATTTAGACTCATCGGAAACAGAGCTATCCATATCTATGTGGAAAACAAGAAAAGAGAAATCTTTTCCAATAGAAGAAATGAAGTGTCTAATAAGAAATTCATTGTTACTCAGATTGACAGACACCTGAAAAAAAGCCAGAAGGCACAACAACTGAAATATTGTTATAATATCTACAAAAATGAAGACTGGCTTATGGCCAAATAACGTCGAGATACAAATTCCTATACAATGACCAATTTTAAGCACCTAGATTGGTGACCACTTTGGAATACCAGGTGAAAGTTAACATTATTATTATATGTGAGTAAGGCAAATATTTACCTGCTGACAAGACTGATATTCCAAAATCAATTACAAAGTTTGTATACAGAATAAAGCTGTTCATATGAGCAACTTTGTACTAGCCATTTGCTGTTTGTTGAACTGACACTTCTGAAGTAGTGATATTTACCTGGAAATGTCTATGGAGAGTATATCAATATGGGGTCAAATGTCAGGGTTCAACAAATTAAGAAAGAGAATGAAGTATTGATTTTTTTTTCTATTAACCCAGCAAAGTGCTTATTTTCAGCTTATATATATATATATATATATATGTAGGGTGAGGCAAAAGCCATGCACTACAAAGATAATTTATTATAAGTATAATTACATAGGAAAATTTTATTTACTAGTTATTTAATTGGTATATGTGTTGTTCATAATGTTGTCCTTTTTCAAAACACATTTCAATTCTGTGCTTGCATGATACGCTAACATGTCACAGATTTTCCTGTCATTTTACAGCATTCATATTTAATTCTGTTTTTAAGTTCCTCAATATAGCATACTGGTTTTCTGTTGCCTTCTCCATATTTTTGAATTCAGAATAATCCTTGACCAGTTGCTATCCAGGTCAAGAAAGCCATTCTACTCTGCTCTTTAATTCCTAGCTGGAGGGGAAAAGAGACTTATTTGTGTCTTTCTCAAGAATATTAAAGCAAAAGTGAACATTACCATTATATGTGTGTAAGGCAAATATTTACCTGCTGAAAAGACTGATATTCCAAAATCGATTACAAAGTCTGTATACAGAATAAAGCGGTTCATATGAGCAACTTTATACTAGCCATTTGCTGTTTGCTAAACTGACACTTCTGAAGTAGTGATATTTACCTGGAAATGTCTATGAAGAATATATCAATATGGGATCAAATGTCAAGGTTCATTAAATTAAGAAAGAGAATGAAGCATTGCTTATTTTTAGCTTATGTAGATATACACATCAATATTATATGTTTATGTTTACAGCTACATCTCATTGAAATATATGATCACCAAAGTTAAGCAATGCTGAGTCTGGTCAATACCTAGATGGGTGACTGTTTGGGAATACCAGGTGCTGTAAGCTTGGATATGTAGGTGGTGTAATGGACAATGGTTCACAATTGTTAATTGGAGTTCCAATTCTTGTTGGGTTCGTTATATTCACTTATGCACAAATAACCCTTGAGAATCTACCTCTTTTCCACCCAATAAAATTACTAAACCATTATTATTACTACTACTACTAATTATTATTATTTTAATACTTGAATTACAAAACCATTATTATCTCAAAAAATTCTTACAATCTAAAAATATTTTCTGTCGTTAAATAATCAGCAAAAGGTTGATGAGGTGTAGAAAATGAATGAGTCAATGTTCAGGGAGTCAGTGACATATTGTCCTTGCGATGACACTTGGTCATAGGACAGATAAGGATCATCATCATGTTGATAAAGTGTGAAATCTTACCAAGTAAAGCATTGTAATTGGACATAATCCTCACTGGGGATAAATGACACTTGAACCAAATTTGATTAAATATCTGAAGTGTTGATTTTTTTTTTTTTTATCAATTCACCTCTAAGCAAGTTGATAATGGCACTAATGTGCAAGAGCTTACTGAAAGTTCCAATTCTTGCTGAGTTCGTTATATTAACTTACATGCAAATATCATTGGTAAAGGTATGACTCCATCTTTTCTCTCCCAGCTATGGGTTAATTAGTAAGACTTGTATTATTAAACCATTATTATCTTCAAACAAAAATTCTTATGATCTAAAAATAATTACTGGCTTTAAATGACCTGCAAAGGTTTGATAAGCCATACTCTCTTTCTTTTTTACATATCTCCATAGAAATTGCTCTGATGAGCTGCTTGTGCTGGTTCCTAGACTTCATGAGTTCAAGCGTCCTACAAGGCTTGCATCCCGTTCTCACCCTTTCACTGTTGAAACTATTAAATGTAGCCATCTCTTCTACTCCAATAGTTTCATATCTTGCACCTCTTGCCTGTGGAACTCCCTTCCCTATTCCTGTTTCCCTGACAGCTATAATCCCCAGCTATTCAAATGTAATGTCAATCGACATCTCCAGTTGCCTTGACCTATCCAGTATCTTCTCCTCATCCTTTTCTCTATCACTCTTATCTGATCTTGCTCCAAATCTTCTGTAACCCCTTGCGTACTAGTGGCTTCCCGCCTTGCTTGGGGTGAATCAATTAAAAAATAAAAAAAAAATAAAAAATATATAATCAATCAAGATGAAGACTTGAATCTGACTATAAATAATGAAATGGTTCCATATAAAAATTACAAAAAAAAAAATCAACCTTAAATCTCAGATCTTAATTCCCTGGACATCAGGAATGGCTGAAGAAGTTTTAAATGAAATCTCAGTGTAAAACCAGAATTCACATTTGAAAAATTGAGAAGGAGGCTATAATTTATTCATATCTATTGTGAACATGGTAAACAAAGAAGTGAAGGGGAAAATTCTGAAGCTTTTCTGCCAGGCTATTTGTCGACAGCTTCAAAATTTCTATTAAGATGCACAGGAAATTAAATTGTGCATAAAATACCCCGAGACATTGAAAAATAATACAATAATTAATCATATTTATCGGAAAAGTCAATGGTTGCAAAATTTCTGATACAGAGAACAAATATTTCTTGGACATAATATTGAGTAATTCAAACATAAATACAAAAACGTGTGAGCATATATATATATATATATATATATATATATATGTATGTATGTATGTATGTATGTGTGTGCTTATATTTATGTGCACTAAAACTAATTAAGTATTTGTTCCTGACTGCTCGAAGCTACTCAAATTTTCATGCATATAACAATCATCAGGTACACACTGAAATTTTCTAACCTAAAACTTCATTATTTTCAGGCTACTGGCAAGGTAATAGAAATTTATATACAGAAAAATAAATGAATACATTAAAATATAATGCAATAATTAATCATATTTATCAGGAAAGTCAATGGTTGCAAATTTTCTGATGCAAGGAACAAATATTTCTGAGACACTATATTGATAAATTCAAAGAAATAAATACAAAACATTGCTGAAACCTCCTGATGAGTGGACGGAACAATTACAAAAAGGTTCATCTATGAAACTCTGGAGTTAGTGTGCTGAATATAGCATCAATCAGTTGACAAACTTTTGTCAAAATGAAATGTGCTAAAAATAGTATCAGTCAACTGACAATTTTTTTATTTGTATTAATCTTCTCTCTCTCCCTCTCCCTCTCTCTCTATATATATATAGAGAGAGTAAGACTTGTATCACTAAGCCATTACTATGGGTCATATAAAGCTTGTCCCTCCCTTCTTTCATTTGTGTTCAAGTCATCTGAAGATCATGTGAGTGTGAAAATCGGGTTATGACTAGGACCATCCTTTCACAAGATATAACCTGTTAATGTTTTTCGCTCTGTCAAGGCAATCTAGGCTTTGAGCACTTTACTGAAAAGGTAAGTTTGCATTTAGTTCATTTTCCTTTTTCAAGTATTGTTGTTTTTGTTTGAGACTTTATCTGGATAAGAGTTTTAGGTTTTGGCAAGTTTCATAAATGGTTTTTGTTTTTCTTTTATAACTAAAACTAAACAGTATTTATTGTTTGAAGAACTCTGACTATACTAAAGCAGTCATTGTTAGCATCCAAATATTTATGTCTACTCAATTTTACTTGCAATACTTAAGATCGACCTGTGGTATGATTTTCTGACACTCCATGATGAGAATTGAATCCGTGATTTCTGGTTGGAATGTTAATGCTCAATTTGGCTATATATATATATATATATATCAATTTTCAAGTGGGCAGTGACCAATCATACAGCCAGTTTCATAGACATTCACACAATCATCAGGTGGTCAGTGACTATAATGTGGGCAAATAAGCACCCTATACTCCTAGGCAAGTTCAAGATGGTAATAGTGTAGTCAGTGTGTGCTTATCATGCATACACCAAACAAATTCACTGAGTGGTAAGGACGTATCTGACCAAAATCAAAATGGCTGTAAATATCATAATAAATAAAAATGGGAAAAACCATCTGAAATGGCTCACAAGGCAATAAAAAAGTGCTCATGTTTATGTGAAAGTATAAGAAACTGGCTGTCATCATCAGTCACTGCCCACTTGAAATCTGATTTAATATATATATAATTATTTTTTTAAAATATGATTTCTATCACGACATAAGTGTTTTCAGGTTTCAAAAACAAAAACTAAAAAACTAGCTCTGTTTCATCCTCAAGTGAAATTTCACTTGAGGATGAAACAGAGCTGGTTTTTTAGCTTTTGTTTTTGAAACATGAGATCTCTTATGTAGCGATAGAAATCATATTTTTAAAAAATAATTATAATTTAGGCTCTACTTATGTATTGAGCACTGTTTTTAAAAATAAAAACAAAAATACTAAAGAACTTTGGATTATTAATCTAATGGTTCTTTCCTATTTTTCTATATTTGCACACACACACATATATATAAGAAATATGGTTTTAAGGTGTGCTATATTTATGGGATAAAGTGATCAATATCAGAGATAGAGCATATGTAAACATAAAGGTGAACATATCAGGCGACCTGACAATTGCATCTAGCATGAAACAGCCTGTCACCTCTGAGTGTTGACTTCAATGTTCACTTTATATATATATATATATATATATATATATATATATATATATATAAAATAAAACATGTATGTATGTTGGGGAAAGAAAGTGGGAAATAGTTTTTGTGTGACATGTTTCGTTCTTTAGGATTTCATCAGACTGAGTTTATTTACATTGGTGCAATTGCACACATGCAAGAATGAGAGATACTGGGAATTTTAATTTTAAAATATTTTTTATTTTTTTTTATATGGGTTTTGGGTATATAATCTATCCAATTTTATTTAGATTCTTTTTTACTTTTACTGCTTCTTTCCATTACTTTTGTTATTGGATATCCCACATTTTGATAATCGAAGATCTGCCAGGAATGGGAAATATTCTAAGAGCCTGGTTGTAAATTTACTGTGAATGATCAAGCAATCAGGGCACTCTCTAAACAATTTCATCTTAGTAAATTATGTTCTCTTTTGATCAGAGTAGCATTTTTTATATCAAAATTGTGCTCAGTTTTGTTATGGTGAGCAACTAATGCATTTAATTTGTTGTTATGTAAAACATCTTTTTTGTGTTCATATAATATTTTATTTAAATTCCTTGAGGTTTCTCCTATGTATTTCTCATAACAACTATTACAGCCAATATAGGAAAATCCTCCTTCAAGTTTTAGCTTATTATTTTGTTTAATATTGATTAATTCTTCTATTTAGTTGTTACAAATTTTATGTTGAATTTAGATAAATTCTTTTGAATAGTACTTGTGATAGAATTAGTAGGATTATATATATATATGTGTGTGTGTGTGCCGCATTGCTTCTTGTCAGAGTCCATCTTGCACAATTACGAATCTACCATCTGCCATTCACCTGAATACTGCTGCCATATCTGGTCAGGTGCTCCTGCTTTTCATCTTGAGATTCTTGACAATATCCAAAGAAAGATCCGTAATGTAATTAATCCTCACATCTCGACTTCAGTTATTTTGTAACCAACATGGCATGGATTTTCTCTATCTTTTCTACAAAAATGTTCACGGTAACTGCTCTGATGAGCTTTTTCTCTGGTGCCATGATTACATAAATTTAAGCATTCTACTAGATTGACATTACTGAAAATAATTTACCAGAAATAAAAATTTTGTCTGCATTAAATAACCTACTATGTTATGCCGTAAAACAAACCAAACATTTGTAAATATCCACCCCCAGTTGCTGAGCTCACAGGGTTTTGGAAAAGACAAAGTTTTTGTGAAAAAATACTGAACAATTGATATTTCCTGCACACAAAAAGACTTTGAGAACAGGCCTGAGTATTGGCTATGGAATCTATTGAAGACATAACTGGGAAACCAGTGACAATGTACCAGTGAATGCATAAAATAGTTCCCGTACCTGTTGTAGCATTCACCTGGTTGGGTGAACCTGCTCCGTCAAACAAACCCATCACATCTGAACAAAAGCTGGTCAAGCATAGCGGAGGTCATATTCATTTAGATGTGCAAATTCATAGTTGTAATTTGGATTCATAAGTGGGCTCCAGCCAAATGTGTACACACTTTTAGGATAGTGTTATCCGGTTTGAATTCAAAGTTTTCTTCTCCCAGACTGGTTGCCACCCAGGCTATAGAACCCAGTCTATCCTGCTATTTTACCCATAGCTAGAGGGGGAAAAGCTGGCATTAGCCTGTAAGTGAATGTAATGAACTAGACTGGAATTTGAACGGCTCTCTCCAATTCCTCAATCTGAGTCACTAATCATTATTACAAAGTGCTTTCCTAACTCCACCATGCATTAAAATTGTTCAACAATATATAAAACCAAAATATGATATTAAGAACATTTATTCTTCTATAATGTGAAATGTTAGATAAAGTCATAAACTTCTCCAAAGAATATATGAACATCTCAGGTCAGCAGGTTCAGATTATTAAACACTGTTGAAACTCCATATTATAATAACAATATGTGGGTGAAAAGGGCCCCAAAGAAAAATATGAACTTTGCCATTCAGATGGGGCAGAGGCTTATCAGCTCATGGGATTTTTCATATTGAATAGACTGAGTGAAATGATAAAGATGATAACAGATTTTATAGAGATGACAGCTTCATATTAATTGAAAACAGCACTGGTAGAAAAATTGATGAATTCAGAAAAAAAGTTATTTCAGTTTTTTTTGAAATCTTGCTATTTAACATCACTGTCAATACAGATTTGAAAACAGTTGAATATATTGATGTAAAATTGTACCTTAACAATGGAATAGTGGAACAATATAGAAAAAGAAATTGCAAATCAAGATATATTAACATTAAATCAAACTACCCCGGGCCCATTATTGAGAAAACACCTATAAGCATTGTGCATAGATTTTTTGGGCATATTTTTGAAAATGTAAAACATCATCAATGCAGGTGGCAGGCTATAAAATGATATTAAAATATCAAAATGTCAATCTGTTTTTGACAATATAGAAATAATAATAAAAAAAAAACAGAAAGAAAGATTATTTCATTTATTCATCCAAACAATTACCACAAAAGAAAAAGAAAAGGTAGAGGAAAGCTACATAATGGTGGTGGGAAAATGACTGAAGGTGAGATGCTAGGTCTGAACCAATAATATTGCTGATTCTTCTTTATTAAGAATCTCAAAATATATAGCAGAAACACCAGACCAGATGTGGCAGCAGTATTCAAAGCCTGGATGAATGGTTGACTCATAAATAGATAAAATAGATTCTGATGATATATATATATATATATGTGTGTGTGTGTGTGTGTGTGTGTGTATATATATATATATATATATTATGAAATGGACAAAGGCTATATGACGGTTCTGTATAGGATACAGGTTCAAATCCTGTTGGAGGATGAATATTTTCTATGAAAATTTCTCGAAAATTCAGGCTGGTAAATGTTATTTAATATTGTTTATTATAAACAGAGCATTTACTTAAATATTTGTATCTATAAAAAGAATGTTAAACATAAAAATGTCTTAAAATATATATATATATATATATATATATATATATATGTGTGTGTAAAATGTCTTAAAATATATATATGTGTATATGTAAAATGTCTTAAAATATATATATGTGTAAAATGTCTTAAAATTATTGTCAGACTGTCCATTTCATAATGTGTAATATATGTGTGTGTGTGTGTGTGTGTATATATATATATACACACTCTTTACTATTGGAATTAAGATACCTTTAGTAAATGACAATTTTCACCTACGAATTTTAATTTTAAAATTTGAAGGATTTTTCCAACTGTTTATGGTATCAGTTTATAGTCAGATACTGATTTTTCAAATCTGAAAAAATGTTTTTTGTGTGAATGATTCATGAATTTATAAATTACAATTTGCACCTTTAATTGAAATGAAAATAACTGATCCAACGTGCAACTTTCGGATAATAAGTGTGACATTACTGTAATTACTGAACAATATAGTTCATGCTACATAGACGGAAAATCTACCAGTAAAAAGAATTCTCTTTTGTACAAAAACGCACAACCTTAAAATTTAAATTCAAACTCAGTATTGTGACCACATGTTCAAAAACAATAATGCATTTCTCATAGCATTTTTTCGGATTTCATCTCTATTTTCGTTGTCCTCTTATTACCGAGAAGTAAAAACAAGAACAAAATCTATTTCCATACTTGAGGATGTCTGTAGGAACAGACGAAAGCTTGTAAAAATTAAAAGACCTTATGCAACTGGAATTTATGAACAGGGATCATATCATTCATATACAGGTTTGTGGTTGATGTATCTCATTTATATTGTTTGCGAAGATGTATTCTCGCCATTTAAATCATTAACCTCTATATTTGTTTTTTGTGTGAATGATTCATGAATTTATATATATATTTATATATATATATATATATATATATATATAAAAAAGGCTTAAACACTAATATTCCATGGTTATAATCTATTACATTGGAATCGTAATTACAATCCAATTCATCAGACCTACAAATTCAAAAAGAAATCGGAGAAATATGTTATATATATATATATATATATATGTGTGTGTGTGTGTGTGTGTGTGTGTGTATTAACCACCAATATTTTATATAAAAGGTGGTATCTAAAAGTTGGCGTCTCTAAAGTCATGATGTGACTTCTTCAAAGGGAAATGATGGTAAATTCTTTATTTTCTGATAAAGTGATTAATCAATTCTAATTTCTAGAACTTTTAGATAACACAATGCAATTTGATTTTCTGCAGACTACAGAATATGTATATTTCTTAACTTAGGTTCACAGGTGTGTTGAACTATAAGATCAAATCATTTCTGTCATACCTTTAAACAGTACATCTAAGTTCAGTTTAAATATCTTGACAAGTCTTGAAATTGAAACAAAGTTTATAAATAATGATGTTATATTTTGCTTCAAACTAGATCTCTTTTTGATTCCCTTTACAATCAAAACCTGTCGGTTGGATGTGAATACTGAGGAGGCAAAACTAAATACATAAAAGAAACCCACTCTAAGCACCATATCCAGCTCATGGAACAAATCCCCACCCACAAAAATACACATAAAATACAGTATAACAGGAGCCAATCATGAACATCTCTACTAAAGCAAAATGTATGACAAATAATGCTAAGTCATGATCCATTCTATAAGCTTTTAAGAACACTACTCATGACAGTGAGCAGGCAAGCTGTGTCCACCACGATCATCAGTGACCTCAATCAACTGACCTGATACATACATCGAATGCAGGCCCTACCAACTCTCCCCATCCTCCATGTCACTTCTCTCACCCACAAAGATATGTTCCTCTATGTTGGCAATACAAAGAATTTTATCTTTACAATTCTTGCCTTTTTGATTTACAGTGGTACTTCATTTGTTCTCTCCTGCTACCATACACATAACAATTGTAATTAACATTTTGGGGGTTTAGAAAGAAAGTAAGTCAAGAACAAATCAACAAAATCCATGGTGAACTATCTCTATAGAAAATTAAAAAAAATAGTTCTAACAAGCACAGCCTGCAAAGAACTGAATTCATTTAAGTTTTTTTTTTGTTAATAGCTCTTTTGTTTAATTAAGTAGAAACAACAGAAAATCACATCCTTTGCTTATACTAAGTCTCTGGTTATGACCTGTCATGTGGTTAAAAAAATTGCAGGTAAAAAAAAATGTTTTAAATAATAATATTTATAATAATATATGAATTGTACATGCAATATTTATAAGTAATTATAATAAATAAATTATAAGTTTTGAAATTGATGGAACAGAGTTTCAATGATGTTGGTATTAATTTGAAAAAAGTTTATGAATGATTTTAAAATGTCAAACTGATTACTATATTGTTATAAAATAAAATAAGACATATCTTGGCTGATTTGCAGGCAAATAAACTAACATACTCAAGAGGAGAGCCAGATGTGAACGGGACAAGACCCCGTTACAAAATGACCATTATCGTCGTTTGCACATAGGCCCGACGCATGAGTTCTGGTCGAAAAATAAAATAATATTTTAAAGTGTTTCTATTTTTTGACCAATAAAAATGCTTCCCTCCTAATTATACTCACATCATTTTTCAAGCCTGTTAAGTCATAAAAACACCATAAAAGGGGTCACATGGGGAAGTACTGGCAGTCAACAGGAGGCCAGGGAAGAGATCTGTCACGGTCATTCTGGGCAGTCAGCAGGAGGACGCCACACCAGCTAGTGAGAACTACTATGAGAGATCAACCCAGATCGGAAGCTGGCTTATGAACTATACTACAAGGTAGCTGTCCCAAAACCACATGTTCCTATTGAAATAAATCATGTAAATCTATTTCTACTGTTGTATTTCTTACTTGCAACCATACGCTTGTCTATAACAGTATCATGATAAATGAAGGAAGCTAGTCAGGTCCTGGCTTACAGCCACATCACATTGGAATACTGGTTCCTGTATGATCGCTGAAGTTAAGCCTGGTCAGTACCTTGATGGGTGACCATTTGGGAATACCAGGTGCTGTAATGGATAATGGCTCAGAATTGTTAATCAGAGAGCTGAGTTCCAGTCCAAGTTTGGTTTGTTATATTCACTCATGGACAAATACTCTTGAGAAAAGTATATATCCACTTCTCCCCTCACCTATGGGTTAATTAGTAAGACGCATCACTAAATAATTATTATTTCAAAGAAAAAAATTTTACAATCTAAAACATTTTGTGGCTTGAAAACACCAGCAAAGAGTTGATAAGATGTAGAAATCAATCAATGGCAAGTGGCTCAGATGCACTCAACTGCACATTGACTCTGTGGTGTCACTATGTCATGGGACTAATGATGAGGATCCTCATGTCAATAGTGTGTGAAATTATATTGTGACAATTAGGCTTGATCCTCATTGGGGATTTCAGATAAAACATAGTTGACTCAGTAAATATCTCAAGTGAGATAACTTTATATTTTAATAGATACCCATATTTGATTAGACGCTCCGCTTATTTAATAATATGGGTAACTACTAAAAAATAAAGTTTAAGTAGTAAAATCTCTCAGATTAAAAAATAATGCACATTATAGATCTATTATGTCTGTAATGCTTACCTTAAAATACATTTTCTAACATCATTGCATTTGCACAGTAAAATGATTGGCAAAGAATTTATATTCTACATAGCTCTGTTCTGTCAGTAATGTTGGCACTAAAATTTTTCACTACCAATATTCCTGAGCAGTACATTCACAGTGTATATGTAAGATACTTGTTCCTCCATTAATGCTTACCTTAATTTATCACTTCTGACAATACCTTTTTTCAGTGCATTACAAAATTAAAAGGATTAGCAATGTGTTGTAGTAAGAGCCACTTATCCTCCTGACTATTATGAATGGACTGACCATTCATGATAAGTAATCCTGGGTAAATATCTTTGAGGAAGATAGTACTATTGTAGTCACTTCTCTCAGAACTGAATATTACTATCACATCTATCTCTGCTAAGTATTGTCTTGCCAGATCCCACATCACAACACATGTTGATAGTAAATTTATATAAATAGAATCACTCATAAAACATTAGCAATGCATTTAGATTATACATATAATAGGCTTATTCTGCCAGTAATGTATGCTTTAATATTCCTGACCACTAACAATCCCTTTCTTCCATGATGTTGTTTATTTCTGTCCTAAAATCATTAGCCAATCATTCATTTTCTATAGAGTTTGTCAGAAATATCCAATAAAAATTTGATATTTATCTTTTTAAAAAATGTTAACATCAATTGCAGATCAGGAAAAATAAAAAAAAAATAAAAAAAATCAAACCAAAAAAAAAAACCCTAAGGAGTTCATATTTGTTATACTGTACCTATGGACTATAATGGGCATGTCCCAATCCGTATAAATAAAATAGAATATACTGTATGTGGTAGTCATTTGGTTTCACTGTGGGATTTCGCTTGCAATTCACCTTGATTCACTTCTAGCTCACCACTAGCAGGTGATTACTTACTACACGCCACTGGCGAATCTTATATGTTGTTCCTGTTATAAATATTATCGTTCCATTTCCAACTTTGGTTTTGGTTATTCTTATTCAGTAACCTTTTCTAGGCTTCAACAATATTATCATGCAAAAAAATTTAGAGGAAATTATAAAGTTTATTTTTAAGCTCGTTATGAAGATTGATTTTCTGTCAGCTCAAATCTAAGAATTTTAAATCGAAGATTAACAACCATCTGATAAAAAGTCCAGGAACAACAAAAAAAAAAATAATAAAGACGAAAAACAAGACTAACCACCCCACCACCACCACCAAAAAAGCACTGACTTTTTACTTTGTCTGATTTGAAAAATGTAAAGATCAGTCAGTTATGTGCTATGTGTGATACATGGTTAGGCAATCATATATCGAAAGATACATGACCGATGAGCAGATTTTTTTTCCCTACAGTAGGTTACCATTTCTTTCTGCGGTAAACCAGTTCCCATCCAAGGCTACAGAACACGGCCTGTCCTGCTATTTACCCATAGCTGGTGGGAGAAGAAGAGGATTCATGCCTTTCCCAAGGGTATTAGCACGCAAGTGAATGTAATGGATTTGACTAGAATTTGAACTCTGTTCTCCGATTCAACAATCTAAGCCACTATCCATTACTCCCACCATGCCTCCTTTGTAAAGATAATGTTTCAAAATGTAAAGACTATACAACAAATATTGTAAAAAATTACATTGTTTTATCAGTAGTTTATTTGGATCTTGGATTATCAACAAAAATAGCAACAATATATTAATGGAGAAATTAGTGGTTTCCATTCGAAACATTTGACATTCATTGACTGGCTTTATCGTTGGTTGAAATTTATAAATCTTTTTCTTAAATTAGACTTCTCAGATTCACTGTTATCATTCTTGCTCCTATTGATGTGAGTTTTTTCCTAATCTTTAGTTTAAGATAATATGAAAAGTTAATATCTTGATTATATAACTATTTTCCCTTTTACTTTCAATTTTCCTACCCATTTTTCTTTTTGCTATTATAGGACATGTTCAAATGATGTTTTTGTTGTATGGTAACGAGCTTTCTGATTTTGTAGTCCCAGTCTATATGGGCTGAGGAAGAACAATCTTCTTTAAGACCCAAGGGATACATTTGCTTGAAGCTATTTATAGTCATTAATATGAGAAAACAATTGTCTATAGCTAATAGTTTAGACATTTCTCAACAGGTGGGATGTGATGAACGACATCCACATGAGAGTCTTGGTTTTTGAATAACTCAAGCTGTCAGGTTAATATTTTGATTTCGTAGTTGTAGAATCAACATTTGATATTCACTCTTGCAAGGAAGTTCCCAACTAGTGTCCAGTTGGCAGACAAAAAGAAAGCAGGCTGTAATTCAATACAGACCCCATGATTGAGCATTTATAGCTTAATGATGGATATTTATTGATCATATTATCCACACCAAAGTCAACAGCCGATCACAATCTAGAGAATAGACTTGCCCAGATAGCAGATTGGAACATCCCAGCCTGTTATATAAACCACTCACCAACTGGCCCAGATAGACAAGTTGTCAGAGTAGACTCAACTTGCAATACAATCGAGTCTGTTTGTCCAACTAAATCCTACAACGTTGGATCAAAGCATTATCAGTGCAATCAAACCTGTGTTCGACTTCCTAATATCTATCTATCTATACCATTCTGATCTTTTTGAAATGTTACTTTGTCTATATGCTGCTTGCAAAATATTTCAGCACATTAATACTTCAGTCACTGTCAGGTGTAAGAAAGAAAAAAAAATAGTGATAAAAAATCATTATTAGTAGTAATATGCTTATATATGCTTTTATATCGAAATTTCTGCTGCTGTGGACATGTGTGTGTATGTATATATATATATATATATATATCTCATGAAACATATACTGCCTCCTGCCAATGTCTATTATGTATATTGACAGCAGGAAGTGTAAGTTTCAAGACGCAGTAAAATATCGGCCCAAAGCATTTGTGTTATAAGCTAACTAGAACTTAGTGCTATTTCCAAGTGGTGTGGTAGCACCTGTTAGGGTCCCAACTATGAGCAAATAATAAACACCCAAACAAAAACAAAATACTACAAAAGTATAAAAAATACATTTTATTGTAAAAATACCAGCAATTCATTTTATAGCAAAATGATCAACAACAAATTTTATCTGTAGTTGAAGCCATAAAATTGTATTCAAAATATTTAGATTTCAACATAGAGGTTGATATTCTGCTAAACAAAATCAACCAACTATTTCCAAGCCAGTGTAGACATATAGACGTATGCCAGAGCACCTTTACAAGATGGACTGATCTGAAAAGAAAAATAGCAGGCTCTCTTACTGAGAGAGTGAAAGTTGAACAGAACTGAAGTTAATGATTAACTGTTATTCCAGTAAACTGTGTTCTTTCTTGACTGTTAGTACTATATTATTCTTTCGAATAAATTATTACTCCTTTTTATGTGTGTATCGACTTATCCATTTCACAGTAGAACAATTTGCATCCAAGTTTTTATAACATTTCACCTTTCTTGGCAGTTCTATTATCATAATGTGGGACACTTAATAACGCAAGTGATAAAAACATAAAAGAAAGGAAACTAAACAAAATTGGCTACACTATTTACCTACACACGCACAAACAAAATAAATATAAAAGTTCAAAATTTTAGTGTCCCTCTCCCATTTGTGCATATGTTTTGTTTATTTAGCGGTATATCAACACCTTATGGGTCTAGTCTGAACAGTACTTAGATGGGTGATCACTTGATGACAATATAACATTGCCTAAGAATTAGGATTTTGAGTTTCTTTAGCAGCATATCAACTCCTTATGGGTTGTTTAATGCTAAAATGCAATTTTCTTGGGAGCATTAGTAATTTCTTCTATAAAAATGTTAAGCAATGTCTAGTCTGGACAGTACCTAGATGGGTGATCCACTGATGACAATATAACACTGCCTAAGAATGAGGATTTTGAGTTCATTTGTTTAGCGGCATATCAACTCTTTATGGGTCATTGAATGCCAAAATTTATTTTTGGGGGTGAATTAGTAATTTCTTTCTCAAAAATGTTAAGCAAAGTCTAGTCTGATCAGTACCTAGATGGGTGACCGCTTGATGACAATATAACACTGCCTAAGAATTAGGATTTTGAGTTTCTTTAGCAGCATATCAACTCCTTATGGGTTGTTTAATGCTAAAATGCAATTTTCTTGGGAGCATTAGTAATTTCTTCTATAAAAATGTTAAGCAATGTCTAGTCTGGACAGTACCTAGATGGGTGATCACTTGATGACAATATAACACTGCCTAAGAATTAGGATTTTGAGTTTCTTTAGCAGCATATCAACTCCTAATGGGTTGTTTAATGCCAAAATGCAATTTTCTTGGGAGCATTAGTAATTTCTTCTATAAAAATGTTAAGCAATGTCTAGTCTGGACAGTACCTAGATGGGTGATCACTTGATGACAATATAACACTGCCTAAGAATTAGGATTTTGAGTTTCTTTAGCAGCATATCAACTCCTTATGGGTTGTTTAATGCCAAAATGCAATTTTCTTGGGAGCATTAGTAATTTCTTCTATAAAAATGTTAAGCAATGTCTAGTCTGGACAGTACCTAGATGGGTGATCACTTGATGACAATATAACACTGCCTAAGAATTAGGATTTTGAGTTCATTTGTTTAGCGGCATATCAACTCTTTATGAGTCATTGAATGCTAAAATTTATTTTTGGGGGTGAATTAGTAATTTCTTTCTCAAAAATGTTAAGCAATGTCTAGTCTGATCAGTACCTAGATGGGTGACTGCTTGATGACAATATAACATTGCCTAAGAATGAGGAGTTTGAGTTCATTTGTTTAGCGGCATATCAACTCTTTATGGGTCATTGAATGCCAAAATTTATTTTTGGGGGTGAATTAGTAATTTTTTTCTCAAAAATGTTAAGCAATGTCTAGTCTGATCAGTACCTAGATGGGTGACCGCTTGATGACAATATAACACTGCCTAAGAATGAAGATTTTGAGTTCATTTGTTTAGTAGCAGAATATCAATTCCTTATGGCCAAAATGTAATGTTCTTGGGAGCATTAGTAATTTCTTTAAAAAATGTATTGCTGGTAATAATTTTTTTGCTTACAGAAGTGTATTGCTGGTAATTTTTTTTACTATGAAAATGTATTGCTAGTATTTTCACACATTCTTAGTGTTTTGACCCCAAATTGGGAGGTTGACCATTTGTCCATAGCTGGGACCCCCTAACAGGTGCTACCACGCCAGGTTATGGCGGACCTGGAAACACTAGTAATTAAGAGGTGGTTCCACACTCCTCAAAACCTCCTGATCATAGGCCTTGCTGCCAGATGTTGTTTATCGTCATACCAAGGACAATTGTGCATATGTATAGTTACATCAATGGAAACTTCATTTTAGTCTGATGATGTCCTAATGGAACAACTAAGTTTTTTTATCACTTTATATAAAAGCATACAATATCTGTTTTGTGAGATGTTTTTATTATATTGCCTGCCAGAAGAGCTGTTTAAGCTTTGTCTGTATTGCCAGATATCCAATCAAAAGGAAAATGGTGGCATCAATGAGAAACTGCTGTCAGTGCCTAAATGCACAACAAATAGATTAAATTTTTCTCTATTTTCCTTCAAAACAGGCTAACACAGTCAGGCAACAATTCTATAACAATGCAACAGTGAAAGTATTAAGAACCAGTTTTTCATCACTAAATTTTTTCTTTACAGGGAAAGAAGATGGTCTATTTAATCTCACGGAATACACTTAATTAATGTTTAAGAATGGATTTGCCCAATATCTATCTATATTTCCTTAAGAACACATGGCACAGTGGATAAAGGCGTTAGTTAGATCCAGTAACAAGACCCAAAGAGTGTGAGTTCAATACCAGATTAAGGCAGTGGAGAACTTGGAGAGTGGAATTAACAGGAGATAACTGATAACTGACATCCATTAAACATGGCATGTGGAACTAGAACAGTTTACCACAGTGAGCGAAATAAAGGGTCCTCTCTCTAAGTTCTCCACTGCCTTAACCAGCTGTTGAACTCACACTCTTTGGGTCCTGTCAATGGATCTAACCAACACTTTTATCCACTGTACCATGTGTCCTTGAGGACAGGACCTAAAGAGTGTGAGAACTTGGAGTGGGGAATTAACAGGAGATAACTGACATCCATTAAACATGGCACGTGGAACTAGAACAGTTTACCCCAGTGAGCGAAATAAAGGGTTCATTTCGACATTCCAGCCACCTGAAGAAGGCTGGAGCATACAACAGCTGAAATGTTGTAATAAATATGGCAACAAAGATGAGGACAATAGTCTGAATAATATAAATAGGATTTTCCCAAATATTGATTTAACAAATAAAAAAAGAGATTCACTTGTTCAAAAAATACTTGATATTTTTTACTTAATAATTTCAACTCAAGCAAGGCAATAAAGCCACTATGGCTAGATGTAATCCTAAGTCCTATGCTAACAATTTCTCTTATTGCACTTTTCATTTGTGGAATTCTCTTTTAGCTTCTTGCTTCACAGTCAACTTTGATCTTGAAAAATTCAAATCCAATGTCAATTGTTATCTTCTGTTAATTCTTGTTCTTTTAATGTTCTCTCTACTTAGTGTTTTTTTTTTCTCTTATTCTGTAACATTAAGTAACATCCTTGCATCTTAGTGACTTTATTACCTTGCTTGGGATGAAGTGATTAAAAAAAATGCAAGGGTTTACTGTGTGAAAGCATATGAAAAAAATTATGGAGAGAAAACAATAAAAATGACAGGGAATAAAAAGATAAAACATAACAGTTAATATAAAATTATTATAAAGAATATTCTTTATTTGTGTCTTTAAATATATGTTTCTATTTATTAATATCTAGTAATTAATAGGGGGGTCACTTTATTACTTAATAACTATAAAAAACCGATCCCCGACTTTATATCCAGCAGAATTTTATATTCATACTAGTTTTTTTTTCATGCTGTCACAAATTATATCTTGTTAAGTTCTAACTATTATTTTTCATTACTTCACTCCAAGCAAGGCAATAAATCAACTAAGATGCAAGGGGTTATGTAGTCTGAAAGAATATAAGAAACAAAAAACATTTTCAAAGAGAGAGAGAACAATAAAAGAACAGGAATTAAGAAGACAAAGTTAACGGTTAATATAAAATTATTATAAGAAGGTTTTTATATGTGTCTTTAAATACATTTGTGTCTAATTATTAATATGAGCTAATTAATGAAGGGGTCAGTTTATTACTTAATGACTATAGAAAACCGATCCCTCACTTTATGTTCAGTTGAATCTTATATTGATGCTAGTTTTTTTGATTGTCCAAAATGATATTTTAAGTTCTTACTAATTTTTTTTAATCACTTAAAAGAAAAGTCAATTGGTCAAAGAATACTTGATATTGTTTAATCATTTCACCCCAGGCAAGGGAATAAAAGCCACTGAGAGGGAAAAAAGTTATTGAGTCTGAAAGAATATGAGAAAAAAGAAAAACATTATTAAAGAGACAGAAGAATTAAAGAACAGGAATTAAGAAGACAGAAGATAACGACTACATTACATTTAAATCTTTGAAGATCAAAGTTGACTAGAATGTAAGAAGCCGGAAGAGAGTTCCAGAAGCAAAGCATATGGTATAGAAACAATATGTTGCTTAATGGATAAACTCTATACGACTAACACAGGCCATTACCGACTTACAAACATTCAACTCATGAACTTTCAGCTCCAAACAAGTATGTCTATAGATTCAAAATCTGAAAATACTTTAACCTCTCGAGTCTACTTACTGAGTGGGAGTAATGTAAATGGTTCAAATTTTGCAGAGAAAACATCAAAGAAGTGGTAAAAAAAACAAACAAATCAACAAAGTTTTAAGTGAAAAACAAGATCAGTGAAAAAGTTTACAAATATTTATAGGAAAACAGCATATATATAAATATATAATGTATTTAGACAGCAATCCTTCATTTATACATGTTTTATTAAAGATGACAGACAAGGTACTGTAATAGTAAGGCTTTTTATTTCATTTTTCTTGTGTTCAAATAAATGTTTTCTTTTCTGAACAAAGAGTGTGTAGAAACTGTCCAAATTTTCTGTAATTCCGAGCACTTTTGGCTATACCTTTAGCCATTATCAAGAATGATTTTTACTTTTTAACTGGGTGTATGGGTTGTGTGTATGTTTCTAGAGTTATAGGGATGTTTTATTTTCTGAACACAGCACATTGTGCTTGTGTCCGTAGTTAATATAATTGAGTGTTGTTTTTTCTTTTTTATTATAAAGGCTTCCATAATTTTTAATCTTTTTTTTACATGTGGATGAGGTTATTATCTTTGTGTTTTCTACCAGTATGTTTCAGATGGAGTCTGGTAAGTTTGTATGCATGTTTAAATGGATTCTAATAGAGCTGTGGTTGGATAAGTGTAACATAAGGTGTCTGGATTGGCATGTAGTAATGTGACCAATGTAAACAAACACACAACCCATACACACAATTAAAATGCAAAAATAAAATCATCCTTGATAATGGCTAAAAGTATAGCTGAAAGCACTTGAAATTACATAACATTTGAACAGTTTCTACACACTCTATGTCCAGAAAAGAAAACACTTGTTCGAACACAAGATAAATTAAATAAAAAACTTAATCACAGTACCTTGCCTGTCATCTTTAATGATATATATATATATATATATATATATTAAGACACTTTTATGTTTATATGTTCTTTTTATAGATACAAATATTAAGTAAATGCTCTGTTTATAATAAACAGTATTAACGACATTTACCAGCCTGAATGTCCGAGAAATTTTCTTAGAAAATATGTGTCCTTGGACTCAGGGTTGGACATTGGGGATCTGGGGATAGCAATGCAGGACCTAGCAGTGTGGGAAGGGATTGTTAATGGAATTCAAACCAACCACACAGAGATTGAATAATGATGATGAAGCAAAAAAGAGAGAGAAAAAGTAAGAGATATGAGTTTACTGGACACCGCCATTGTTTCCTCCTTATTCCTATGGCATCCTTATGGAGGTTTCTTGCAAAAGTTGACTTTCTCACACACCATGGCTTCGGACCCAGGAATCTGGGGATGGCAATTCAGGACTGAGTAGTGTGGAAAGGGATTGTTAATGGAGTTTCAACCAACCACAGGGAGATTGAAGGATGATAACGATGATAATAAAGATAGAGTATCCATATATGCTTCTTATAATATCTATTAAATGGTGCAGTATAATTAATATTATAAAGAAGCAGTCATGTAAAGAATAAATCAGTAAAGTTAATGTAATTAATGGCAACTTCACTTCACTAACAGATTTAATAAAACATTAACCTACTAACCACTTGTTGAATGATGCAATCTTTGTTTTTAAAAATTGTAAAATGGATTAGATGTTCCATGCCTGATGATAAGAAGAATTATCAAAATTACTATTATATCTATAGAACATATGGATCATCTAATCCATTTTACAATTTGACAGTTTTTTGTCACATTTAGTGTTCTAGAGAGTTTGTATAAGGCTTCACCGTGGAAACTGTATTCTTTGATAAAAAAAAGAATTTCCCTGGAAAAGAAAGTTCCACTTCATTTTTAGCTCTCACCTTGTTGAGAAAGGAAACAGCATGTCCCAAAATTCTGAATATTAAAATCTTTTTCATCATGCTTCCATTTGGTCAAAAGGTCTACTAATATACTATAAATATTATTAGTCTTATTAGCTTATTACTTTTGTTGTTTTCTTATATCTTGATTTTCTTTCTCCAGCTTATTATATTATATGGAGGCATGGTGGAGTAATGGTCAGCATCTCAGATTGAGAAATCAGAGAGATGAGTTCAAATTCTACTTGA